>OX377618.1:178171090-178544800 GCA_947397865.1 Polietes domitor
AATACCTGGGTTTAGTAATGAAAGCGATGTATATATGCAGGGAGTGGTGTAGGGTATTATATAGTCGGCCCCGTCCGACTTTAGCCTTTCCTTACTTGTTTTATTTTGTTATTGTTCGTTTATTAGGTCACACAAATAAAAGGCGTATATTTTCTTTTGATTTGCTAGTTTTTATATAAATTTTCCGATATTTCGACCAATGTCGTTGGTCATCCTCAGCGATCTATACATATACACATAAATTATACATTAACATAATTTCAAACGAAATACAAAAAATCGATATATATATATATATTATATATATACATAGATATATACATTTTCTGCGGTCCATCCTTGTCAACTTTTCTCTGATTTTGAGTAGCACGTTTTATTAAATTCTCGATCGTGTTCTTTGGGAAGTCGTTCAATTGTAGAATAATCCTTCTTTTATTTTTGTTAATTTTGTGATACTCCTTGTCACTGAATTGTAATACTCTATTGATAAAGTTCGTCGCTGTGTTGATGATTGTACGTCTTGGATGTTTGTAGTAAAAGTTTATAATTATTCTTGATTTTCTGTCTAAATTCTGTAGCGTCTTTTACATTGTACTTTGAATCTTTTGTCACGTTTTTAAGAATGTCAACTAAATATTTGCAGAGCTATGGGCTCTTGGAGCATTAATGGGTGAGCATATTGGTCTTAGTGGTATCCCGTCCTTATGTATTTTCGGTAGTGCATAGATTCTCGGCGCTGTAGCAATTTTGTCTGTCATTTTGTTCTTTTGCGATACGTCTATCAGATTCTAATTAATAATTTTTCCACCAGTCTATTATTTTTGCTTTGAAATGTAGATGTGGGATCTCTTTTTAGTCGTCGGTGTGTTCATATGTCCTTAACAATATGGTTGATTTTGGAATTATAATCATATTTGTCCATTGCTACAGTTGTTATTGTTATAAAAATTAAAATTTTTTTAGTTGTTATAAAATTTAGGCTTTTGAAGGAAAAAAGATGTGTTGGTCCAAATTCAGACATTTGTTCAAAAAGGATATTTTTTACAATAGTCATAATAAAGCTAAGAAACCACAATTTCTAATAAAAATTTGAGTTCAAAAACTCTTAAAGTATGCGAGAAACAGTTCGATGAAGTCAAAGAAAGAAATTAGTTTTTTCAATTTTCAAAATCTTAAAAACGTGAAAATCTATAATACACAGTAAAATAATACGTAAAAATATGTTAAAAACATCATCTTTACAATAAAAACCGACTTGTAGGGAAAAACTGATGGAGAAAGCATTACAGTTACAATTCTTAAATCAAAGTACAACGGTGACTACGCTTTGGTAGCACCCATCCCAATGATTCTGTCCGACCAACCAATCGACTTTAAACGCTGACAGTTTCCGGCGTGGCTTGCATTCGAAATGACAGCCAGAGGTTCAAGCCCAGAGTTCTAACTCCGTCAAATCTCACTACAAAAATAGACAACCCACTTAAAATTACAAAAAATACAACTATCGACTTAGACAACCTAATACTGGATCATTCTTTGAATTTGGTATCCCACTATATGATGATGTCTATAGAAAGTTGAATGATTATATTTTGATTTGAAAGTCAAATTTATATAAAATTCGTAAAGCGTGTCCATGTTTTTTGGAAGGTCGAGCTTTTTCGAAAAAAAGTGGATATTTCGGTAGAGCACGGTAAATAAAAAAGACAAATTGGATAATTTTGCAAAATTTTCATTTTCTCGGGAGATATGGCCAAAATTATTTTGAGGTTTGGCAAAAAAATACATTTTTGGTTTGTGATTTTTTTGCGAACTATTCAACGGATCTGGCTGATTTTTTGCATGTATATTAAGAACCAATACCGCTTGTAACATATATGTAAAAAAATCTAAAATTCGCTGATGAAATTGCATATATTTTAACTTTCTTTATCTGGGCTTTTAAAACTGTTCTGCCACAAATATTCCCCGCTAAGTCAGCAATCAAATGGCGAATTATTGGGAAATTCTGAATTATGTAAACATTTGTTAATATTGGTTAATATTAACGAATATTGAACTACTTGCCAATAATAAAAGAAAAGGTATTAAAAACAATAACAATTGTTCTTTCTCTTTTTCAAATTTTCCCAAATAAATAGGGTTGATCGAATAACAGAACGAGCCGGCAAATCAGCCAAAAGCCGCCGCAGACCCATTTTGAGTAGCGCCGCCGCCGCCGATAATTCTGGGTCGGCTTGTAACTCTGATGACAACAAACAAAGCTCGAGGGTAGCCTTTGAGCGTTGGCGGCGTTAATCTTGAAAATTCTATGTTGCTGCTCGCATCTGCTTTCGTTCTTTATGCGCCAGACAACATTAAAAACATTGTATATTCCAATAGACAGATTAATTTAAATACGGACATGATTAATAAACATTGAAGTAGGGGGAAATAGATGTTTATTCCAATTATTTTAGATTTCGAAATTATAAGCCAAAAAGTTTGACAAGTTGCGATAAGAAAATCGTTATTAAAGAGTTATTTTTTACCTGTCGCCAACTACAATATAACAATTTGTATTAAAGCAAATTTTCCAAAAAATAGTTTGTGTTGACTTTTTTGTACTTTCTTATTATCGCAGCTTTATTGACCAGTCTTAATGAAAGCTCTTGCAATGTGTTTTAAATGGATTTTTTAATAGTGCTTTGTTTTCGAAAATTTTACCTCAAGGAACTTTCGGATTTATTAACACATCAGCTAATTATCGTTCTAATAAAAATCCGCATATTTATTCAGAGTGAATATATCAAAATCCCCTCATAATATCTAAGACCGCTGCAGACCAGTTCTACTCCTTACATGCCAATCATCCATTGCATGTTCCTATTTCTATTCAAAAGTATTACAGCGCTTTGTTAACTTTGCTGTCGCGTTTTTTTGCACTTTCTTGAATACTCAAACAACTCCAGGAAGTATTCGACTCATGCATACAAATGGAACAACACGAACATCACCATCGCCAGTGCCGTCAACAACAACAGCAACGTCAGCATCATTTTCGTGTGCTTTTAGGACGTGTGAATTGCATTTCTGCCCATTTTTACTGCAACTAGACTCCGAGAGCCAGTCAAGTCAGCTCGTTCATATATAACTTCTGTCAAAGTACATGTACACGGCAGATAAGAAGTCCGTACGAGTGTTGCTCTTAGCCATGGACACCATGCATACATTGCCGTACGTTCATTGAGGTTACTTGTGCTGTTGCCGTTTCTTTTTTTTTCTGAATAAGAAAATGTTGTTCTTCTTTGTTATTTCGGCCTTTGTTCGATATACAACATTTTCCTTTTTCTTAAGGTTTCCTGTTATCTTGTTGACATGTCGGACTTTGACATATCCATTTTTCACAAGATTTATACGAGTATGAATGAAACTGTCCCGTTTGCACCGTATACATTTGTAACCATTTCATTTTGCTTTTTCACATCAAACGATGTAGCGCATATTAGTATGGACATTCCATTTGTAACACCTTGATGATGCCGATAAAGGATATGAGGGACAAAGATTTTATTGCCACATAAGCGAGTTTTAGTTTACCGCGGTATTACCTGCGGATTAATTGCTGAGGTCCTTCGATAACACTATGCGACAACAACTATATTTTTCAGGTAGTCAGGTTTACAACAAAATCCGAAACATATATTGCTTCTTACTGTGCAATATACGTCCAGTTTGAAATACTTTACACAACAACAATTATATGTCACTCAATCCAATGTTTGTGATACATTCGCTTAATTGTGAATAAACTAAAAGTTTGATTAGCCCGAATTATCCAGAAATTTTCTTCTGTATATTTTTAAATTCTTTTCTTTTATAGAAAAAAATTATTAGTCAATGTAAAATTTGTTTTCGAAGAAATAAAATAATGACACAAAATTGCCAGATGACACAAATTACACTGTCTAACAAATTTAGACTTTTTGATTGGAACAGAATAGTGACCCTATAAGACCATTTTTGTAAAATAAACTTATAGTCCAGCTGGTCTGAGATTATTTTTTCAGTGGATCAAAGTTTTCATTTTTTGTTGCTTGTAACATATATGTCGCGAAAAACTGCAGTTGTTGCAAAAATCCAAAAAAGGGGGAAAATTTTAAGTGGTTGTTAATGCCAAACTAATTTGTAACAGACATTCTTCTCTTTTATTTGATACCCATATCGCCAACTATATCCTTTGGAAATTAAAAGTCCTGTAAAAAGGAGAAAAGATCACCAAATGAAAAAATTAATACAAAGTTTTTCTAGTTTCAGGTCCATGAAGAACTGGCGCACGATGTAATTACTTAAAAAATATAGAATTTGTTTTTATACACTCCACGAGAGTATTATGTCTTTGTGCATTTGTTTGTAACACCCAAAAGGAAGGGAGATAGACTCATTGTTAATTATACCGATCGACTTAGAATCACTTTTTGAGTCGATTTAGCAATGTCCGTCTGTCTGTCTATCCATCTATTCTTGTAATCACGATACAGGTCGCAATTGTAGACAGAACCAAATGAAACTTTGCACAACGAAGTTTTTCGGGATAAGGACGAACGCTATTTAATTTGAAGAAAATCAGTTCAGATTTAGATATACCCCCATACGAATTCCACTCCCGATTTGACTCTTTGCACTCTATATACCACATATTTTAACAGATTTTCTTCAAAATTGGCAAAACATCTTATATTTGAACTCGAAACACCTGTGGTAAAAATGTGTTACATCGGTTCAGATTTTTATATATAGCTCCAATCCAAATTTCGCTCCCGATTTGACTTTTTCAGCTCTAGAAACCACATATTTTATCAGATTGTCATCAGATTTGGCAAAACAACTTATATTTAAACTAGGAACACCTAAGGTGAAAATAGGTCAGATCGGTTCAGATTTATACATAGCTCCCATTAAAATTTCGCTCAAGATTTGACTTTTTCTGCTCTAGACATCACACATTTTACCGGATCTTCTTCAAAGTTGCTAAAATATCTTATACTTCCACTAGGAAGAACAATGGTGGAAATGGGTCAGATCGGTTCAGATTTATATATAGCTCCCACACAAATTTCACACCCGATTTGACTTTTTCCACTATATAAACCACATATTTCAACAGATTTTCTTCAAATCTAGCAAACTACCTTATATTTCAACTGGAAACACCCAGTGCGAAAATGGTGCAGATCGGTTCAGATTTATATATCGCTCCTATACAAATTTCGCTCCCAATTTGACTTTTTCCGCTCTAGAAACAACATATTTTATCAGATTAAGAATAAGAATTTTTTAGTTTTTTTTGCGATATGGCGAAATTTCAATGTAACTTGTACAAACCTTCTACAGCCTATGAAATTCTAGACTTCACTTCAAATATGTGTGAATTCCATAGCGAATTATGACTCATATTATTAATATTATTAAATATTAAGGGTTATGGGGTGTATTTACAGTCCTTGTGAGGGAAAAATGTTTCCCTTTGTACCGAATTTGCCCACTTTCAATCCCAACCGACCTACAACTATAAGGTACATTTATGTCAAATTTGGACGCCCTACCTCGTCTTAGAATTTTATGACGATGAAGAATATATATACTTTATAGGGTCGTTATTTCAAGGTGTTACAAAGTATATCCCCATCCTGGTATAAAAAGGTAATGGTCGCACTAAATTTCGATTCCATCCGATCTGCAAGCATCATCCGCATGTCTGGAAAACTTGAACCGCCTTTAGACGGACGTGGCTAGATTGTCTTGGAATTTTGACGTCTCCGATGAATATTTCCAAGTGAAGCTAACGGGATGACAAAATGAATATATGCTGCAGTCTATGGTGAGGGTTTAAAAATTGTAAATATAATCGAAATATTGATTTACGTTATCTATTTAAAAAACGGTTTCGCATAGACTTAGGACCTTATCGGAATTTTGGAATTAAAGGAAATATATACATCTGGCAGAGACTTAAAACTGGGCATGGTCAATGAAACCAACTAACATTGCGGTTTAAATAAACGCGTTAACAGACTTAACCAAACATTGGATGGCTGTACAGCAAAAGGAACTCTAAAAAGCCCTCCGTATTGTAGAGTACATCAGATTCGTCTCAAACATTTTTACTTGTGTTTCTTCGGCTGTGATGACTGGGGTAGGGGAAGCCGAGCTCCACATTTGTAGTTTAGGGTACGGCGTTTTCTTGTATCTTCTTTTTTGTATTCGTGTACACTGCTTCTTGTGCTTCATAAAAATTTAAAAATGGTCCCAAGTTTTATTTATTGTCTGAACTTCAAAGAAAGTGCCGAAATAAATTTTATTTTTTTTCGTTGCTTTTGTAAAAAAGTTTATTTTATACAATAGCAGCAACGAGGGGAGAGAGCGTGATAGAGAATAAGGAGAAACGGCGATGAGAAGCAGGAGAAGAAAACGTAAGTTTTACAGTTTTAAAGGTGCTAAATGGCATCATTAAACTCGCAACCCGTTTTCTTTATGATTTTAGAAACCCAGAATGCCAAAAGTTTCTATTGAATTGTTAAACAACCAGAGATGGAAGTTGGAAGTTGTTTACTGTTTCCAGGAAGACGACAAGAGCAACGACAGTAACAGTAACGGCAACAACAACAACAGAACCAGAAAAAATAACAAAAGTACTTTGAGAGCAAACAAAAACTTTCTATTTTTTTGTTTCTCTTTTCATTCGCAACTTAAAACTAACAATTCATGTTTTCGGCGAGTTTATCTTATTTTTTCATTTTTGTTTGGCCGTTGGAGAAAAGTTTGCCAGAATAAATTTGAATATGTCAGTACAGAAGTATGCATACATATCTATATGCTCATTATTTGTAGAAATCGTTTGATTCCGCTTTAAATTACATTATTTATTAGAAAAGTACTATTTGCATGCCGACGTAATACCTTACGCGCAGTAATTAGGGCTGCAATACGAGATTGGAGTTGTTAAAAGTTTCGGGTCATCACTAACAACACAGATGCCAGAAATCAATGCATGTCATGTAGACCACAAATCTTTCCGACAATAAAATTGATTGATTAAACTTTATAAATTATCAAATTAAACTACCCATCTAAAAAATACCTACATTTTGGAAGCAGTATATATTTTTTATACCCTCCACCTCCAGGATGGGGGTATACTAACTTTGTCATTCCGTTTGTAACACCTTCAAATATCGACCTGAGACCATATAAAGTATATATATTCTTGATCGTCATAAAATTCTAAGGCGATCTAGCCATGTCCGTCCGTCCGTACGTCTGTCCGTCTGTAGAAAGCACGCTAGCATCTAAACAAAAGGAGCTAGAACGTTCAAATTTTTGGATTGAAATTGGGATTGAAATGGGGCGCAATCGGCCCAATGGGAAAACTTTTTCCCTCACAAGGACTAAAAATACCCATAATAATCCCTAATATTTTAGAGTATTTAAGCATATTTTTCATATATGTCTGCTTTTACTTACTTGATATTGGGTATGCGCATTCCCCCGATTACAAAAACGTGCACCATAAAGTGATTCTTATTTGTAGGGGGTGAAATGGGGCAAAAAAGGGATAAAAATGGTACATATTAAACGACAACAGCTAGAAACACGAAATTCGGTGCGTACATTCCTCTAATTGAGTAGATACATAATATAAGAGTATTTTTTCCAAAATTCGTACTTTTAAGGGGTAAACTGGGAATAGAGACATAAAAATGGTACCAACCAAACGGCTGTACCTAGAATAAAGAAATTCGGTGTATACATTCCTCTGATTGCATAGACAAGTAAAATACACAAAATTTTCAAAATTCGTACTTTTTGGGGTTAAAATGAAAAAGGGGATGAAAATAGTACCGATGAAATGACCGCAGATAGAGTCATGAAATTCGGAGTATACATTCCTCTGACTGTGTAGACACGGAAAATAAACTGATTTTTCGAAATTTGTACTTTTTGCGGTCAAAATAGAAAAAGGGGATAAAAATAGTACCAACCTCAGCTAGAATCATGAAATTCGGAATATACATTCCTTTGACTACGTAGACAAGAAAAATAAAAGGTTTTTTCCAAATTCGCACTTTCAAGGGATACAATGGGTACGGAGGGATAAAAATGGTACCAACCAAACGGCTACACCTTGAATAATGAAATTCGGTGTATACAATCCTCTGATTGCGTAGACGCTTAATATAAACAGATTTTTCGAAATTCGTACTTTTTGAGGTTAAAATGAAAAAAGGGGATAAAAATAGTACCAATCTAATGACCGCAGCTAGAGTCATGAAATTCGAAGCATACATTCCTCTGAGTGTGTAGACACGGAAAATAAACTGATTTTTCGAAATTCGTACTTTTTGAGGTTAAAATGAAAAAAGGGGATAAAAATAGTACCAATCTAATGACCGCAGCTAGAGTCATGAAATTCGAAGCATACATTCCTCTGAGTGTGTAGACACGGAAAATAAACTGATTTTTCGAAATTCGTACTTTTTGGGGTTAAAATGAAAAAGGGGATAAAAATAGTACCAATCAAATGACCGCAGCTAGAGTATACATTCCTCTGACTTCGTAGACATGGAAAATAGACGAATTGTTCGAAATTAGTACTTTCAAGGGATACAATGGTACAGAGGGATAAAAAAAATAGTACCAACTAAACGACTACAGCTAGAATGATGAAATTCTAATTGCGTAGAAACGTCAAGGGGGTACCAACCAAATGGGCGCAGCTGGAATCATGGAATTCGGCATGTACATTCCTCTGACTGCATAGACGCCCAAAATAAAAAGTTTTTTTCAAAATTCGTACTTTTTCTTTTACGGTAAAAATTGGTTGAATCATGAAGTTAGGTTATTTTGCACTATGTACATCTGATAATGGATTTTAAAAATTTGTACTTTTGGAATTAAAATAGAATGGAAATACAACCAACTGTAGTACCCACTATCTACCAATATTTTGATATTAAGCTTTTTGAAAATATAAGAATATTTATTTGTTTTGAAATAATTAAAATATTATATTTATTTATAAAATTATTTTTTCAATATTTGTATTTATTTTGGTTTGGCTATATTAAACAATTATATTTTCCTGTAAATTACTGCACTTCTACGAAAACCGACAACCACTGTAGAATGCATTCCATGGGTATATAAAGTTCGGCCCGGCCGTTTTTACCTGTTAGAGCTACTGAGGGTACGATAGTGTGAACCAGGGATGATAAAGTTGGTTCTATGGTACTTTTTCTGGTGCTTTTTCAACCCTTAAAGTACCGCGGTACTCCCGCGACACATTTGGTACTTTTTTCAAACAGTTTTGTACGGAAATATTCTGCAATTTGCACAAATTCTCCATAAAGCGCTGTTCAGCATTTAAGTCGTACACGCATTCGATATAGCTGCTCAACGCCAATATATAGGATGAGCTCTTTGAGTCTGTTTCAGAAATGCTGTTGGACAGAAATACAACTTTAATGCCGATATGTAACTCTAGTACACAGTGTTATTTGTCTGGAAGGTATTTCTATAGAAAAATGTTTCACGAAAAAACAATCCGTAATTTATTTAATAAAAATAAGTAAGGAAAGGCTAAAGTCGGCCGGGGCCTATTTCATGATACCCTACACCACTCCCTGCGTATATACCCGGTTTTCATTATTTTTTATAAAGTATATTATAAATGCATCTTTAGTCAAATTTAACGAATATGGTAAAATTGAAAATCTTTTGCATTATGTTACTCATACATGTGATGGGCTTATTCATTTAAAAGAAAAAATATAACGATTCATTTAATCAAGATTGGCTGTAATAAACATCGTATAGGAGGGCTATTGGGTCTACATCAAAACATGAACTTCACTTCATTCATCAGTAAGTATTCATACGTGAAATAATCAATTTTATCCAGATCCGATGTATAATGAAGGTTTTAAGACGATAATAGTGAAAATTGATGCGACAGTTGTGTTTGTATTTAAGGTCCAATTTTCCGGTAGGGATTCCGAGAGAAAATATAACATGATCTCGAAAAATTTACCAAGATCCGATGATAAATGCAGATTTTACAGCGGTAATAGCGTAAATCGGACAAATATTTTTAGGGACCTATAACAACACTTGGGGGTTGTACCATAGCAAGGGCCTCTTTAGTTCTCATTCTCGGTAGGTATTCCTAGTTCAACAATATCATGGTCTGCAAAATTTGATGAAAATCCGATGAAAGATGTAGGTTCTACAATGGTAACAGTGCAAACTGGGGGCTCATTGGTATGGACCCATATATATGACTATCTTAGTTGAAATATATCATGATCTCAAAATTTCATAATCTTCCGATATAAAATGTAGGTTCTAGGGGGGTGATCGTTAAAATGGGGGTCATGTGTAAGGGCGCTACATTTTAAAAGTGGACCCATATAGATCCCTTTCAAAGTAGGCATTCTTAATGAAATATAACATGATCTGCATAATTGTATCAAGACACAATGTGAGATGTGGGTTCAAGAGCGATAATAGTGTAAACAGTGGGCCCATTTGTATAGGGACTATATCAAAACATGGACCTATATATCTGGCTTTCACTGTAGGTGCTTCAAGTCTAAATGTAACATAGAGTGAGAATTTTGATCAAGATCCGATATAAAATGTGCAGTAATAGTGTAAATCGGAAGTACATTTGTATGGGGGCTATATCAAACATCCACTTTTACGTTAGCTATTTCTAATTGAAATATAGTATGATCCTGAATATTTCATTAATAACCAATGTAAAATGTGTATTATAGAGCAGTAATAGGGTAAATTGTAGGGATATTTGTATAGAGGCTATATCTAAATCTGAACCGATTTCCTCAAAATCTAATACCGATCTCCTTGGGGGGTGAAAATCTTACTTCTGTCGAATTTCATGGCAATCGTGCAGTAAATGCGAACTGTAGAGTGCGAGCAAGCTTAGATTGACAGCAGACGGACGGACAGACATTGATAAATCGTTTCAGCTGGTGATTATAAGCCGATCCGTATACTAAAAGATGGGTCTAGCTCGAATATTTCTTGGTGTTACGCACATTTGGCGGAAAACTAACTTATAATACCCTATTCTACGAAGTGGTTTAGGCTATAGTAATTATTTTGTTTTAGAAAAAATCTACTGAAGTCACTTAAATATTGGAAGAACAACAACTGCGCCCATACAAATGTAGATTTCAAATGCAGTTTTCTCACTAAAATCCTTACTAGCTTTCATGAAATTGACATGGTATCAACTCAATACTCTTGCACTAATCTCTAATCTAATCTCTTCTCTAATTAGACCTGAGAATCATACCACATATTCATTCGCAAAACTTAATCCTTAAAATTTTTGTCGGTAATGTCCACATTTAGGTTAATCTGTTTTAGATATTTGAATTTTTCGCATTATCATTGGAATGAAGGTTGGAATAAAAGTAATTTCGACAAAACAAGCAAGCAACATTTTAGATCGATAGCTATGCCAGTGACAACTGAACTAAGCCCGGAGGCTTAGTGTCTACTGACCAATATAAGTTGAAAATTTTACCATAGAAATGCTTGGTATACATCATCCCCTCAAATGACTAAAATAACGGGTGATTTTTTAAGAGCTTGATAACTTTTTAAAAAAAAAACGCATAAAATTTGCAAAATCTCATCGGTTCTTTATTTGAAACGTTAGATTGGTCCATGACATTTACTTTTTGAAGATAATTTCATTTAAATGTTGACCGCGGCTGCTTCTTAGGTGGTCCATCCGCTTAGTCCAATTTTGGCATTTCCACGTTTTTGAGTAACAGAGACCCAATTGGTGCGAACGGCGACGAATCGAAAATTGGTGGTCATCATTAACACTGGCCGATACAGCTGCGATATTTTCTTCAGTTCGCACTCTACGTAAGCGTGTTGGTGGTTTAATGTCCAACAATGTAAATTTGGTGCGAAATTTAGTCACAATAGCCCGAATAGCCGCTTCAGTGGGTCGATTAAACTGACCATAAAATGGAAGCGCGCAATGAACTTTCTTAACAGAGCACGCATTTTGATAATAAAATTCAATAATTTGCAAGCGTTGTTCGTTTGTAAGACGATTCATGATGAAATGTCAAAGCATACTGAGCATCTTTCTCTTTGACACCATGTCTGAAATCCCACGTGATCTGTCAAATACTAATGCATGAAAATCCTAACCTCAAAAAAATCACTCTTTATTATGTATATACTCTGCTTGACCATGGAGAAGGTGTCTGTTTTGAAATATATACATTCACAACGGCATGGAAAAAGTTGAATCTTTAAATGTGAACTCTTTAAAACGCTTCTTCTTGGAATATTTAGAAAGCTAATGGCTTTAATGCTCACATAAATGCCAACGAACTGCTTTCCCCTATTTTTTACGATGAAATTTATAGTCTTTTACACGCCCACGTTTATACCTTTTCTATTTATCCTTTTTCCCTCCATTTCTCTTCGGTAAAAGTCAAGAATAAATCTAAACATTCGACCTTCGTCTCGGTGATAGTTCGTACACATACGAACACACATGTATGCATCTTAAGGCGGGTCACAAAAAAATAATGCTTGTCCTTGCATAAAGTTGAATGTAAAGTTGGTGTATGAATATCCCTAAAAATATTTCGGTTCGATATCTCGTTTCAAGTAAAATTTCGGCTATATTCTTTATCAACTTAGAAATAAAGGGTGATTTTTTAGCTATTATCTTTTTGGCAACACTGGTTTAAACAGTTGACGCACGTTTCGTGTTTTGTTTCACTTTCCATGAATCGTCTTACAAACGAACAACGCTTGCAAATTATTGAATTTTATTATCAAAATGCGTGTTCTGTTAAGAAAGTGTGCAAACCACGACTGAATTCGAGATGCGGACAACCGTCACTTTTCATCCATCCATACAGATCTACCCGACTTAATATACATATGGATATGTGCATACCAACACATATGGGATGGAATATATGTGGGAATGTTTAAGGAACGTGTGAGGGTGGTGGCTGTGCGTATGTATTCACTCTCGTATATAACTAAATGGCTTACACACATGACAGAAAACTGCACAGGTACAGTTTGCAAGTAGCTATGTGTGTGTGTGGGAAGGGAGTCAGCGAATGAGCTAACGAACGAACAGTCATGCAAGGATACTGCGGATTGGCGTCTTATGGTAGTGTCTTATTCCTGAGCGCGTATATGGACTTGATATGCTTTGCTGATGTAGTGTGTATGATGAATATAAATCAGCAATTCATCATGCATCACGGTACACTGCACAGGCTACCCACCGAATACACAAGCTGACAAGAACTGATGCTGCACCAGCTTTGCCGTTGTTGGTATTCGTAGTGATGAGTTGTTCTGTCTGATGCAGCTTTTAAAGGAACTACATGTGATGATATTGAAATTTTAAAATAGCTCCAATGAACGTTTTACATTTGATTAAATTCAAGATGTTCTAACTGGCAGACACCAATTCACGAACATACGAGTGTGCCAGTGGACTTATTTCAAACATTAAAACCCTGGCTTCGTGAAGGTTCCGAAGATCCCTCAAGGTACATTGGGAGTTTCCCTCGATCGACAAAGTTCCAGATTTCAATGAATAATGTTATTTGTTAGTCCTACTAATTTTTAATTTAAGTATTTGAACATTAATTACTAACGTCCTTTCATCAGGCGGACGGACTGGCGGATGTTTTGATGAAATAAAAAAACTGAGTATGAGATTTCCTATTAGCGATCTACAGTTTCACTTCCATATAATCTCATTCTTGGGAGGGAAATCATGTCGCACGGTTTTATTGTAACATCTTATGTGAAGTTTTCCTCCCAATTTATCCATTGAAAGACCAAAATTTCAGATGTTAATTTTCAAAAATTAGCTTTTTGTAAGACTAGAATGTGTTTACGATGCAAATAACCCCATATTTCAGTTTTTACATCACATTTAACCCACTGAGAACCAACAGTAAGAAAAAAATTGTCGGCCCTTAATGGGTTAGGAAGTTCTAAAAATTGGAATTGGTGATCAATACCTCTTTAACGATCCAACAAAAACACAAATCGAAGTAAAAATATGGAAGTTATTGCGGTCTTTATAAAAAATTCAGCAAAAATTGCACAAAAATGTTAAAATTCTACACTCTATTCCGGGGTAAGATGCAAGTTTTTAATATGATTTGATAAGACTCGGACCAGATTTTAATTTCTAGCAGGTTTTTTTCTAAATACCATTCAAGAAAATCTGATTTTTTAGAGGTTATTTTGAACGCGTCCAGCTCACGAACGGACAATGATAAAAGCGCAATATTTTGGGAGAGCACATAAAACAAACCAATCTTTCATTTTAGTCGGGAACATCCACTACTTTTATTTTGAAGCCACTCTAATATATATAACTCTCATGCAAATTTCTCTCTCGATTTGACTTTTTCCGCTCTAGAGACCATATATGTTAACCGATTTTCTTCATATATGTCACAACAATTTATATTTCAACCAGAGACTTCTGCGATGAAAGAAGGTCACATCGGCTCAGATTTACATAACTTCCATACATATTTCGCTCCCAATTTGACTTTTTCCCCTCTAGAAACTACCAATTTTAACCGATTTTCTTTGAATTTGCCACAGCTATTATGAAGGTTGGACAGATCGGTTCAGATTATATACAGTCCTCATAAAAATATTTTAACCGATGTTCTTCAAATTTGGCAACTATCATTTCGTGATATAGTACACATACAAAAGTCGATACCGATTTCACCTGTTTTCTATTCAATATTTGGAAATCATAAGGAATAGGAATAGTACCTAAAACAAATAATAACAACAAAATATTTTGAGTAAAAAGAACAACAATATATATCTATATTAGGGTGGGTCGATTTTTTCGAACAAAGCTTCAGTCAAGAACGTAATCTACGGAAAACTCTAAGAACATTTCTCAAGAAACCATGGGTCTAATATGAGTTCCTAGCCCTCGGAAATCGACTTCAAATTTGAGGTCATATTAAATAGTTTTTGTTGTGCTCAACTGGCTCAGCCCACTTTTCCAACAAACAAAATTTTTATTTTATTTCTTTAATACCAAGTTGTATCCTTCTATCTCTTATAAATCGATTATTCCTTTAGTCCTTCTAAGGGGCCCACTAGTCAGCCCTGCCCGACTTTAGCCTTTCCTTACTTGTTTTAATTAAAGTTTATATAGTGCTTCCGAACTTTGGAAATAAAATAATAGGAACCACCGATCCGTATAATCCAGAAAAGTATAAGCTTCGTGATTGAACGTTTTTGTTTCTCCTGAAACTTATGCAAATGTTTTTAACAGCCATATATAACCAATAACAATTACTTCTACCAAAATGCATTCGATTATTGCTATGAATTAAAAAAAAGGGTGAGTCGACACTCAAATTTTTATGGTGTAGAAAGTAATGTTAATATTATTTGTCGAATTGGGCAACCAATTTTTTTCATAGACGAAAATTATGCAGTTTACAAATGTATATAAAGGGTGACTTTTTAAAAGCTATAGGAAAGTTAAAAAAACACACATAAAATTCAGAAAAATGCATGAAATCTTTATTTAAATCGATAGTACGGTCCATATAATTTAATGTTTGAAGATTATTTCATGCAAATGTTGACCTTGACTGCGCCTCAAATGGTTCATCCGCTTAGTCCAATTTTGGCATTTCCACGTTTTTGAGTAACAGGGGCCCAATTGCTGCGAACGGCGACGAATCGATAATTGATGGTCATCATTAACACTGGCCGATACAGTTGCGATATTTTCTTCAGTTCGCACTCTACGTAAGCGTGTTGGTGGTTTAATGTCCAACCATGTAAATTTTGTGCGAAATTTAGTCACAATAGCCCGAATAGCTGGTTCAGTGAATCGGTTAAACTGACCACAAAATGAAAGCGCGCGATGAACGCACGCATTTTGATAATAAAATTCAATAATTTGCAAGCGTTGTTCGTTTGTAAGACGATTCATGGTTAAATTATAGACCAAACTGAAGATGTTTGACAGTGAAACAAAACACGAAACGTGCGTTAGCTGTTTAAACCAGTGTTGCCAACAAGATAATAGCTAAAAAATGTTTATATAATTTGTATACACTCCACGAGAGTATTATTGCATTTGTTTGTAACACCCAAAAGGAAGCGTGATAGATCCATTGTTAATTATACCGATCGAATTAGAATCACTTTCTGAATCGATTTAGCAATGTCCGTCTGTCTATCTATTCTTGTAATCAAAGTACAGGTCGCAATTGTAGCCAGAACCAAATGAAACATTGCTCAACGACGTTTTTCGGGATAAGGACAAACGCTATTTAATTTAAAGAAAATCGGTTCAGATGTAGATATAGCCCCCATACGAATATCACTCCCGATTTGACTCTTTACACTCTAGATACCACATACTACAGCAGATTTTCTACAAAATTGGTAAAACGTCTTATATTTCACCTATAAACACTTGTGATGAAAATGTGTTATATCGGTTGAGATTTATATATAGCTCCCATACGAATCTCACTCCCGATTTAACTTTTTCGGCTCTAGAAACCACATATTTTTTCAAATTGTCTTCAAATTTGCAAAACATCTTATATTTAAACTAGGAATACCTGTGAAAAAAATAGGTCAGATCGGTTCAGATTTATATATAGCTCCCATTCAAATTTCCCTCCCGATTTGGCATTTTCTGCTCTAGAACCTATTGTGTAGGTGGGCCACTCCACTTTTGTATATAGCCCCGATACAAATATTCTTCTCGATTTGACAAATTAGGTCAGGTCATATTAGCCAATGATTAGGAAACATATAAAAATCCTTTCCATTTTCACATTTTTACCGAATTGAATTGTATTGTAGCGTATCATGTAGTCGGCCCCGCCCGACTTTAGCCTTTCTTTACTTGTTATTTTTAATAATTATAAATTAATTATACACTCCACTAGAGTATTATGTCTTTGTTCATTTGTTTGTAACACCCAAAAGGAAGCGAGATAGACTAATTGTTAATTATACCGATCGACTTAGAATCACTATTTAAATCGATTTAGCAATGTCCGTCTGTCCATGTATTGTTGTAATCAAATTACAAACAAAAATATTTAATTTGAGGCATATCGGTTCAGATTTAGATATAGCCCCCATATTTGACATTTTCCGCTCTAGAAACCACATATTGTACCCGATTTTCTTTATATTTGGCACAACATCTTATAATATAAGTGGGTAAGATCGGTTCAGATTTAGATATAGCCTTCATACAAATGTCGGTCCCGATTTAACAATTTTAGCTCTAGAAACAACATATTGTACCCGATTTTCTTTAAATTTGGCACACAACGATTTTGGCCAAACTTATAGGTATTATATTTCACATATTTCGTTCCGGGTTTCAATATACCCCCATACAAATGTCCTTTCCAATTTAAAATTTTTTGTCAAACACATACATTTACAGGATACGAAAATACGTCCCGTTTCAATTTATTACCGAATTGAATTGTATTCGGATAGAAAGTGGATTGTATCATATAGTCGGCGCCGCCCGACTTTAGATTTTCCTTACTTATTTTTATAATTAAGAAAGAAATATTTACATTTAGAAAAGTCTCTTCATCGGATTAAGATGCTAATATTGAGTCCTATTATTGAATCTATGGGTTTGGTACGTGCTAGTCTTCTTTATGTGTCGTTTTGGAGAAGAAAGCGCTTAGCTTACTCAGTTGATGGCTGTAGTTGTTTCGTATGGTACATTATAGTGTGCTTTTGATGGCTGATTCTACACTATCAACTTGGGGACCCATTAATTCGATTAATTAATTAATTGCGCTCTCATTTCTCTTGTATTGCCAAGAAATTATTGCAATTAACATAAACTGTAAGGCAGAGCGATATCATATCTGTGCCATTAAATCAAACATTGCCCTTACCATGTTGGTCCTATATGTCTTCCCTGAACATAAGCTAATATAATAGGTTACCTTTCATAATCGCACTCATATTGCAATATATTCCAAATCGATATAAAAACCATAAGGAAGGGCCGAATAAATCAAATTTTCTTGAATTCCACATAAATATGAAATATTCATATATATTAGATTTATACACTATGGGGAGGACAAACAGGTGTTTCCCTCTGCCCAACGGCATTGTGGAAGGGTGCCGCCTCCCAAATACAAATGTATCAGATTTATGAACTCAATATAATTTGAATCCCTGTGTATATGGATGTGTGCATCTGCATATACATCCATCCAATAAATTGAACACTGTATTAATACTTGAACCATTGAAACCATTTCTATTACAATAATTTATTTGTTTTGAAATCTATTGCGTCAATATATATTTGCGTTCTTGTCGACGAAGCCTTCCTATAAATATTTGTTGTGTTGTTTTTTCGCCGTCGCCGTCACCATCGTCGTTCCTGTTGTTTTTGTTTATTTCAAAAGGAAATCGATTGTATTTATTCCCAAATACTTTATTTATATTTGCATGTACGCACAGTGTGAGGCAAAAGTGTTGAATCAATTGATTTTTTTACCAGCATCAGTATGACAGACCAAATCGTATATATGGGTACGATCTGAACTAACAGGAACATCATGCCGTCCAATTTCACTGTAGGAGTGCGTAGATGGAATAAACCGTTATCGATTGTAATATGAGTCTTCTAGAGCGATAATAGGCCTGTTCGATTGGGCTTACTAGGGATAATAAATTTTCAGGAGTTACAAATGATGGAATGAACCTTCACGAAAGAATCGTAATTTCATCACCATAATTCATTATGGTTGATATAAAATGTCCCCCAAACAATGCTTGTATGGGTGGTTTTGTCCAAAAACTCTTTTTGCCAAATATTCGGTGTCAGTTTCGGTTTTTGGGAGAATATGTGGTTTCTATATAATTTCAGTGTTACTCTGGCTTTCGTTACGAACGGTCGGAAAACAAAATAAACAAATCCCACATGGCCAGCGGGCCTCCGAAGACTGGGGCTGGCCCAAAGAGCAGGGCAAATGCTTTTAAACACATCAAGTCGTCTATGGTATATGGTGGTGGTATTGTTTCCGATCGACCATCGGCATCAGGAAGTAACAGGTTCAGCATATTATCCCCTCCAGATATGGATGTAGCTACAAACTTTGTGGAGTAGGAGAGAACTCCAAAACCTCCCCCAATCGTGGCTGACGTTAGACTTCCGCTTAGAGAGATACAGCACTTGTTAGGAAATGATTGCATCTTCAAACGTATATCAGTGGGAACCAAGATTTTCCCACAAAACAATGTGAAATACGAGTTTTGCAAGAAAGCTCTATCAGAGAACAAAATCGAATTTCACTCCTACAATTCGCAGTGGACTAACAAAAATGGATATCAACACAGATGACCTTAAAAGTTATAACCTTTCTCCAACTGCAGTGACAGAGGTAAACACTAAATAACAATAACAAACCCATCCAATGCTGGAACTGTCTAATGTACGGGCATGGTGGGGAGCATTGAAACAGATGCCCGGCATGCATGATGTGTGCAAATCAACATCACACGAATGACTGCCCATTCAACTTAACTGCAAAAAGGTCGGTAGATATAGAACCGATCACTCCGCCAACGATATCAACTGTCCCCTTCGTGCACACTATCTTGATGTTCGAGAGAAAGCAACAACAAGACAATCACGGTCAGCACCCACAACACGGAGAATATCGAGTACTCGAACACACGGACCCACTCAATCCACCACAAACAGAAACAACAACACCAACCAACTCTTGATTCACAAAACTCTTAAACACACCTTGCTCCCACTCTCAAAAACTTCAAATATTGAAAATTTATCGGTCGAAGTCTCCATCAATCAAAGACGGGTTGTCATAACTACAGCATATAGTCCAAGATACACCACCAATTTCAAAAATGACATAGTAGTTCTGACACCAACCAATAAGGAATTTATTCTTCTTGGTGATCTAAACGCCAAACACCCCACTTGAAGGTAATACTCTTGCTGGTATCACCCTAAATACCTTACAACAAGCTCGAAACTTCTTCATTCATAACCCTGACAACCCAACTTTATATCCCCACCAGAGAAACCGCAATGCATCAACCGTAGACTTAGTTCTAAGCAACTCCGCACTATCAATGCATGTTAAGGCACTGGGATATGAGATTCCTTCAGATCATCGACCTATTATATGTACGGTTGAATGTTCATCCATTAGAACAATTGACCTGCAACTAAAGATTGTATAAGGATGAAATCAATCGCAACATAAGAATTTCCATTAATACATACAATTCAAAGCTGGCAATAGACAATGAAATAAAGAGATATGTAGAATTAATGTTGTCCGCTACACCAAAGAGAAGCCACTCTAATGTCACATCGCTGCCGAGAGACATTCGCAAATATGTAGGTGAAAAGAACAAGTTCAAGCGGAAACAACAACGTGCAACTGACAATCGCACTGAATTGTTCTACCTACAATGCACAAAGTTTCTGAATAAGTTTATTAATAAAAGAATAAATTCAGAAAGAAATCGAAAATGGTTTAATTTATTAGAAAATATGAAATATGACGTTCAACACTCAGTTTTAAAAATAAAAATGTATTATACAAATGTGTAATAAGGCCAATAATGTCATATGCTTCTACAGTTTGGTACAAAGCTGCGAAAAGTCATATTAAGAAATTGCAAATAATTCAAAACAAATGCTTAAAAATGATAAATATTAAGCCATGGATGTATTCTACTGCTGAACTACACAACGAGACCGGATATGAACTACTGAATTCATAAAAAGACAAAATGTAAATTTTTTCAACAAAGTCAGCAACTCCCATTATGCCATAATGAGAGATTGTTTAGAATTAATGTAATGATTATTAACATAACTTGAAATTATCAAAGTTAATGATATATAGTTGATTATTTGAGAAAATAATCTATAGATAGATAATTCATCTACATTTCAGATAATGTTTGAACTTTTTTTTCGGCAATCAAATTAAGGTCTTTTACCCATTTTTACCTATAAAAAAATATTTATTTTGTAATACATAAAATACTTTTAAGTCTCTATAGATTTAAGCATAATTTGTTGTAATATCCTGTCGATATATCTCATAAAATTCCTCTTTGCTCTTATTTTGGATGAATAAATGAATTGAATTAAAATATATCATTTATATATAATCGCATTATTATTATATTACCATCTACGAAATGTCATCATGTATGCTCACGTTTGTCCCTCACTGTACACATTTCTGTTTTCTCGTATCCTTCTTTCGCATTTAACGTGCAGCAGATGTTTTCAATGGTTTCGTTTTCATTGTCTTCACATGTATATCATCCCACTCCTGTTGTTCACTCGTTTGGTTCCTTTGAATTGGAATGCAGAAGTATTTATCACTTGAACGCTTTGTCTGAGCTGTTGTTGTTGTTGCTGTGTGCGTCTTTGTTTGCAAATATTATTTCATTTTATTTGAATTTTCCTCCCGTATACGTACGTGTGTGGGGGAAGTTTTATGTCTGGATTTTTTAGACGAAAAATCTTTTATGGAATTGCTGGAAATTACGGAAAAGGCAGGTGGATGATACGGATGATTTGCTCTGAATTCGTTTAATAGAGAGGGCAGCAGTCTCTGCTAATAATGATTTATTCTATAACGATGACCGAAAATGAGTCTCGTTTCTGAAAATTTCAAAATCCAATATATGGTTATTATACTTAAATGTAATGTATTTTAGGCTCCACTAGGGTATTATGGTTTTGAAAATTTGTTTGCAACAGATGAGATTTACATGTGGCCTCCATACAAATGCCATTTACATTTCACATGTATTCCCTTTTGTCCAGTTTTCCCCTAAAAGACTATAATTTGTAAAAATTTCTTTATGTTGCGCGCTAACACAATGAGGAGAATATTTACACCGAATCTTATGCTTCAAGCTGCAATTGGACCCTAAAAGTAGAAAAAAATAAATAAATATTTGCAAAAAAACGTAAGCGCCACCATTTTTGATTTTCAGTTTTTGATGGCAATTGGTAATTCCCGACCATTTACACCATCTTCTCTGAAAAATGCACAGCTTTAAAAGTGTCTTTACGGCTTATATGTTTCTAATTTCATAGTAGTAACAAAGGTAATTAATAAAAACCTTCTCCTGTATAATTTTGTTTTTCGGGATTACGTCTTTTTGGTAAATAGAGTTCGATAAAAATATATACACAAATTTCATTATTCCGCTGCAGTCATTTGGGTACCATTTGTATCCCTTTCTTAGAATCACCAGCTGAGTCGAATAAACTTTTTCTTGCCCAAGGACCATCGGTATTGAATTTGGAGGAATTCGGTTCAGATTTAGATATAGCCCCCATACAAATGTCGCTCCCGATTTCACTTTTTCCTCTTTAGAAACCACATATTGTACCCGATTTTCTTTAAAATTGGCACAACATTTTATTATCGAACTAGAAACACCTATGCTGAAAGTGGGTAAGATCGGTTCAGATTTAGATATAGCCCCATACAAATGTCGCTCCTGATTTCACTTTTTCCGCTTTAGAAACCACATATTGTACCCGATTTTCTTTAAAATAGACACAACATTTTATAATCGAACTAGAAATACCTATGCTGAAAGTGGGAAAGATCGGTTCAGATTTAGGTATAGCCCCCATACAAATGTCGCTCCCGATTTCACTTTTTCCGCTTTAGAAACCACATATTGTACCCGATTTTCTTTAAAATTGGCACAACATTTTATAATCGAACTAGAAATACCTATGGTGAAAGTGGGAAAGATCGGTTCAGATTTAGGTATAGCCCCCATACAAATGTCGCTCCCGATTTCACTTTTTCCGCTTTAGAAACCACATATTGTACCCGATTTTCTTTAAAATTGGCACAACATTTTATAATATAATTAGAAACATCTATGCTGAATGTGGGTAAGATCGGTTCAGATTTAGATATAGCCCCCATACAAATGTCGCTCCCGATTTCACTTTTTCCGCTTTAGAAACCACATATTGTACCCGATTTTCTTTAAAATTGACACAACATATTATAATCGAATTAGAGACACCTATCCTGAAAGTTGGTAAGATCGGTTCAGATTTAGATATAGCCCCCATACAAATTTCGCTCCCTATTTCACTTTTTCCGCTTTAGAAACCACATATTGTACCCGATTTTCTTAAAAATTGGCACAACATCTAAAAATCCAACTGAAAAAACCAATGATGAAAGTGGGAAAGATCGGTTTAAATTTAGATATAGCCCCAATACAAATGTTGCTCCCGAATCTTTAACCGATTTTGGACAAACTTTACATATTATATTTCACCAATAAACATACATGGTGGAAGGGGGTCACCTCGTTCCAGGTATCAATATATCCTCATACAAATGTCCTTTCCGATTTAACATTTTTTGTCAAACAGGATACAAAAATCCTTCCCGATTTCATTTTTTTACCGAATTGAATTGTAATGAGATAGAAAGACCGTCCGTCTTTAGCCTTTCCTTACATGTTTGGGAGATGCCCATATGTCCATACTTTGGTATAACCCAAATGGTACCCACTCTGATCTATTACAGCTCTAGCAACTACATCTTACATCGTATCTTCATAAATTTTTGCAGATCATTATATGTTTCAACTAGGAATACCTACCGTGAATGAGAAATATATTGGCGCATGTTTTTGCAGAGGCCTCAAGTGTTGTTATAGGTCCGCTTCAAATGTCCGTCCGATTCATCCTATTTATCATTGGATCTTGATCAATTTTTCCATATCATGTTATATTTACTTTACTCGGAATATCTGCTGGAAAATTGGATCAATTACTTTATTATTTACCATATTCATTAAATCTGACTAAAGATGAATTGAAAGTAACTGTATAATTTATATGAACTACATAAAATTGCTCCCATGAAATACCTGGGTTTAGTAATCAAAGCGATGTATATATGCAAGGAGTGGTGTAGGGTATTATATAATCGGCCCCGTCCGACTTTAGGCTTTCCTTACTTGTTTTCTCTTAAAAGTGAAAAATAAAAAAGTAAAAATCTCCTTTTTTCCACGTCTACGTAATTAGATTTATGTATATAGCGATTTTCTCTATTGTTCGGTTGTTACGATATCTATCCGTTTTTCCCGACTATGTCAGAAGTTATTGAATTTCGAAAATAGCAGCTTTTTCGGACCCGCCTTGCGCGTGAACGGTGCATGGGCCCAAACTGCATTTCTACGTATAATGTTTTACTTGCATTAACTTCTGATTGTTTATATTCTAAACGATTCGTCCAGTTTACAGCGTTCAGTTTGCTCATTATTTGGATTTTATAAGTAACTAAATGCAAATCCTTATGCTTTTGTCTGTAGTGACCGTCTGTTTATACCTATTGTCCCCTGTAGAAACTGCAGGATCGACTTGTATGGCAGCAGCTACAGTAGCAATAGTTTTCCGCGTTAAGTTCGGCCTTGCCGAACTTTTTATACCCTCCACCATGGATTACATTCCGCAGAGGCTGTCGATTTACGTAGAAGTACAGTAACATTACTGGACAATTTTATTTTTTTTTAACATAGCCAAACCCAAACAAATAAAAATATTGTAAAAACAATTTTATAAATAAATAAGTAATTTAATTCAAAATCAAAAAGTAAATATAAGGCAGCAATCTACAAAAAAACTCGAAATATTGGGGGGCTAATGGGCGTATTTACAGCTGCAACCATTTAGTTGGTTGCATTTCCATCCTATTTTAATTTCCAAAAGTATAAATTTTAAAAATCCTTTATCTCTCATGTACTTCATGATTCTACCCATTTTTGTCGTAGAAGCAACAGAATAAAGTAAAGTAGACAAAGTACAAAGGAATGTATACACCGAATTCCATGATTCTAGCTGCGGCCATTTTGTTGGTACCATTTCTATCCCCATTTCCACATTTTACCTTTTCAAAGTACGACTTTCGAAAATCTCCTTATTTTACGTGTCAGCGGGTTGCATTTTCCAGTACTTTTTATTTCCCGGGAAACGGGAATTATTTAATTTCCCGGGATCCCGGGCAGCACGGGAAATTGTCAACATACTGTTTACCATGAGTTAAGCTTATTTTTCCAATGAAACATTCATTTTTTAAAGTAAAATAAATATATATTTCACAACGAACCTTTTACTGAATTCATATAATAAAGCGCAATGTGAGATCAATTCAAACATCTTTTCAAGTTTCATGATTAATTAAAGATCAGATATTTCTTATTTTATTGGTAATTAATAATGAGTAGAGCATTAAATGAAACGTTTCTTTATTTTTGACGTTCGGATACACGCCCAAAATCTTTTTTTCCCGGATTTTAATTTTTTGCATATGAATTTTGACAGGAAAAATCCGAAAAATTGGATTTTGAGTCTACATCCGAACGCACCTTAACAATATTTTGTCATCCAGCTGCAATATTTGATATACCTGATTAAAAGCTATGTGATCTAAAATTGTATACAACATTTTTAATTTTATTGTGGAAATGATGGAAAAAAATATGCGAAGAAATATGTAAAATTTTCTACTGAATTCCCGCGGGATTCCCGTACGAATTTCCGGGAAATGAAAAATGTGCGAATTCCAGGGAATTTTCCCGCGGGAAATCTCGGGATGCAAACCCTAATACACACCGCTATTTTACGTGTCTACGCCATTAGAGAAATGTATACACCGAATTTCATTATTCTAGATGAAATTTTATTCTGAAATTATTCTTTATGAAATTTTTTTGATTACGGCTATTGAACATATAAATATGTGTCATAAAATCGCCTATTGAAAAAGGTATGGCACCTTTGTAATTTTATTTTTTTACTAAATTGTTTCTTTTGCAAATATATTACCCTAATCATGTTTCTTCTGGGTGAGATAAAGTACAATACAAATAACGTCAACGATTTAATACTATGTCCTATAGATGAGTCTAGTATTTTTTTAAATAATAGCCGAGCCATTTGATATCCACTATTTGCTCTCATCTTTTTACTGCAATAATTCTGGGAAATCGTTTTTTCTTCTCCACATTTTGATACTGTTGCATATTAATATTAACGCAGAAATTCACAGTTTAATCACGTCGATTATGCATTTTCAATTGTTTCATTAGTTAACGATATTGAGGCGCACACAGTGCTTTCGTTTATTAACGCGAATTCCTTTTGTTGCTGCTACGACCGCTGTTATTGGCTTTGTCATATTGTATTAAATACATTTTTAATTTAATAAAATTGTTTATAACAACTTTATGGTTATTTTTGCCACGAGAATTCAATTGCTATAATTAAGCGTTCGCCTTCTGCAACTTTTTAATGATGTACAACCAACACAAAAGCGGCAATAACGATAACAACAGAAACAACAACAGCAACAAGAACAACAGAAAAGTTAATTAAATGTGCCATAAAAACTGTAAATAAATGATAAACTTTGTAAGTATGAATGTAAAAAGTGTAAATTTAAATTAATATCTCTCATGTATGATTGTACGTGAGTACTTATGCGTAGATTACTCGTCCCTCTGGAGACGGAACGTGAATTTCCAGTGTATTTGTAATTGGTTTAGCAATTTTTTTGAAATTGGAAATGCGTAGTTAAAGCTAACAAGTAAAAGGGCGTTAAGTTCGGCCGGGCCGAATCTTATATACCCTCCACAACGGAGAGCATTCCATAGCATGACCGATAGATTAGAGGCTGTCGACTTTATGAAGAATTGAAGTTACATATTTTGAAAATTTTTATATTTTTAATGCGCATTACTATATTTGTTAACTATTTCAAACTATAAGGCATACTGTTTTAAATAAATGTCATTGCTTCAATATAATAATAATAATAGTCTACTATATATATATATATATATATATATATATAATACTGCAATTGTAATCAAAAAGTGAAAATGAGGGAGCCGTCTTCAAAAATGTACTCTAAATTTTAGGAGTATTGTCAGTCGTCATTAGGGAGAAACATTTTTCCTCAGGGCCGATTTCTCCCATTTGCAATTTCTTGATGCAGCTACAAACAGAGAGAGATATCATTTTGATAAGAAAAGTACAAATTGCGGAGATATGTCTTGTTTCACGACCATATTGGAATCAACACATCTAATTCCATGATTCTAGGTACATCCGTTTGCATGGTACCAATTTATCCCGTTTTAATAATAAAAATATCCTTTATGTTTCACGTCTACATAGTCACATAAATACATACACTGAATTTCATGATTATAACTTCAGCGCTTTGTTTGGTACCATTTATTTATCCCTCTTTTCCATTTGTATCCCTTAAAAGTACAAATTTCGTGTCTACGTAATTATAGGGACGTACACACCGAATTTCATGTTTCTAGCTGCACATTACTAGTGGAAGTTACGAAACGAATTTCTAGTGTATACAAATCGGATAGTCTAAATATACGTGGTTTTAGAGCGGAAAATGTCAAATCGGCAGCGACATTTGCCTCAAATTAGATAGCGTTCGTGCTTGATCCACTAAAATTATTTGTGCCAATTTTTGTTAAGATCGGACTATAATTGCGACCTGTAATTTGATTACAACAATAGATAAATCGACTCAGAAAGTGATTCTATGTCGATCGGTATACTTAACAATGGATCTATCTCGCTTCCTTTTGGGCGTTACAAACAAATGCACAAAGACATAATACTCTCGTGGAGTGTATAAAAAGCCATAATTTCACCACTTTCAAACTCACACAGCACCAAGAAAAATATCTAAGAACACTGCTCTAAAGGTTCAAAAAAATAATTAATATAATGCTTTCGAAAATCAAAATCAAATAAATAAAATTGTAAAAACTTTAAAAAATATAACGCGGCTAAACCATTCCACATCAATATTTTAAAATTAATAAAATTGCCTTCAAAACAAAGTATAGGTGAACAATAAATCTATTTATATGAGAAGAATACATACACAAACTTTCAAAACAATCGCAGATATCGAGATTTAAAATAGTACCGCTTGGTATGTACTTACTCATATTTCCCTCTCTGTTGTATACAGCCGGCCAAACTACACATTGCAGAATGGATTATTTCTTCGTGGAATCGACTAAGTTTGTCATACTTCCATGAAATATCAATCTGAACCCTTACAAAGTATATGGGAAAATCTACAAAATAGTCCGATTTCAATTTTGAAAAATTAAAAATTTCAAATTAGAGGCACACGTTTCATTTTAGCGTCAACTTGTTAAAAATACATTAAATATAAATAATGTGCTCGCGTGCATCATTTTTTTCAAGTGCTGAAGAAGTTATAATCGGATTGTCCCTTTTGGTTCTATTGCAAGTTAAGCCTGAAAACCCTATGAAAATCAACAAAATTTAACCTATAATGGTTCTCGGTACCAAAATAATAATTCGATCTATTTAGCACTTACACACATTATTAGTAGTTACCCATATTCACCGATCACACAGGGTTGCCACCAGTTATTTTTCAAATTGCGGATGTGCTCTTCAAAAAATATGAAATTTCATGATCTGCACGCATCGACCTGATGATGTTCGTACTGTCATAATCTCCTTGTCGCTGAAGGCACACCAAATCGTCCGGTCGCCTTTTGTTAGTATCTCTGTCGTTTATAATCCAATATTAAAAAATTTGCAATTACGTTCATTTGCAATTAATTGTATCAATTTTCGTTTTATGCAAAAACAGAGTGACAGATTTTGAAGAGCTACCATTTATTCCTCAGTGATGGCACACGCCCTTTTCAACATATAGAAGATTCCACAACATTATTACTATCATCCACAAAAAGATCAGAATGATTTTCTCTTATGCTGAAAAAGTTATAGCCAAAAGAGTTGAACAACTCCCGAAAGTTACAAGCAAAAATAGGGTAAATTAGGGTAGACCTTAGCTCAGTAGACTACATTAACAGCATAATTTTAAAACTTTAGGATGTTGGCGAGGTTAAACTCGTCGTTTTGAAAATTATGACACTCTCAGAAATATTATATATTGCTCTTAAAGCGGTTAGAAGCCTGAGTGACATGGAATCGTACTATACCGTAGATTTGCCCATATACTGTATACATTGTCCAAAATTCTAAAATTATTTGACCATTCCCATTAGTCTGAACGAATACAAACGAAAGTAGTTAGGAACACCAAAGTTAACAGATATATTTCGAATAAGAGCAAATCGATTGGGAACAAATTTGGCGAAATCAATCTAGTGGTAGAAATTTCACCAGTATATTTATAGATGGAGTTAGCTCGATTACTTTTTAATAATAGTCGCAAACATTTGGCGTGAAGCTTACTTATTATACCCTATTCCACGATATGGTGATAGGAATAAAATCCTTGATATGAAGTAGATAATGGAGGGTATCATAGAGCCGGAACGTCCGACTTTAGCCTTTGCTTAATTGTTTTGCTTATTTTTAGTTCTTTCAGAGTATTGCTAATGTTATTTGCTTCCAAAATCTACTCAGACGTTCGTAAGAATAGAATATCAACATCTTTAAAGGAACTACTCATTGCACTCTAAAAGATCTGTTCGTCTAAATATGAATTTGGCCCGTTTCCACAAAAGGCCATATTTTATAACGTAACGTAAATCATTCAGCACAATGTTCAAACATTTCCCACCATCGTTCAGCCAGCCTAAATAATCCCTTACGTCAAACTTCATGAACTAATTGATGGACAAGTTTTTTTAACCAATATGCTTTCGGTGTTAACTAAACGTAGTCGTTAAAGTTTTAACATATTCCCAAGTCGTTAAATTTATGCGAAACTTTTGCCAAATTACAGTTATATCGCACTACACGTTTACAGCTCCAAATCATATGTTAAATACAAAATTACATCTTACGAACCAAACCAAATAGTTGCAGCCCATCAAAGTCATTATAGACCATTTGAAGGCACCGCCGTGTGTACGTACGACATCACTTTGAGGTGGAACTGAAAAGTTTTACGATGGCTGGTGCATTTGCTGAATATCCTGGCAATGATGAAGTTTCTTTTTGTGTTGTGACTTTCGTTTGTTCTATTTATGACTCCGGTTTACGGGCACAATGCATTCGGTTTGAATTCATTTTTGATTTGTCTGTCGCGGGACGTAAGAGTGCGCCCGCCGCCGCCGCTAGCGGATGTGATGCTAGAAACCAAATGCTAAAAGTTTATGAGAATTGTTGTCATCTTTTAAGTTAGTTTTTCTTCTTCTTCTTTTTTTGGGTTATTCCCTTTGTTCGTTTCGTTTTTTATCAGCATTGTTCAGCGGTGCACAGTGGATGATTTTGTTAGATATATGCAATTTTCCATAACCAAATCGCAAAGTGCTTGCCCTATGTCCTCGATAGCCTCACGAATTCTATCTTTGATGTCTTGGATCGACGCTGGGCTGTTGGCTTAGACCTTACCTTTCACGTGGCCCCAAAGGAAGAAGTCGCAGGCGTTAAATCACAAGATCTCGGTCGCCAATTGTGATCACCTCTTCGAGAGATAACACGGTCCGGAAACTTTTCCCGTAAAAGAGCAATGGTTTCGTTGCTTGCGTGGTACGTAGCGCCGTCTGGTTGAAAGGAAACGTTGTCCAGATCAATACCATCCAACTCCGACAGTAAAAAAACATTAATCATCTCTCGATAGCGCAATCCATTCACCGTAACTGTTGATCCAACCTCATTTTCGAAAAAGTAAGGTCCAATGACGCCGCCGGACCTTAAACCGCACCAAACAGTCACACGATGAGGATGGAGAGGCTTCTCAACAATAACTCTTGGGTTTTCCGAGCCCCAGATGCGAAAATTTTGCTTGTTGACGTATCCACCGAGGTGGAAATGGTCCTCATCAGTCAAGATAATTTTTCGATGGAATTCTCAATTTAGATTGGAATTTTCTCAGTATGAAATGTAAATTCTCAATTTCAATTGGAATTTTTCTCAAATTCAATGGAAAATCTCAATTTCGATTGAAATTTTCTCAATATGAAATGGGAATTCTCAATTTCAATTGGAATTTTCTCAATACGAAATGGAAATTCTTAATTTCAATTGCAATTTTCTCAATATGAAATGGAAATTCTCAATTTCAATTTGAATTTACTCAATTTTAAATGGAAATTCTCAATTTCAATTGGAATTTTCTCAAATTCAAATGGAAATTCTCAATTTCAATTGGAATTTTCTCAATATGAAATGGAAATTCTCAATTTCAATTGAAATTTTCTCATTATGAAATTGAAATTCTCAATTTCAATTGGAATTTTCTCAAATTCAAATGGAAAATCTCAATTTCAAATGGAATTTATGAATATGAAATGGAAAATCTCAAATTCAATTGGAATTTTCACATATTCAAATGGAAATTCTCAATTTCAATTGGAATTTTCTCAAATTAACATGTTTTCATTTCAATCTTAATTTCAAATAAGACTGAGAGTCCTGATTTTTTTCAAACTCTATAAGTATTATCGATTGCTGACGGCTTTCCTTCCAAATCTGGCCACTGTGCTGTAGTGGTGATGATGATGATGATGATTATTGGTACTTTCCATCTTTCTCTGGTTGAATGGGAGTGTTGTTTTTTTGTCATTGGTTTCTTGAAGCTGAAAGTTACGTGCACAACTACCGAGTTGAAGTTTATGAAACAAGCAAACTTTCGAATAGATTAAGTGCAAAGTTTTGTTGTCGTTTTTGTATTCCGAGTCGATGGCATTGGTGCAATAATATCGCCACCATTGGCAGCACCATCGAAGTCAGCAACCAACCCAAGTGAAGTCAGCACGACTGCCACTGCGGCAACACATTTTATTGCTTTAAAATGAGTTGCCGCAATTGCTTGAATGTAAAAGTAGAAAAAATAACTTCTTTCTCCCCAAGTATCATTAAAAGTAAACGAACTTTTTCTTCGTTTCGAGTGTTCTTCCACGAGCTGCTCCCACAAAAAGTGTTTCCATGTGCAAAAAGATGTCTGCGTGGCAGAAATTGAAGGTTAACGCACCATCAATAATGCCAGCATCGATTTTCTGTCATTTCTAAAAATAATATTTACCATATTTCACTTAGTTTAAAGACTTGTGTGTGGGTTGAATGCTCGCTCGTAATGTCTAAGTTAAATTGATGGAAACTCTTTATACATATTAATATACAATTTTATATGAGCTTAATTTTTGTTTTAAATTAAAACCTGAAGTGGGCATTTGAGATTCTGTAGCTGGAGGTTGATGACTGCTACAACAAAAGTTTTTGTTCGTATCCCAGACAATGAAATCTCAAATATTCTTGTGGCAGCCGAACACTTCTGCTTAGGGAGTATACTATAATTCGATAGGGACTAAAGGTAAACAGCCATATTTTCAATCATTTACCAACAGTTTATAAAACAAATTTAAAACCATAAGAGTGTCCCAAGTCCCTTTCACGTCCGTCTGGATCGCTTGTATACACGATAACTCTGGAAGGGACTTAACGAATTTATTCACATATTATTATTTTTCCGAGACTTAGTTTAAATTAGGAGATGAGGGGGACACGAACAGAATATGGGCGATATTGGTACACCCTTTCTGCTATTTTCCACGAAAATTGACATATGCTTTGGTCAAAATAAAACTGATATAACTTCCAAAAGTATGATCGAAATTAGTTGCAGTTCGAGATTTTAAAATGTTTTTATAACCACTCAAAACCTACAAAATATGTATCCAAGTTAAAATTAAAAAATTACATATAACTGGTATACTGGTGCTTGACTTGAAATCTGAACATATACAGCGGCCGACAAAAGTCAACATACGACCCACATTTTTGCGTTTTAGCGAGTTCCAAAAAATATTTGAAAAAAGTAATGATGCGGTTTTGTTTGAAATCGTTTTTTATTCATATAACAATAACAAAATGCTTTACTTCAATATAAACTTAAAAGATATTGGCAAAATAAACAAAAAACACCTTGACAAAAGTCTACATACGACATATCATCCCATGCTTTACGTCATTTTTTATAATGTACTTTATAGGAGAATTGACGAAATTTGTATTGTCATTTGCCTTGTGCTTGCTCTTCTTTAAATAAATATAATTCAAGAAACATTAGTCCGCGAAAATGGCTTCTCGTAAAGAAATTGCAACTGATATTCGAAATTTAGTAATAAAATGCAGAAACGAAAGGAAATCTTTAGGCGAAATAGCTAAAATGGTTAATTTAAGTAAATCAACTGTCCAAACTAAAGGGTGATTTTTTAAGAGCTTGATAACTTTTTTTTTTTTTAAAACGCATAAAATTTGCAAAATCTCATCGGTTCTTTATTTGAAACGTTAGATTGGTCCATGACATTTACTTTTTGAAGATAATTTCATTTAAATGTTGACCGCGGCTGCGTCTTAGGTGGTCCATTCGGAAAGTCCAATTTTGGGCAACTTTTTCGAGCATTTCGGCCGGAATAGCCCGAATTTCTTCGGAAATGTTGTCTTCCAAAGCTGGAATAGTTGCTGGCTTATTTCTGTAGACTTTAGACTTGACGTAGCCCCACAAAAAATAGTCTAAAGGCGTCAAATCGCATGATCTTGGTGGCCAACTTACCGGTCCATTTCTTGAGATGAATTGTTCTCCGAAGTTTTCCCTCAAAATGGCCATAGAATCGCGAGCTGTGTGGCATGTAGCGCCATCTTGTTGAAACCACATGTCAACCAAGTTCAGTTCTTCCATTTTGGGCAAAAAAAAGTTGGATATCATCTCACGGTAGCGCTCACCATTCACAGTTACGTTACGATTCGCATCATCTTTGAAGAAGTACGGTCCAATGATGCCACCAGCCCATAAACCGCACCAAACTGTGACTTTTTCTGGATGCATTGGTAGCTCTTGCAATGCTTCTGGCTGATATTCACTCCAAAATCGACAATTCTGCCTATTTACGTACCCATTGAGCCAAAAATGAGCTTCGTCGCTGAACACAATTTCTTTCTTTCTGAACTTTCTTAACAGAGCACGCATTTTGATAATAAAATTCAATGATTTGCAAGCGTTGCTCGTTAGTAAGTCTATTCAAGATGAAATGTCAAAGCATACTGAGCATCTTTCTCTTTGACACCATGTCTGAAATCCCACGTGATCAGTCAAATACTAATGCATGAAAATCCTAACCTCAAAAAAATCACTCTTTATATGCAAAAACTTCGAAAATACGGGTACTGTTGAAAATAAGCCCAGAAGTGGGCGTCCAAAAAAACTTAGTCGACGAGATAAAAGCTTTATTTTAAAAGAAGTTAATGAAAACCGAAAGTGAATGCTACAATGTTGTCCAAACAACTCGCAGAAAGGTCGGATACAATTGTACATCCAAGAACAATTCAAAGAAGTCTGAATAATAATGGTTTCCGAAGCAGAACGCCACGCAAAAAACCTCTTATAAGTGAAAAGAATCGTAAGCTTCGCCTTGAATTCGCCCAGCAACACTTGGACAAGGGATTAGACTTCTGGAAGCGGGTTTTATTTACGGACGAGTCGAAGTATAATATATTTGGAAGTGACGGGAGAGCCAAAGTATGGAGAAAAGCGAATACGGCAATGAATCCGAAGAATTTACTTGCTACGGTAAAGCATGGTGGTGGCAACGTAATGATTTGGGATGCCGTCGCGGCGTCTGGAGTTGTTACCCTCAAGTTTATTGAGGGTAACATGGATCGCTATCAATATAAATCCATATTGGAACAAAATCTGAAGGCATCGGTCCATAATTTAAACCTCGGAGAGCGCTGGATTTTCCAACAAGATAACGATCCGAAGCACACAGCCCAATTTGTTAAAGATTGGCTGATTTACCATGCTCCAAGACAACTTTATTCGCCGCCACAAAGCCCCGACCTGAATATTATTGAACATGTGTGGGAGATTCTGCAACGCAGGATCCGAAAACATCACATAACTAGCGCCCAAACGCTAAAAAACAAGCTGGAAGAGGAATGGCGACAAATATCACCTGCGGAATTGGAAAACTTAATTGCAGCAATGCCCAGACGATTGCTGGCTGTTGTAGATGCTCATGGAAGAGGAAGAGGAATGGCGACAAATATCACCTGCGGAATTGGAAAACTTAGTTGCATCAATGCCCAGACGATTGCTGGCTGTTGTAGATGCTCATGGTGGACCAACAAAATATTAAATTATATAATAGTATAATTTTGTCACGTTAAATTGCATTTTTTATGTCTCATCTCAAACCGTATCTAGACTTTTGTCAAGGTTTTTTCTGCGTATTCTGTTAATATCTTTTGTGTTTATATTGAAGTAATGCATTTTGTTATTGTTATATGAATAAAACAAGATTTCAAACAAAACCGCATCATTACTTTTTTCAAATATGTTTTGGAACTCGCTAAATCGCAAAAATGTGGGTCGTGTGTTGACTTTTGTCGGCCACTGTAAATAGAACAAACATTTTTTATTTTTCCGGGGATAATGACTATATTGTTCACACAGATCTCTCTCTGTGCCGCTTGCGCCCTTAAATATACAAATTTCGAAAAATTAATTTGTGTTGCGAGTCTACGTACTCGGAGAAATGTACACACCGAATTTCTAATAGCCTTTTCATATTCTAACTGAAAACATTCCCAATTTGGTTGGTACCATTTGAATCACTTTTGACCGGCTTCCCCCTTTAAAGTACACATTTGATACAATCCAATTGTATTGCAGTAATTATGTATTTAACTAACTCGTGGGTACTATTTTAATAGCTTTTTGTTCCAAGTTCTACTTAAAAGTATAAATATTGAAAATCAGTTAATATTTCGCGTCTACACTGTTAATATACACACCGAAATTCATGATTATAGCTTCAGCCGTGTTGTTGGTACCATTGGGTTATAAAAAGGTACTAATTTCGAAAAATTCATCCATTCATTTTGTGTTTCTATACATGTACAAACCGAATTTCATGATTGGTACCGCTGCTATACGTTTTTACCCAATTTCACCCCTAAAAGTACAAATTTTGTAAAAATATTTTCTTGCTCGCATTCGCTTTATAATATGTAATATGTGTTCCACATTTTAAGATTCTAGGCCCACTCATTTGGTCAGGGCGGTGGTACAATTTTTAACCCATTTAATCACTTAAAAGTACAAATTGGTTATCACTCATCTACACTGTAAGACGAATATGCACACCGAATTTTATTATTATAGCGTCATCCATATTGTTGGTACCTTTTTTCACCCGCTTTTCTCGTTTACCGTTTAAAATTTCGAACTTTGAAAAATTCCTTTATTTTGCGTTTTCAGGAATGTACACGCTTATTTTCATGATAGCAGCTCCGTCTGTTTGATTCGTTCCATTTTTATCCCTTTCTACCCAATTTCACCCACATAAAGTACGAATTTTGAAATATATTTTCTTGGTCGCATTCATGCTATAAAAGTAATGCTCGTTCTAAATTTCAAGATTCTAAGCCCATCCGTTTGGTCAGGGCGGTGGTACAATTTTTATCCTATTTAATCCCTTAAAAGTACAAATGTTGAAAAATTCCCTCTTATCGAATATACACACCGAATTTCATTATTGTAGCGTCATCCGTGTTGTTGGTACTTTTTTATCCCCTTTTCACCGTTTACGCTTTAAAAGTACAAATTTCGATAAATTCGTTCATTTTGCGTTTCTAAGCAGTTTGAAGGATGTACACACCGAATTTTATGATTCCAGCTACATCCTTTTAATTGGTACTATTTATACACTCCACGAGAGTATTCTGTCTTTGTGCATTTGTTTGTAACACCCAAAAGGAAACGAGATAGACCCATTGTTAGTTATACCGATCGACCTAGAATCACTTTTTGAGTCGATTTAGCAATGTCCGTCCGTCCGTCTGTCCATCTATTCTTTTAATCACGATACAGGTCGCAATTGTAGACAGAACCAAATGAAACTTTGCACAACGAAGTTTTTCGGTACAACGACGAACGCTATTTAGTTTGAAGAAAATCGGTTCAGATTTAGATATAGCCCCTATACTAATTTCGCTCCCGATTTTACTTTTTCCGCTCTAGAAACCACATATTGTATCAGATTGTCAAATCTGCAGAGAAAACATCTTAGATTTCCACTAGAAACCACCATGGTGAATATAGATCAGATCAGTTCAGATTTATATATAGCTCCCGTTAAAATTTCCCTCGTGATTTGACTTTTCCTTCTCTAGAAACCACATATTTTAGCAGATCCTCTTCAAATTTTGCAAAATAGCTTATATTTAAACTAAAAACACCTATGGTAAAAATGTCTTAGATCGGTTCAGATTTACATATAGCTCCCATACAAATTTCTCTCCCGATTTGACTTTTTCCTCTCTAGAAACCACATATTGTATTAGATTGTCTTCAGATTTGGCAAAACATCTTATATTTAAACTAGGAACACCTATGGTGAAAATAGGTCAGACCGGTTCAGATTTATATATAGCTCCCACACAAATTTCACTCCCGATTTCAATTTTCCAATCTATAAACCACACATTTCAATAGATCTTCTTCAAATCTTTCAAAACATCTTATATTTCAACTAGAAACACACATGATAATGGGTCAGATAGGTTCAGATTTACATATAGCTCTAATACAAATTTCGCTCACGGATAGAACTTTGCCGCCCCAGAAACCACGAATTTTCACCGAAAGTGAGCTTAACACGTTATATTTGAACTGGAAGCACTTATTGTGAAAGTTAGTCACTTTATTCCATGTTTGGATATATCCACGATACAAATATTCTATTCGATTTGACAAATTGGACCTGGTCATATTAGCCTATGATTAGGAAAAATATAAAATTCCTTCCCGTTTTCACTTTTTTACCGAATTGAATTGTATTCGGATAGAGAGTGGAGTGTATCATATAGTTGGCCTCGCCCGACTTTAGCCTTTCCTTACTTGTTTTATTCATGTTTACCCGATTTCAGCCCCAAAAAGTACGAATTTTGACAAATATTTTGTTGGGCGCTTTGAAGCTATAAGTGGAATTTTGGTACCATATATTAGGATTGCAGGCCTAACCATTTGGTCATTGCTGTGGTACTACTTTTATCCCTTTCAACTCCATTTTACCCTTATTATTATGAAACGAATTATGAAAAAATCCCGTCAAATCTGATTTCTACGCTGAAGGAGGAATGTACACAATAAGTTTCATGATTCTAGCTTCAACCGTGTTATTGGTTCTATTTTTGTCCCTTTTGCCCCCCCCCAAAGTACGAATTTTGCAAATGTCACTTTTTGGGATGTCTTCATGTCCAGACCAAATTTCAAGATACTGAGGCCAGCCGTTTGGTAATTGCGGTGGTACCATTTTTATCCCGTTTTGTCCCTTAAAAGTACGAATTTTGAAAAATCCCGTCTTATCACACCTCTACACTGTAAGAGAAATGTACACACCAAACCTCATGATTCTAGCTCTAGCCGTTTGGTTTAGGGAGTGATCAGTCAGTCACTCAATTAAGCAACTCTTTTATATATATAGATTATAATGAAAGTCCTGAAGTCCATTAATTGTCGAAACTAAATCAGACTCAGTAAAAAAACAAAACCTCAAAATTTCTCTTTAAAATTTCGACTTGTGAATGATTAGGTATTAAAGCAAATCGATCATGGATTTTATTCCTCAATATTACCGGCAGAATAGAGGCTGTTGACTTCACGTATAGCCCTAACAGAAAGGAAAACTACGAATTTCGATTATCTTTCGGGTTCACAGTGGAATGTTACACCTAATTTTACGATTCTAGCTACGGCCACACCAGTTTTATCCCAAAAGTATGAATTCGAAGAAAGACTTTTGTTTGCGCGTCTTCGAAGTCAGAGAAATTTGTAAATAGAATTCCATGATTCTAGCTCCAGTTGTTTGATTGGTATCATTTTTATCCTCTTTTGTTCCGTTTTCCCTAAAAGCAAAAATTAAAAAAAAATCATTTATGTTGCTCGTCTACACAATCAGAACACAAACGCAGAACTTTATGCTTATCTATCTGCAGTCATTTGGTCGGTACCAATGTTGTCTCTTTTTGGCCCTAAAAGTACGATATCGAAAGATCGCATTATTTTTCAAAACTATGCAACCTGAATGAAATATACACACATTTTCATTATTCGAGCTGCAGCTGTGTGATTGGTACCAATTTCATTCTTTTTGGACCATTTCCCCATATAAGTTAAAATTATCAAAATTTCCTTAATTTGCACATCTATACAGTCATAGGGATCTACATACCAAATTTCGTAATTCTAGCTGCGGTAGGTTGGTACCAATTTTTCCTCTTTTTCCACATTTTCCCTTAAAAAAAAGATCTGTTTGTTTCTAGAGCAAAAAAGTCAAATCGGGACCGAAATTTGAATGGGAGCTATATATAAATCTGAACCGATCTGGCCTATTTTCACCACAGGTGTTTCTAGTTTAAATATAAGATGTTTTGCAAATTTGAAAACAATCTGATAAAATATGTGGTTTATAGAGTGGAAAAAGTCACATTGGGACCGAAAAAAATTATATGGGAGCTATATATATATATATCTGAACCGATCTAACACATTTTTACCACAGGTGTTTCTAGTCGAAATATAAGATGTTTTGCCAATTTTGAAGAAAATCCGTTGTAATATGTGGTATCTAGAGTAAAAAGAGTCAAATCGGGAGCGAAATTCGTATGGGAGCTATATATAAATCTGAGCCGATCTGATCCATTCTCACCATGGGTGTTTCTAGTGTAAACATAAGATGTTTTGCAAAATTTGAAGAAGATCTGATAAAATATGTGGTTTCTAGAGCAGAAAAAATCAAATCGGGAACGAAATTTTAATGGGAGCTACTATATATAAATCTGAACCGTTCTGACCTATTTTCACCATAGGTGTTTAGATGTTTTGATGTTTGTTTGGTGTATTAGATGTTTTGATAATTTTGAAGACAATCTAATAAAATATGTGGTTTCTAGAGCGACAAATTTGGAGCGAAATTCGTATGGGAGCTATATATAAATCTGAACCGATCTGACCTATATTCATCACGAATGTTTCTAGTGGAAATATAAGAAATTTTGTCAAATTTGAAGAACATCTTCGTGAAAAGAGTCCAATCGGGAGTGAAATTCGTATATATATATATATATATATATATATATAAATCTGAACCGATTTTCTTCAAAAGAGTTCTTTCTTGTACCGAAAAACTGGCCAATATAAAATAATATTGAATTACGTCCATTTCGTCTTAAACAGATACACTCAATGAATAATATTGAATGACAGCGAATGAGCTAGCGCTTCGGGAATATTAATCGATGAACACTTTCTGTAACACCACAATATGTATAATTAGTTATATGTATCGCTTTCACACTGTCTACGCAGTGCATCAATTTTCATAGAGACTTCGGATTGACAGGATTATTATTTCATTCACTTATGGTTGGTTATTATTGCTATGCGCTACATAGTAGTATAGATGATACATATAAAATGTGTTTGAAATACTGTTTGATAGCAGACTTTGATTCCATGTTTGTTGAAGGTAGTAATACCAAAAGGCTGGGAAATATTATGAAAATATATTTGGATATAACGGTTAATTACACTAGTCAACAGTCAAAATGTACTCGGGATGCGATAATTTTTTTTGTGTAGATAACCTTGACATGAGCTCGAAAAACGCAATAAAATTTTTTTTTTCGTTTGTTTTTTTTTTTATTTTTTTTTTTAAATTTTAAAAATTTTTTTTTGGTTAATTTGTTTCGTCCGGCATAACTCGGGAACCACTAGCCCGATTTAATTGAATTAAATTTTAAAAAATTTAAAATTACAATTCCCTTAATCTGTTCATATATTGTTTTCCTATACAAGCAACAGTTTCCAAGTTAAAAATGAATATATAAAGGAAAAAACTTATTTTTTGCCTAAAGATTTAAAATTTTTTTTTTTAAAAAATCCATAAAAAATCCAAAATGAAAAAAATGTCAAATCTTATTACTTTTACGTAAAGTCACATAACCTATGAGCAAAATGAGACAAAGATCATGAAAATCGATGCACGCGTTTCGCTTTTATTCGCAATTGAGTAAAGGTATGAATTTCAAAAATTTGCTCGACATATGCACAACTTTGTCTATGGTAAGGTTTTTTCTTTTTTTTTGATTCTCAGAATTAACAAAACGGAATAAACAAAGGGTTATTTAATTTTTATGATTGCGTAAGCAAAGTAATAAACGCTAATAAATGTGCGTGAACAAAAAAGGAAAAAATTTTTAATTATTTGGGTTTTCCGTTGGCTACCTGTATTATTTTTTTACAGAAATGCAACCCACATTTAAGGGTGGTCATTATTCGGAAAATTTAAGACTCACACATGGTGAAACAGGTATGTAGCCACTGTAAAAAAATATACACCCATTTATAAGTACCTGTCAGTAAAATACTAAACAATACACAGTATAAATAGGTCTTCATTGATCGATTTTACTCATTCAACAAGTGTCGACGAACGCGATAGTTAAAATGAGCAAACGTTCGCGAGGTTTTGAATGCAATACCAATCCAAGTAATTTTTGTTACATGTGCGGAGAATACGTTTCTGAAAAAAACAAGCGTTGTTTTTCACCTAAATTGAGAGATTAATTTGAAGAGAGCTTCAATTTAAAGGTCTCAAACATAGATGAGCGGTGGACACCAAGTGCTCTATGTCCAAGGTGCTACGTACAGCTAGCTGACTCAAGGTAAGTGTAGATTACGAAATTCAAGAACATATATAACTTATTATTGAAATTCTTTCAGACGACAGCCGAGAATCATCATGCCAATGCTTTGGAGAGCTCCGCTTTGCCATGTAACAGATTGCTACTTCTGTCTTAGCAAAAAAACAGGCGTGGGAAAAAATATACGATGGACTTACGCTGCTGTTTCAACAGTGAATTTTCCAGTGCCATTTTCCGAAGAACCAGTGGACCCGCAACCGTCCGTTTCAAGATGGGCATCTAATAATGAGGCGATACATCCAACATCAGATCCGGAGACAGTAGAAACCACATCAGAATGCGAGTCAACATATACATTGCATGGAGGTCAACGCTTATGTTCCCAAGCAGAACTGAACGATTGGGTTAGAGAATTGAAACTCTCCAAGGAAGATGCAGAGTTGCATGCATCGCGCATGCAACAGTTCGGTTTCTTGGCTCCTGGTGTGGTGACAACAATCTACAGGAAGCGTCATGAACCATACGCAAGGTACTACACAAAAAAGACAACATCTGTTTTTGTAAGGACATTCCCGGATTATTTGGTGAACTCGGGTACTCTTACGATCCAGGAGAGTGGCGTCTTTTCATCGACAGCAACAAGCAGAGCCTTAAAGCAATTTTACTGCACAACGGCAACAAGAAACTTTCGATTCCAATTGCTCATGCCGTTGACACCAAGGAAACATACGAAGTCATGGACAATCTACTAAAGTGCCTTAACTATGAGAGGCACGATTGGAAAGTTTGTGCCGACCTTAAGGTTATCGGTATCCTTTGTGGATTACAAGGTGGATTCACAAAGTACTGTTGTTTTCTCTGCCTTTGGGACAGCCGCGATCGTCAACATCATTACACCAGGAGGAGTTGGACAGAAAGAGTTAACTTCATCCCCGGCAGCGACAACGTGAAATATACACCACTCATAAAAAAGGAAAATGTTTTTCTCCCACCTCTTCACATAAAGCTCGGACTCATAAAAAACTTCGTGAAAGCTATCAACAAAGATGGCGAAGCGTTCGCCTATTTAAAAACCATTTTTCCTCACCTTTCATCGGCAAAGATTAAGGAAGGCGTTTTCGACGGTCCGCAAATTAAAAGGTTGTTGCAAGACCAACAGTTTGAGCACATTTTATCACCAAATGAAGCTGCAGCTTGGAACTCATTTCGACAAATTGTTTCCGGATTTCTTGGAAACAACAAAAGCTCAAATTACAGAGAGATCGTCGAACAACTACTCCAAAATTATAAAAAAAATTAGAGCAAATATGTCGCTTAAGATACATTTTCTACACTCGCACTTGGACTTCTTTCCGGACAACCTGGGCGATGTGAGTGACGAGCATGGCGCACATGTAACAAAAATTACTTGGATTGGTATTGCATTCAAATCCTCGCGAACGTTTGCTCATTTTAACTATCGCGTTCGTCGACACTTGTTGAATGAGTAAAATCGATCAATGAAGACCTATTTATACTGTGTATTGTTTAGTATTTTACTGACAGGTACTTATAAATGGGTGTATATTTTTTTACAGTGGCTACATACCTGTTTCACCATGTGTGAGTCTTAAATTTTCCGAATAATGACCACCCTTAAATGTGGGTTGCATTTCTGTAAAAAAATAATACAGGTAGCCAACGGAAAACCCAAATAATTAAAAAAGTCCCCTTTCCTTTTTTCCTTTTAATTGTTCACGCACATTTATTAGCGTTTATTACTTTGCTTACGCAATCATAAAAATTAAATAACCCTTTGTTTATTCCGTTTTGTTAATTCTGAGAATCAAAAAAAAAAGAAAAAACCTTACCATAGACAAAGTTGTGCATATGTCGAGCAAATTTTTGAAATTCATACCTTTACTCAATTGCGAATAAAAGCGAAACGCGTGCATCGATTTTCATGATCTTTGTCTTATTTTGCTCATAGGTTATGTGACTTTACGTAAAAGTAATAAGATTTGACATTTTTTTTTTCATTTTGGATTTTTTATGGATTTAAAAAAAAAAAATTTTAAATCTTTAGGCAAAAAATAAGTTTTTTCTTTTATATATTAAGATTAAGGGAATTGTAATTTTAAATTTTTTAAAATTTAATTCAATTAAATCGGGCTAGTGGTTCCCGAGTTATGCCGGACGAAACAAATTAACCAAAAAAAATTTTTTAAAATTTAAAAAAAAAAAATAAAAAAAAACCAAACGAAAAAAAAAATTTTTATTGCGTTTTTCGAGCTCATGTCAAGGTTATCTACACAGAAAAAATTATCGCATCCGGAGTACATGAAATTTTTTTCATTTTGTTGAGTAGTGTTATTAATGAAATACTAATGAATTTCACTAGGTTACTATTAAAAAAATGGTATTGGGAAACATTGCTGGATTATGAGTCAATTAAGCTTAACTCAAGGAAAATGATTTACTGTTCTATATCGCAATTTCGACGTTTTCAGACATAGGTCACTCTGTTTGCAACAGTGAACTAACGTCCGCCTTCTAACTATGTGAAATTTCCAAAAACAAACGTCGACTTAATCCTCTATTCCCAACATTACGAGTTAATTCTTTAAAATCATTAAAATCACATATTTTACAGAATTAATAAATTTTATTTTTGTGCACATATGTAACAAAGACTATTCAAAATAGAGCAACAAATTCGGTAACTGCTTAGGAAGGCGAAAATAAAAGTGAAGCCTCAAATTTCAATTATTTGAGTTTCTTGTAATTACAATTGTTTAGAATTTCTTCCCATTTTTATTGGATTTCTCCGAGTCTTTATTATTCGAAGTAAAACATAAAAAAAAAATTTTAAATGAAGCAACATTTTAAAATATAATTTTTTTAACCGATATCTACTGTATAATGATTTAAAGAAACATCCTGTTATTCATGCCCTTTGTGAATTAGAAACTCTACAGAAATCATATTTGGACTACTTCATCAAAAAGTATAGTAAATCTTATATATCGAGGGCTTATATTCATAAGAGGCTATGAACCATTTTCTCGAAAATGAGTTTTTGATGCCCAACTATTCTCAGATTTGGATGGCATCTGTCATGTAAATTTAAAGAAGAACATTTTTTCTATTGCCATTTTTTCAAATTTTTCTGATTTGGCTTTCTACTCACACGTTAATTTGTGACTGCAAAAGTGGCTATGAACATAAAAATAATATAAATAATAGAATTCAAAAATGGAGCATCATATAACCGAAGGTTGTAATTCGTTACAACGATTTTGTTTAAATCATTTTTCTAGATTTAGGGCATATCGCCTTATCAAATTCAACCATTTCGCGGTTAAAAGCATTTTTGTTCCCAAGTTATCAGGCTAAAATAGGATAAATAGTGGCTGTAAAGTCAAAAATTGTGAAAAGTACCTTTAGAAAACCCGCGTAACTTTTTATCATATTGAGAATAGCAAAATATGTTTATAGCATATGATTGCTGACTTCATTCGGAATATTTGTGACGGAAAAGTTTCAGAATCATGAACAGAGAAAGTTTAAATACAAGCAATTGCTACCGCGAATTTTGGATCTTTCAACAATTGCAGCGATTTTCGCGACTGGATACACATATGTTACAAGCGACATTGGTTCTTAATACACAAACAAAAATTCAGTCGGATCCGTAAGCTAGATCGCGAGAAAATCATAAATCAAAAATGTCATGTGTGAAAATCATTTTAGCCATATTTTCCGCGAAAATGAAAATTGTCCAAAAATATCCAATTTGTATTTTTTGTTTACCGTGTCCTACCGCAATATCCACTATTTGTAAAAAAATGGAAAAGGGAATACAAATTTTACCAATCTGACGGATGAAGCTTGAATCTGTAAATTCGCTGTGTACATCAGAGAAAATGGGTTTTCTACACAACATTGCCAGCATTTTATAAAAAAACGTTATCAAGTTTACAATAAGTCTTATTTATATATTTGAGCATTAATGGCTATGTGCTTATTTCAAAATTCATAGTGCTCAATTTTAAACGAATAAAAGTGGCTATGACCCATAAATCCGCGAATAATTGGAAATATCGAAACTTTTAAATGGTAGCAATTTGTAATCCTCTTTAGATTAAACTGTAGAAGAATGATTCATAATTACTCTTAAAATTAAGGAGTAAATCAGTTTTTTCGCTCTCCTGAAAAGTTGTGTTTTTGTTCATAGCCACTTATGAATATAAGCCCTCGATATATTAAAAAGAAAATTCGGCCATGAGAGGTTAAAATAACGGTGCAAACGGTCACAACACCCAATATTTTTTGGGCGTTGCGACCACCGCGAAAACGGCGATGGGGCTATTTTACGTATTCCGTATAAATCATACTGTGAAGTCTATTATTTTCATTGAGATTGATTCTAATAAGTTGAATCTGGACTGCTATATAAACAATTAGGTAGGAAAATATGAGCGGGGCTATATCTCTGTCATGCTCCACTTTATCAGAAACATAACTTAATGTGGAAAATACTTCTCAAATGAGTGGAGATGCCTTTTTGTGTGCGGTATACATCAAAACATTGACCACTTTAACAGTAGGTGTTCCCATCCGATGCGACAATTTTGCTTGTTGACGTAGCCTCCGAAGTGGAAATGGGCCTCATCAGTCAAGATGATTTTTCTATGGAATTCCGGATCATTTTCATTCATGGATTTTAATAATTTCAATGCGTTGTTGAAGCGTGTATGGTTCTATATTTAGTAATGACGTAGTTTTTACTTGTCAAATGTCAAAGAATAAAAGCTTCAAAGTGACAGCTACCGAAATACCGGGTGATTCAAATAACACCATACACCACTTCGTTGAATAAAGTGTTATAAGATATTTTTCCGCCTAATGTTTGTAACACTATGAAATAATCGAGCTAGACTCACCGTTATATTTACCGATCGGCTTAGAATCACCAGCTGAATCGTTTTAACGATGTCTGCCCGTCCGTCTGTCTGTTGGTCTGTCCGTCTGATGTACATCTAAACCTTATCGGCACTCTACAGGTCGCCATTGTGGACAGATAGTCATGAAATTTTGCAGAAGTAGCTTTTATAGCCCAGCGATTATTTGGAGGAAATCGGTTCAGATTCAAATACAGCATCCATATAAGTATCACTCCAATTTTCCCTATTACTGCTGTAGAATAAACATTTTACATTGGTTCTTGATACAATTTTCAGGATTATGTTATATTCGAACTAGAAACAGCTAACATGAATATGAGTCCATGTTTCTATATAGCCCCCATACAAATGTACCTCCGATTTACACTATTATTGCTCTAAAATGCACATTTTACACCGGATCTTGATCAAATTTCCCACACCATGTGATATTTAAACTAGAAACGTCTACTATTAAAGTCAACTATATGGGTCCATGTTTTGGTATAGACCCCGTACAACTGGGCCACCTCTAAAACGCATATCTTACATAAGATCTTAGTTACATTTTGTAGGCCATGTTATATTTCAACTAAGAATTCCTATTGTGAAAGAGATCTATAAGGTCCCGCTTCTTCATGTAGCGCCCTTATAAATGGGTCCCAATTTTTATTATTACAGCACTAGAACCCACATATTACATTGTACCTTGATAATATTTTGCAGATCATGAAATAAGGATACTTACTTTGAAAGTCATCTATAAGGTACAATGTAGCGCCTTTACAAAAGGGCACCCATTTTTACTTTTACCACTCTGGAATCCACAGTTTACATCAGAAGTTTTTTCAAATTTGTAGATCATGTTATATTTCAACTAGAAACAACTACTATGAAAGTCAAATATATGGTCCATATTTTGGTATAACACCCATACAAATAGGCTGAGAGTAAAATCGCGCTATAACCTACATCTTAGACAGGATCTTGATCAAATTTTGCAAATCATGATATATTTCAACTAGGAATACCTACCGTGAATGAGAACTATAAACGCTCATGTTTTTGGCACAGGTCCCAAGTTTTGTTATAGGCCTCCTACAAATTTCCCTCAGATTTCTCCTATAACCAATGTAAAATCTGTATTTGTCATCGGATTTTGATTAATTTTTCCAGATCATGTATATTTCCTCTCGGAATACCTGCCGGAAAATTAGATCAACTGAGTCCATGTTTTCAAATACAACTGTCCCACCAACCCAACGTACTCTATTCTGAAATACTCTAAATATTAAGGGTATTTTCAGTCCTTCTGAGGGAAAAATTTTTCCCTCTGGGCCGATTTCGCCCACTTTCAATCCCAACCGATCTGCAACCATAAGTTCGTTCGGCCGCTATCGTGCTTTCAACAGACAGACGGACATGGCTATATCGTCTCAGATATATGGGGTCTCCGATGAATATTTCAAGGTGTTACAAACGGAATAACAAGTGAATATACCCCCATCCTGGAGGTGGAGGGTATAAAAATAAAGAGATGAAAACTGCTTACGGCTATGGCTCAAAAAAGACGTCTATTAATAGAAAAGAGAAATTGAAGTGTTGAAAGAGAAGATGATAACAGAATGAAGGTTTTAAAGCATCTGCCTGAGGATGGACGTGTAGTAAAACCATTTGCGAATGAAACAGTAACATCTTTTGATATAGGTGATCAAATGTTGTCTTAAATTAATGTAAATAATATAGGTACAAGTGAACAAAGTGAGATTGAAATTGATGATGATCCTTTCCATGAAACTGATTTTGATGATTCTGATTATATTCCGGATTTGGATTCTACTGTTAAACTTTGGAAAAGAATATGTAACTTATAAAAATAAAATTGTTTTTGCTAAAAAATTGAACCTCTTTCGGATTGTAGAAGATTGTGTAACACTGTACTAAATTTTGAAGATCAGAAGAAGTTTTTTCACTTGTAGAATTTGGGCAATTACAGCAATATCAATATCGGCAATATCTGTCAGGCTTAATTGAAGTTGAAATTAAGAAAACGCAAAAACTTAATAACTCTGGAAATCGGCAGTACAACTATTTGTATAATTTTGAATTTAATGGTCAAAAGACAAGGGTGCGCAAGCAATGTTTTTTTAATATATGACGAAACAGCTCAAAGTATCAAAACAATTTCTAAATATAAAGTGAAAGAAAATTCCGACCAACTTATTCAAAGCGATAAAAGCGGAAAACATTTCCGCAACACAAATTGTCAACTGAAAAGTACCAGGAAGTGCTACATCACATAAATAGTTTTCCAAAATATGAGAACCATTACAGCCGTCGTAATACAAAGCAGATATATTTTCAGTGTAGTTTAAGCTTGGCTGAATTATGCAGATTATACACCGAAAACCTGCGGCAATGTACTTTTACAAACGACCCTACTGAACTTTTGATTTTACAGTGCACGACGAAGCAACAAACAAAGCCAATTGTTATATATGGAACGAGACCATTGCAAAGCGTGGGGCAAATGAGAATGGTTCCTGTATCTTCAAATGTATTATGGAATTACCGAAACATGTGAAGCATATCATTTTATACAGCGACTCCTGTCCAGGACAAAACCAAAATTCTGACATTTGTGCCACGTTTGAAAAACTTTTAGAGGATCATCCAACTATAGAAATAATTGATCACAAGTTTCTCGTTGTTGGACATACGCATATGGAATGTGACACGGTTCATTCCCAAATAGAAAACAAATAAGGAAAGGCTAAAGTCGGACGGAGCCGACTATATGATACACTCCACTTTCTATCTTATTACATTTCAATTCTGTAAAAAAGTGAAATCGGCAAGGATTTTTGTACTCTGTAAATGTATGTGTTTGAAAAAAAAAAATGTTAAATAGGGGTATATTGAAACATGGAACGATGTGACCCGCTTTCACCATGTATGTTTATAGGTGAAATATAATATGTAAAGTTTGGCCAAAAACCGGTTAAACATCGGGTACAATATGTGTTTTCTAGAGCGGCAAAAGGCAAATCGGGAGCAACATTTGTATGGGGGCTATATCTAAATCTGAACCGATTTTCACCATAGCTGTTTCCAGTTCAATTATAGGGTACTGTGCCAAATTTGAAGCAAATCGAGTGAAATATGTGGTTTCTCGAGCGGAAAAAGTCAAATAGGGAGCGGCATTTGTATGGGGGCTATATCTAAATCTGAACCGATTTTTTTCAAATTAAATAGCGTTCGTCCTTGATCCACAAAACTTACTTGTTCCAATTTTAAGTTAAGAGCGAACTATAATTGCGACCTGTAATATGATTACAACAATAGATGGACAGACGGACATAAATCGACTCAGAAAGTGACTTTAAGCCGATCTGTATAATAAACGATGGGTCTAGCTCGTTTCCTTATGGGTGTTACAAACAAATGCACAAAGACATAATACTCTCGTATAGTGTATAAACAGAATAACAAATTTGTGAATGCCATACATCACCCACATGACTGGACTACTTTAATAACAACTTCAAATCACAATTGATTTTGGGACTCTGTTGAAGAATAAATATACATGGAGTACTACTAATACATTAGGTGCGTACAACACATCATTTGTTTATGCATGTAAATTTTAATATTTATTTTATTTTTAAAAGGTGACAAATTTCTATGGAAGCTGGTATGATGGATGCGCTCTGAGAAATCAAAGCCTGGGATTTTACAATACATGTTATCTTTAAAGCCAAGTGAGGACTTCATGGAACTAGATATAAAGCAGAAAGTAAACAACTCGGAGTTGAGCAAATGCTATTCTGCTCCTTTGCCGATATCTTTAAACAAAAAGCGAGATTTACAGTCCGTTCTTTCGCTAATAAATCCTGAGTTTCACAGTTTTTATAATAATTTACACGTTGAAGGTGAACAAAAAGTGGAAGTTGGGAAATTGGGATATTGACGAATATGATTAGGCGAAGAGTACATTTATAGCCATTTTACATACTTGAAAAAATTTAATATTTATATGAACTAAATGTATTTATTTTAACAGAAACGCTGGATTCATTTATATTACAAGTTTCCTTTTTCATACCAATCATTCATGTATTTGAGCTAATACAAATTAGCACTTTTATTTGTATTCATTTAAAATAAAATTTGAATTCTATTTAACATTTTCATTTTAATAAAAGCACTAGACTCGACATAAGTTACGAAATATGTGTACATTTTTGTTTTGACAAAAGATTTTATGTGGAGTAAGATTGATTTTTTAGGTCAAAATTGTTTTTGGCAAAACAACACATTGCTGTTTTTGGCCATTTTCTCGGAAACCTGTTTATCTAGAGGAAAAATATATATTGCAAATGTATATATACATTTTCTCCACAATATAAACAATTAACACGTTGATGTGATTGTGTGACCGTTCAAATGTGTATTTTTGTTCTCCTGTAAAATTCAGTTTTTCGAGATTGGTTGTTTTGTCAAAATTCCACAGAACTTATTATAGCCAATCTTGATGAAAATAATTGTTATATTATTAACTACAATGAGATGGGCTCACACCGGTTTTGTTTGTGTATGGGCCCATCATATGTATAAGTAACATAATGCAAAAGACTTTCATCAATATTGCCATATTCTTTAAATTTGACTAAAGATTAGTTTATGGTATAATTGTATAATTTATATTGAACTACATAAAATCGCCCATAAACAACCTGGGTGTAGTAATCAAAACCTGATATATACACAGGGAGTGGTGTAGGGTATCATATAGAAGGCCCCGCCCGACGTTAGCCTTTCTTTACTTGTTTTTAATATTGTCAGTCCAAATATTTAGCAAAAATAAATAAATTTTTAAAACTATATAAGACTTTTTGTTCTTTTTTGAATCTATATTTGATTGAATGCAAATTTATTTACAAATTATTACTTGGCTGAAGACTACCTCTATCATGATTTCCACTCTATCAAAGGGTGCCGATTGAGAATATTTAAAATGTGAAAAAAATACAACCGCATATGCATCAAAGTTAACCTTGTTATTATCCAATAATAATCCTTAAATGGAGGTATTAATTTAAAAGTATACGAAGCTATGTATGTACAAAAATCGTGTCGCAAACGATTCCACCATAATAAACGATGTGAAAAACCGCAATTTGGTTATTCCTTGTTTTACTTATTCGCTACCCATCACTACAACCACCCACCCGCACACCCACCAATGTTTCCCTAATTTTCAATGCAGTCAAATTCTAAATTAGAAAAAAGCACACAAAACGGATGGAAAAGTGTACAACATATCTCAAGAGTTTTGGTTTCATATGCTCGTGCGGTAAAAAGTCGTGGCAACACCAAAAAAAAGAAGGAAATAAAAGAAGAATTGCCGTGGCTCACCATTCTGTGTTCACCAGGCACCACTTCCGTTGCAACATTGGAGTGGCCAATAATTGGCGTTTGTATTACCGCTATTGCATTAGATTTTTCTTTTCGGTTACATGCTATAGTGGTCCTTCGTTAACCAGGATACAGTGGTAGAGGAGTGATGTTTTTTAAATGATTTTAATTTTGGTTTTCATTGAAATTTATTCTGCACCAAAAGCGGGTACGTCATTCGAAATACAAATTAAAAATAAATTACTTATAGTAGAACTTATAGTTCCTCATATAAAGCAAGTATTGAAAGGATAAAGTCAGTCAGTCCCATTAATTCAAAAATTTTCCAAATATTCGAAAATGTTGGTTATATAGTAAAATATAGTTACGAAATTGTCACCATATGAAGGGACATTTTGTAGATTGTAAAGTTTTTGGAATTTATTTCAAGATTCCAAATGTAAAATTTTACCTAAATTCCTTTAAGATCTTGATCCCAGATCAGTTCCTTTAAGGAAAACATAACATAATAGCAAGAATAATAATAGAATACTCCTCTTCTTTTCGTAGTTAAAATTCATAAATTTGGGATATTTATTTGTTTCTTAAATTTAAGTGAAGATGGTTTGTAAAACACGAACTTCCTTAGATGTCTTATGTTGGTAAGGAGAGACAAAGTACCCATTCTGAGACAAACAACTCAACACGGCTGTAAAATAAATTCTGGTAAATTTTAAATATTTACAAATCGATATGCAAAAAAGACAATTTCAATAATACGTTGGGTATTTAAACATATTTTTAAAGATTAAGAATACACTTGAAGTATTATTTAGATATATATAGTCAAGGACTATCACCCTATAAACAAATTTTATAGACTCACCCTAAAATGGGTTGTGGTCTTTAAAATTAATTAAAATCAAATAATCATAATAATGTTGATAAATTAAATTAATAATAATAATATATTGATTAATTAAAATAATAATAATTATAAATTGATTACAATAATAGACGAAACTTCCAATAAACACAACGTCTAATAGTTATAGAAGAGTGGCAATAAAAAAAGACGAAGTTGGCGTATTTAGAGTATTTTAAGATTTCTGTATTTACTTGATAAGTTCAAACCCCTTAAAGCGATAATGTGCACAATGCGTCAGAAAAGGAATAAAAATTGTACCATTGAAACGACAATAGCTAGTAAGGTGATATTCGGTGCAGGCAATGTGGAAGAAGTGATAACATTGTTACCGACCAAATGGCTACAACTAGAATATTAACAAGTAAGGAAAGGCTAAAGTCTACACTCCACTTTCGATCCGAATGAAATTTAATTCGGTGAAAAAGTAAAAAACGGGAAGGATTTTTGTATCCTGTAAATATATGTGTTTGACAAAAAATGTTAAATCGGAAAGGACATTTGTATGGGAGTATATTGAAATCTGAAACGAAATAGGTGAAATATAATATGTATAGTTATATAGGCCAAAATCGGTTAAACATTGGGAGCAACATTTAAAGAAAATCGAGTACATAGGTGTTTCTAGTTGGATTATAAGATGCTGTGCCAAATTTAAAGAAAATCGGGTACAATATGGGGTTTCTAGAGCGGAAAATGTCAAATCGGGAGCGACATTTGTATGGGGCTATATCTAAATCTGAACCGATCTTACCGAATTTCAGCATAGTTGTTTCCAGTCGGATTACAAGATGTTGTGCCAAATTTAAAGAAAATCGGGTACAATATGTGGTTTCTAGAGCGCAAAATGTCAAATCGGGAGCGACATTTATATGGGGGCTATATCTAAATCTGAACCGATTTACCTCAAATTAAATAGCGTTCGTCCTTGATCTATAAAACTTACTTATGCGAATTTTTGTGAAGATCGGACTATAATTGCGATCTGTAATTTGATTACAACAATAGATGGACAGACGGACAGGCGGACATTGCTAAATCGACTGAGAAAGTGATTCTAAGCCGATCTGTATAATAAACGATTGGTCTAATACGTTTTCTTTTGGGTGTTACAAACAAATGCACAAAGACTTAATACTCTCGTGGAGTGTGTAAAAATTGTTGTGTACATTCCTCTGGCTGTATATAAAGGGTGATTTTTTAAGAGCTTGATAACTTTTTTTTAAAAAAAACGCATAAAATTTGCAAAATCTCATCGGTTCTTTATTTGAAACGTTAGATTGGTCCATGACATTTACTTTTTGAAGATAATTTCATTTAAATGTTGACCGCGGCTGCGTCTTAGGTGGTCCATCCGCTTAGTCCAATTTTGGCATTTCCACGTTTTTGAGTAACAGAGACCCAATTGGTGCGAACGGCGACGAATCGAAAATTGGTGGTCATCATTAACACTGGCCGATACAGCTGCGATATTTTCTTCAGTTCGCACTCTACGTAAGCGTGTTGGTGGTTTAATGTCCAACAATGTAAATTTGGTGCGAAATTTAGTCACAATAGCCCGAATAGCCGCTTCAGTGGGTCGATTAAACTGACCATAAAATGGAAGCGCGCAATGAACTTTCTTAACAGAGCACGCATTTTGATAATAAAATTCAATAATTTGCAAGCGTTGTTCGTTTGTAAGACGATTCATGATGAAATGTCAAAGCATACTGAGCATCTTTCTCTTTGACACCATGTCTGAAATCCCACGTGATCTGTCAAATACTAATGCATGAAAATCCTAACCTCAAAAAAATCACTCTTTACGTGCAAAATATAGGAAACTAGCAGTACCCGCTGCTTCGCACGCGAAAAAGCCAGTTATTTGTTAATTTTATCCGTCTTAGTTTTTGGATAGTATTTATTTTATATTCTTTTGGTGGATATAGATAAATCTAAAATAGTAATTTGGAAACCTCCTATTAGCTAGCACTCACACACGATGTCTACGTTGTCAGAGAAATTTAAGCACTAAACTTCACGACAATAGCTGAAATATTTTAGTTGGTACTATTATTATCCCGCTCATTGTTTATAAGTACAAACTTAGAAAAATTCGTTTAGATTTGCGCTTCTCGTTGTCAGTGGAACTTACACACCACATTTCACGACTATAGCTCCAATACTTTAGTTGGTACTACTTTTATCCCTTGTTGCTCACCCCCTATAAGAAAATTTCAAAAAATCCATTTAGATTGCGCTTTACAAACAGTTTACACTCCAAATCTCCCGACTATAGCTGCAATTCTTAAATTGGAACCCTTTTTGTCCCGCCTACCTCCTAAAAAGTACAAATTTCGAACAATTCAATTATACTGCGCTTCTACATGGTCAGAGGAATTTACATACCAAATTTCACGATTCTAGCTGTAATACTTTAGTTGGTACAATTTTTATCCCTTTTTGTCCCGCTTGCCCCTTAAAAGTAAAAATTTCGAAAAATCCAATTTTACTTCGTTTCTATATGGTCGGAGGAATTTACATACCAAATTTCACGATTCTAGCTGTAATACTTTAGTTGGTACCATTTTTATCCCTTTTTGTCCCGCTCTCCCCTTAAAAGTACAAATTTCGAAAAATCCAATTTTACTTCGTTTCTATATCGTCAGAGGAATTTACATACCAAATTTCACGATTCTAGCTGTAATACTTTAGTTGGTACCATTTTTATCCCTTTTTGTCCCGCTTGCCCCTTAAAAGTACAAATTTCTAAAAATCCCATTTTACTTCGTTACTATATGGTCAGAGGAATTTACATACCAAAATTCACGTTTCTAGCTGTAATACTTTAGTTGGTACCATTTTTATCCCTTTTTGTCCCGCTCGTCCCTTAAAAGTACAAATTTCGAAAAATCCAATTTTACTTCGTTTCTATATGGTCAGAGGAATTTACATACCAAATTTCACGTTTTTAGCTGTAATACTTTAGTTGGTACCATTTTTATCCCTTTTTGTCCCGCTCGTCCCTTAAAAGTACAAAGTTCGAAAAATCCAATTTTACTTCGTTTCTATATGGTCAGAGGAATTTACATACCAAATTTCACGATTCTAGCTGTAATACTTTAGTTGGTACCATTTTATCCCTTTTTGCCCCGCTCGTCCCTTAAAAGTACAAATTTCGAAAAATCCAATTTTACTTCGTTTCTATATGGTCAGAGGAATTTACATACCAAATTTCACGTTTCTAGCTGTAATACTTTAGTTGGTACCATTTTTATCCCTTTAATAGTACAAATTTCGAAAAATCCAATTTTACTTCGTTTCTATATGGTCAGAGGAATTTACATACCAAATTTCACGTTTCTAGCTGTAATACTGTAGTTGGTACCATTTTTATCCCTTTTTGTCCCGCTCGACCCTTAAAAGTACAAATTTCGAAAAATCCAATTTTACTTCGTTTCTATATGGTCAGAGGAATTTACATACCAAATTTCACGATTCTAGCTGTAATACTTTAGTTGGTACCATTTTTATCCCTTTTTGTCCCGCTCGTCCAGCTCGTCCCTTAAAAGTACAAATTTCGAAAAATCCAATTTTACTTAGTTTCTATATGGTCAGAGGAATTTACATACCAAATTTCACGATTCTAACTGTAATACTTTAGTTGGTACCATTTTTATCCCTTTTTGCTCACCCCCTATTAGAAAATTTCAAAAAATCCATTTAGATTGCGCTTTACAAACAGTTTACACTCCAAATCTCCCGACTATAGCTGCAATTCTTAAATTGGAACCCTTTTTGTCCCGCCTACCTCCTAAAAAGTACAAATTTCGAACAATTCAATTATACTGCGCTTCTACATGGTCAGAGGAATTTACATACCAAATTTCACGATTCTAGCTGTAATAATTTAGTTGGTACCATTTTTATCCCTCTCGCCCCCTAAAAATACAAATTTCGAAAAAATCTATTTTACTTCATTTCTATATGGTCAGAGGAATTTACATACCAAATTTCACGATTCTAGCTGTAATACTTTAGCTGGTACAATTTTTATCCCTTTTTGTCCCGCTTGCCCCTTAAAAGTAAAAATTTCGAAAAATCCAATTTTACTTCGTTTCTATATGGTCGGAGGAATTTACATACCAAATTTCACGATTCTAGCTGTAATACTTTAGTGGGTACCATTTTTATCCCTTTTTGTCCCGCTCTCCCCTTAAAAGTACAAATTTCGAAAAATCCAATTTTACTTCGTTTCTATATCGTCAGAGGAATTTACATACCAAATTTCACGATTCTAGCTGTAATACTTTAGTTGGTACCATTTTTATCCCTTTTTGTCCCGCTTGCCCCTTAAAAGTACAAATTTCTAAAAATCCCATTTTACTTCGTTACTATATGGTCAGAGGGATTTAAATACCAAAATTCACGTTTCTAGCTGTAATACTTTAGTTGGTGCCATTTTTATCCCTTTTTGTCCCGCTCGTCCCTTAAAAGTACAAATTTCGAAAAATCCAATTTTACTTCGTTTCTATATGGTCAGAGGAATTTACATACCAAATTTCACGTTTCTAGCTGTAATACTTTAGTTGGTACCATTTTTATCCCTTTTTGTCCCGCTCGTCCCTTAAAAGTACAAAGTTCGAAAAATCCAATTTTACTTGGTTTCTATATGGTCAGAGGAATTTACATACCAAATTTCACGATTCTAGCTGTAATACTTTAGTTCGTACCATTTTATCCCTTTTTGCCCCGCTCGTCCCTTAAAAGTACAAATTTCGAAAAATCCAATTTGACTTCGTTTCGATATGGTCAGAGGAATTTACATACCAAATTTCACGTTTCTAGCTGTAATACTTTAGTTGGTACCATTTTTATCCCTTTAATAGTACAAATTTCGAAAAATCCAATTTTACTTCGTTTCTATATGGTCAGAGGAATTTACATACCAAATTTCACGTTTCTAGCTGTAATACTTTAGTTGGTACCATTTTTATCCCTTTTTGTCCCGCTCGACCCTTAAAAGTACAAATTTCGAAAAATCCAATTTTACTTCGTTTCTATATGGTCAGAGGAATTTACATACCAAATTTCACGATTCTAGCTGCAATACTTTAGTTGGTACCATTTTTATCCCTTTTTGTCCTGCTCGTCCAGCTCGTCCCTTAAAAGTACAAATTTCGAAAAATCCAATTTTACTTCGTTTCTATATGGTCAGAGGAATTTACATACCAAATTTCACGATTCTAGCTGTAATACTTTAGTTGGTACCATTTTTATCCCTTTTTGCCCCGCTCGTCCCTTAAAAGTACAAATTTCGAAAAATCAAATTTTACTTCGTTTCTATATGGTCAAAGGAATTTACATACCAAATTTCACGTTTCTAGCTGTAATACTTTAGTTGGTACCATTTTTATCCCTTTAATAGTACAAATTTCGAAAAATCCAACTTTACTTCGTTTCTATATGGTCAGAGGAATTTACATACCAAATTTCACGTTTCTAGCTGTAATACTTTAGTTGGTACCATTTTTATCCCTTTTTGTCCCGCTCGGCCCTTAAAAGTACAAATTTCGAAAAATCCAATTTTACTTCGTTTCTATATGGTCAGAGGAATTTACATACCAAATTTCACGATTCTAGCTGTAATACTTTAGTTGGTACCATTTTTATCCCTTTTTGTCCCGCTCGGCCCTTAAAAGTACAAATTTCGAAAAATCCCTATTTGTAGCTCGTCTGCATGGTCATTGCAAGGAACTCACCGAATTTCATGTTTATAGCTACTGCCGTTTAGTCAGGACGAATGTTCGATGTTTATCCCTTTTTGGGCCATTTTATCCCCTAAAAGTACGAATTTCGTAAAACCCTTTCTTAGTCGACGTCTACGTCATATTTGGGAACTACCTTGAAAATTTCATGACCCTGGCTTCAGCCGTTTGGCCTGGGGGCTGGTCAATGATAAGTCAGTCAGTCAGTCAGTCAGTCAGTAACGCAACTCTTTTATATATATATAGATAGATTGTCCACCCCAAACGGCTGCAGTTAGAATAATGAATAACGGCATATACTTCGCTTTTGCTGTAAGGTCAAAATGGGCTGCAATTAGAATCATAAAATTTGGGGTGCACATTCCTCTGGCTGCTTAGGGAAAAATAACTAATTAATTTTAGTTTTTATATCCTTCACTAGGATATTATGTCTTTGTGCATTTGTTTGTAACATCCAAAAGGAAACGAAATAGACCCATCGTTTATTATACAGATCGGCTTAGAATCACTTTGTGAGACCATTTAGCAATGTCCGTCTGTCTGTCCGCCTATGCATCTATTGTTGTACTCAAAGTTCAGATCGCAATTGCTGCCCGATCTTAACAAAAATTGGCAAAATTAGGTTTTGTGCATCAAGGACGAACGCTATTTAATTTCAGTGGTTCAGATTTAGATATAGCCACCATTCAAATGTCGTTCCGCTCTACGAACCACATATTGTACCCGATTTTCTTTAAATTTGACACAACATCTTATAATCTAACTAGAAAAACCTATAGTGAAAGTTGGTAAGATCGGTTCAGTTTTAGGTATGGGGGCTACAAATGTTGCTCCCGATTTGCTGCTCTAAAAAGCACACATTTTAACTGACTTTGTTCAAATTTGCCACAACACCTTATATTGCAACTAAAATCATCTGTGGTGAATGAGGGTTAGATCGGTTCAGATTTATATATAGCTTCCATATAAAATTCGCTCCCGATTTGATTTTTTCTATCTAGAATCCACCGATTTTGAACAAATTCGGCACAATACATTATATTGCATCTAGAAACATCTATTATGAAAGTCAGATTGGTTCAGATTTATAAATATTATATATTTCGCCCCCGATTTTACGTTTTCCGCTCTCGAAACTAAATATTTTGACAGATTTTCTTCAAATTTGGCACAATACCTTATATTTGAACTACAATCATCTCTGGTGAAATTGAGTGAAATCGGTTCAGATTTATATATAGCTCCTATAGAAATATAACACCCCATTTGACTTTTTCTGCTCTAAAATTCACTCTACATAAATTCACCGATTTTGGTTAAGTTTGGCATTACGTTGCCTTACAACTAGAAACATCTATTGTGAAAGTTGTTGAGATCGATTCAGATTTGTTATAGCTGCCATACAAAATGTAATTTCAATTTGATTTTTTCCGCTCAACACCTTATATTATAATTAAAAATATTTATATTGAAAAGGGATCAAATCAGTTCAGATTTATATATAGGTTCCATACAAATGTGGCCGATTTTACTTTTTCTGCTTTAGAAAACGCATATTTTAAACCAACTTTGAATAGAACTGAACTTTGAATAGAATATTGTGAAAGAGGGTATCTTCGTTCCATGCTTTAGGACACTTTCCAAAATCCTCATCGAATTTAATTACAATGGCGTAGACAGTGAAGGGTATCATATAGTCGGCCCCGTCCGACTTTAGCCTTTCCTTACTTATTTTCGTTTGTTTTACTTTGGTCTGTAATCAATATTTGATTTGGACTGGGATATTCACCTGACTCAAGCCATTTTGCATCTATATTTATTAGAATGTAAATTTATTTACAAATAGCATGGAGATATTTATTACTTGGCCGCACACTATCATGAATTCCACCCTGTGTGCGCGCTTTATTACTTGGTGCGATTTTTTAAACGGATATTCAGCAAGTGAGTTGTGCTTCTCATTCGTTTGTGAGAATCATTTACTTAAATAGGCCGGGTTTGATGTTGAAAAGTCGCTGCAAAGCCACTTGAGAAAACCTTTGACAGCGTGGAAATCACGATAGTGGTAGCCTGCAGCTAAGTAATAAATGTCACCATGCCATTTGTAAATAAATTTACATTCTATTAAACATAGATGCGAAATGGACTTGATACAGGAGAATATTCCAGTTAAAATTAATTAATTAATTTTAATTTAAAATTATAATAATGAAATAAAACAATTTATTTAACAAATATTGCAATTATTATAAACTATGATAGTTGTCATAATAATTTAAAATGTTACAACACTTCTACTTCTTCTTTACGCATCATTCGAAAGGAATTGATTGCAGCTATTCATTTTCAATATACAGCCAAGAATACGAAAAACTACAAAATATACAATAAACGTCCAATAACTCGACCAATAAACATTCTAAGACAAGCATTCTATCCAAACTTTCCTTCCATCGAATGACTGGAAATTATTATTTTATTTGTGGATCGCAACCCAGTCTAACGGACGGACCGACATGGCCAAATCGGGAAAGAATGTGATTTGATCGATCTATCTCGCTTCCTTTTGGGCGTTACAAATAAATCCACAAAGGCATAAGCCATGGTGGTGGTGGATATAAATATTATTATTTTGAAACATTGAACTGGGATAATGTCCTGGCTCAAGACCATTTTGCTTCTATATTTAATAGAATGCAATGTTTTTACTAATGGCATGGTGACATTTATTACTTGGCTGCAGACTACCACGATCATGATTTCGACCATGTCAAAAGTCTTTTCAAGTGGCTTCGCAGCGACTGTTGAACATCAAACCCGGCCTCTATAGATTAGATTATTTTTAATTGTTCTTCGCTAAGCGATTAGATATGAAAACTGAGAAAGCATTGCCAACATTTGCATTGAATATATTCATAATTTATAGAAATTGTTTGCTTTACATCCGTGCACTCTGTCCGCGAAACCACTGTTCCGTGTAAACTTTAACTACACCAGCAAATTTCCCATGCCATGCTCGTATTTTTCTAGCACTGATTGTATGTTTGGCTTAATTGCTCTGATTTTTTTCGTGGTTGTAGTTTTTTCCCTTCGTTCATTTCATCCTAAATCAATAAGAGCTTTTTTTTCACAATCCCTATAAAATTTGGTTTAATACAGTTTTTGGTTTTGGTGCTTTTTTGCTTCCTCCTCTATTTCGTACTCTGGTCTGTGTTCAAGAATTGAGTTACATTTTTCTCTTCCGAAGTGAGTTTCTCGACAACATGCGGTTTGGGTTGAGTTATAGATGGTGTTCAGAGTTACTTTTTTCGGTCTATTTCCCGTTCAGTACATACATATGTGCTATATACATATGTATATCAGTAGGTATGTATGTATAGTATATATATGTATGTGTAGCTATGGCGAGTGTATATATGGTATGCACCCACCATTTTCATGTTTGACCATTTTCTAAAATATTTGCACGAAACATGCAAATTATTTCCATTTTATTTTCTCGTCGTCCTTTGTGGTCTGCTAAAGAATTTTAATTAGGTTTTAAACGAAAAATCAATAACGTTTTTCATTTAAGGCCTTTTGTATATTTGTAATTTTAAATTGCATAGGTAATTGTCAATTTGATATTTTATTAAATTCACACAAAGTGCATTTGAAGAATTGTGAATTGTTTTCAATCTAATCAAAATCGTGCTGTTGTTGAGGGCAAACACCAGCCATGGCATGGAAAAAACACAAAGTATGTGAAATAAGATTACAAATGCAATTTCGCTTCACACTTCGAGTCAAATTTCAAGTGTCAGCAGTGGGCATTTTTCGCATTTCTCGTGATTTTCAGAAAATATTAACGTAGACAATATTTAAAATTCTGCTTTTCGTAAAAGTAGTATCCTTATATAGTATGAAATTAGTAAAAACAAGTACCTCCCACACAAATCACCCTAAACTACGTAAAACTAAAGGTGTTATAACTTCTATACGGATAACGGGAACACTCTGAAATTAGATATTTGGGAATGCCTTTATAAAGGTTACATTTGCATGGAATATGGGCGATATTGCAACACCCCTTCTGATACCCCCACACAAACTGACATAAACTTTGGTTACAATAAAACCGATATAACATCCATACGGGTAGTCAACACCATTCGCGATTTGATATATGAAAATCACTTTAAACAAAAACAAGTAAGGAAAGGCTAAAGTCGGGCGGGGCCGACTATATAAAGGGTGATTTTTTAAGAGCTTGATAACTTTTTTAAAAAAAAAACGCATAAAATTTGCAAAATCTCATCGGTTCTTTATTTGAAACGTTAGATTGGTCCATGACATTTACTTTTTGAAGATAATTTCATTTAAATGTTGACCGCGGCTGCGTCTTAGGTGGTCCATTCGGAAAGTCCAATTTTGGGCAACTTTTTCGAGCATTTCGGCCGGAATAGCCCGAATTTCTTCGGAAATGTTGTCTTCCAAAGCTGGAATAGTTGCTGGCTTATTTCTGTAGACTTTAGACTTGACGTAGCCCCACAAAAAATAGTCTAAAGGCGTCAAATCGCATGATCTTGGTGGCCAACTTACCGGTCCATTTCTTGAGATGAATTGTTCTCCGAAGTTTTCCCTCAAAATGGCCATAGAATCGCGAGCTGTGTGGCATGTAGCGCCATCTTGTTGAAACCACATGTCAACCAAGTTCAGTTCTTCAATTTTTGGCAACAAAAAGTTTGTTAGCATCGAACGATAGCGATCGCCATTCACCGTAACGTTGCGTCCAACAGCATCTTTGAAAAAATACGGTCCAATGATTCCACCAGCGTACAAACCACACCAAACAGTGCATTTTTCGGGATGCATGGGCAGTTCTTGAACGGCTTCTGGTTGCTCTTCACTCCAAATGCGGCAATTTTGTTTATTTACGTAGCCATTCAACCAGAAATGAGCCTCATCGCTGAACAAAATTTGTCGATAAAAAAGCGGATTTTCTGCCAACTTTTCTAGGGCCCATTCACTGAAAATTCGACGTTGTGGCAGATCGTTTGGCTTCAGTTCTTGCACGAGCTGTATTTTATACGGTTTTACACCAAGATCTTTGCGTAAAATCTTCCATGTGGTCGAATAACACAAACCCAATTGCTGCGAACGGCGACGAATCGACATTTCACGGTCTTCAGCAACACTCTCAGAAACAGACGCAATATTCTCTTCTGTACGCACTGTACGCATTCGTGTGGTTGGTTTAATGTCCAATAAAGTAAACTGAGTGCGAAACTTGGTCACAATCGCATTAATTGTTTGCTCACTTGGTCGATTATGTAGACCATAAATCGGACGTAAAGCGCGAAACACATTTCGAACCGAACACTGATTTTGGTAATAAAATTCAATGATTTGCAAGCGTTGCTCGTTAGTAAGTCTATTCATGATGAAATGTCAAAGCATACTGAGCATCTTTCTCTTTGACACCATGTCTGAAATCCCACGTGATCTGTCAAATACTAATGCATGAAAATCCTAACCTCAAAAAAATCACTCTTTAATACCATACACCACTCCCTGCGTATGTACCTCGCTTTGATTAATAAACCCAGGTATTTCATGGGAGCAATATTATGTAGTTCATATAAATTGTACAGTTACTATAAATTCATCTTTAGTCATATTTAAGAATATGGTTAATAATATGGTAATTGATCCAATTATCCGAAAGACAAATACAAATTATACAGTAGTAATAGGATGAATCGGACCGACATTTCAAAAGGGGGCATATAAAAACATTTTGGGCCTGGTCCAAAACATGGGCCTTTCTCATGATCTGCAAAATTTGATGAAGATAAGATGTAAGATGTAGTTTCTAGAGCTGTAATAGATCAGAATGAACCCCATTTGGCTTATAAAAATCGGATAAACATTCGGGAGCAACATTTGTATGGGGACTATATCTAAATCTGAGCCGATCTTACCCACTTTCACCATAGGTGTTTCTAGTTCGATTATAAAATGTTGTGCCAATATTAAAGAAAATCGGGTAAAATATGTGGTTTCTAAAGCGGAAAAAGTCAAATCGGAAGCGACATTTGTATAGAGGCTATATCTAAATCTGAACCGATCTTACCCAATTTCTGCATAGGTGTTTCTAGTTGGATTATAAGATGTTGTGCCAAATTTAAAGAAAATCGGGTGCAATATGTGGGTTCTAGAGCAGAAAATGTCAAATCGGGAGCGACATTTGTCTGGGGGCTATATCTAAATCTGAACCGATCTTACCCAAATTCTGCATAGGTGTTTCTAGTTGGATTATAAGATGTTGCGCCAAATTTGAAGAAAATCGGGTACTGTATGTGCTTTATAGGGCGGAAAAAGTGAAATCGGGAGCGACATTTGTATGGGGGCTATATCTAAATCTGAACCGATTTCCTTCGAATTCAATACCGATGGTCCTTGGCCAGAAAAAATAACTTCTGCCATGTTTCATGACAATCGGACAACAATTGCGACCTGTAGAGTGCGAACAAGCCTAGATGGACAGCAGACGGACAGACGGACGGACAGACAGACATCGTTAAATCGACTCAGCTGGTGATTCTAAGCCGATCGGTATACTTAAAGGTGGGTCTAGCTCAATTATTTCTTGGTGTTACAAACATTTGGAGCGAAACTAACTTATAATACCCTAGCCCACGAAGTGGTGCAGGGTATAAAAATATTTACGCTTTGGTCACGCACTATCTTTTATCTCCCTATGCTAGGTAAAATTAAATGTTTTATAACTCAAAACAAACTTGTAGTACCTCCCACAGAGATAGTCCGGCGCGACATATATAAGTCGGTTTAGTCGACATATATAAGTCGGTTTAGTCGACTGACGTTTTCATACTTGTTTAATAACATTTGGCGTAAAACTAACTGATCCAGAGTCTTTGTGCATTTGTTTGTAACACCCAAAAAGAAAACGAGTTAGATCCATTGTGTATTGTACAGAGCGGCTTAGAATAACTTTCTGAGTCGATTTAGCAATGTCTGCCTGTCTGCACATCTCTTGCTGCAATCAAAGTACAGGTCCGATCTTAACAAAAGTAGGCAAAACTAAGTTTTGTGGGCCAAGGCGAACGCTATTTAATTTAAAGCAAATCAGTTCAGATTTTTATATAGCCCACATACATAAATCGCTCCCGATTTGACAAGTGCCAATATGTTGTTTCTAGAAACAACATATTGGCACAACATCTTAAAATCGAACTAAAAGCACCTGAGGCGAAATCGGGTAAGATCGGTTCATATTTAGATATATCCCCCATAGAAATGATGCTCCCAATATGACATTTTTCGATCTAGAGACCATATATTGTTTACAGATTTTCTTCAAAATTGGCATAGTACCTTATAATTCAACTAGAAAGACGTGTGGTGAAGGTGACCGATTTGGCTCTGATTTGTATATTTACAAATTTTATTTACTCGATTTGCTTCAAATTTGGCACAATATAATTCAACTATTAATATCTATGGTGAAAGTGGATAAGATCGGTTCAGATTTCCATATAGCTCCCATACAAATTTAGTTCTCAATTTGACCATTTGTGCTCTAGAGACCACATATATAGTATCCATACAATAATCGTTCCCGATATAATTTTTTCAAAGAATTCAATCTTAAAAAAAAACTTAAATACCTTAAATATTGGTAGATAGTGGGTGCTACAGTTGGTTGTATTTCCATTATATTCTAAGTCCAAAAGTAAAAATTTTGAAAATTAATTATCTCACGTACACAGTGCAAGATAAACTATCATCAGGATTCAACCAATTTTTGCCGTAAAAGTAAAAAGTACGAATTTGGAAAAATCTTTTTAATTTGCTTGTGTATGCAGTCAAAGGAATGTATACACGAAATTCCATGAATCTGGCTGCGGCCATTTGGTTGGTACTATTTTAATCCCCTTGTTTATATTTTACCGCCTTAAGAGTACGAATTTCTGAAGGTACTTTATTTTACGTGTCTACGCAATTAGGGGAATGTACACACCGAATTGCATCATTCTAGCTGTAGCCGCTTAGTTGGTACTATTTTTATCCATATGTTCCCTTGAAAGTACGAATTTGGAAATAACCATTTATATTGCGTGTCTACGCAGCCGGAGGAATGTATACTCCGAACTTCATGATTCCAGCTGCGGTTATTTGGTTGGTACTATTTTTAACCCCTATTTCCATTTTTACACCGAAATGTACGAATTTCGAAAAACCCGTTTATTTTACGTGTCTACGCAATCAGAGGAATGTATACAACGAATTTCAATATTCAAGATGCAGCTGGTTGGTACCATTTGTATCCCTCTATTCCCATTTTACCCCTTAAAAGTACGAATATGGCAAAAATAATTTCATATTATGTATCTACTCAATATTCATCTAATATTATTAATCTAATTCATCATACCGAATTTCGTGTTTCTAGCTTCTGTCGTTTGATAGGTACCATGTTTACCCCTTTTTACCCCATTTCCCCGCTACGAATAAGAATCGCTTTACGGTGCACTCATACCCAACATCAAGTAAGTACAAGTAGACACATTGAAAATAGTAGGGGTTAGTATGGGTATTTTAGTCCTTGTGAGGGAAAAATGTTTCCCTTTTGACCGATTTCGCCCAATCCCAACCGATCTACTACTATAAGACGCATTTATGGAAAATTTGGACGTCCTAGCTCTTTCCGTTTAGATGCTAGCAGACGGACGGACGGACATGGCTAGATCGTCTTAGAATTTTATGACGATCAAGAATATATATATTAAGGTGTTACAATCGGAATGACAAAGTTAGTATACCCCATCCTGGAGGTGGAGGATATAAAAACCCATAATGAAGGCCACATCTTTACAGGTTTTAATACAACCCTTTTTCACTCAAGGTTAAAGGTTAAAGATTTTGATGCAATTTAGCAGAAAATGTAATATGTTAGCTGGAAAAGTACATTTTTTATTTATTTTGCATAAATAATTAAATGCATTATTAAACGTATCGTATAGTCGGCTCGTCAGACTGCAGCGTTACTGAGGTAGATATATTCGTCCACTACCTCGATGTTGGTCGCCCTTCTTTGGAGGAGGTCGTCCTTTCGCCATTGCATCCATTTGCTTCCTTTTATCCTCTTTTAAAACCATACCAATCCTAGATGACACCCTTTCTAACGCTAATTGTACTATGAAATGTATATTTTATATTTCTATTAGCGATCGTCATAGTCATATGATGGTTTATCATCTTTAAATCGCTCTCTTGAAAAGATGCACATTATTAAATGTGACGGTATGACACAAAATGAGCGTATATATCATTTCTAGTCATCCCTATGTATTTGTGTCGAGTATACAAATACATAGTTCCACGCGTATATGGACTTGATCAAGCAAAGAGAATAAAATAATGAATGTAATCAAAGGGTATATGAACACACAAGCACGTGTATTAGCCGGCGTTCGATTTTATCATTTTATTTTCTGCGTTTGATTTCGAAGTCAACAAAAGCCTCAAAGGCCACTTCCACCTCATGTGGCCAGTATAACTAAAGGCAAGAAAATAAGAAAATGACCAAAGTGGAAAGTATTTGAATTCGAATAGTCATGTTGTAAAACACTTCCCTTTCCTACATAATTTTGTCCTCACAAAAAACTATGTATTCTACATTTGTTCGTTTGTACCAGGATATACATATATGTATGTATGTATGTCTATGTGTGTACGTAGTTAGTTACATTCTGGATACCATTCCATGGTTGGCAGCCAACGGCATCGACGACAACGTACAAGGTACAACATCCGTACTTTTGTCCCTTTTTTCTGCCTTCGTTTTGGGGGTAACTATTATTTACGTAACAATTCCCTCGTTGATAATACGAAATTTGTATTCTAATCTTCAAATTGTCTCAAAATGGAATTGATTTTATGCAGATGAGCATGAAATTGTCTCGTTGAGAACAAAAGCAACAACACCACCAGCCCAACATGGCCAGCGTGTCCAACATGCCCCGTGGTAGTGGGTAGTTTGTTGCTGCTCCTGTCCTGATGGCGGCGCTGGTGCTGGTAATGGTGGTGGCCAAACTTGTAGTGAGAACATTATGTTAGTGCAAATAAATGTTCCTTCATTTGTTTGAACTCATTCTGCATTCCAGCGCTACAACATCACCAGCAGCAAGCAGCAGCAACAACCGCCCCAAAGAAACGTCTGACCCTATAACCAAATAATCGAGCATAGTTTTAGGTATTGAGCTTTTCATTTATTTAGCTTGAGTTAAAATCATTTATAAAAGCTTGCAATTTGTATGTCCCAGAAATACAATGGACATTTTTGCGTGACGAGAATTACAAATATGCAGATCTTAGTGAGGTCAAAACATTTAAGAAAATACATCAAAATATTTTGACTTGACATACCAAAAATGGCGCTAAAAACAGCCGAAGATAGATACTACTACACTACTACTACTACAGTTGAACTCTTATATGCATGACAAAGGTATTAAAATATATAATTTTTAAAATGTACTTAGATAGAGCATGCAGAATAAAACATTTTTGTATTAAAATCGAGAAATTTCGATATGAATTAGAATTCTTAGAAAACCGGTTTTCGGTTTAAACCGACTGAAAACAACCGGTTTAAACCGATTTCATTTTTTGAATGCTGAATAAAATACGATAAGAAATGATTTAAAATATATATTTTGATTACTAATCTGTAATGTAGGGTATTGTGAATGCCATGATAAATGTTAATACAGGGTTTTCCAACAAAAGGTGTTATTTTGAATCACCCGGTATTTCGGTAGCTGTCAATTTGAAGCTTTGACAAGTAAGGAAGAGCTAAAGTCGGGCGGGGCCGACTATATAATACACTACACCAATCCCTGCGTATATAACTCGCTTTTATTACTAAAGAAAGCAATTTTATGTAGTTCATATAAATTATAAAGTGTACTATAAATTCATCAATTAAAATTGACTAAATCTAACGAATATGGTAAATAATATCATAATTAATCCAATACAAAGGTAATAGGATAAATCGGACGGACATTTGAGGTGGATATAACAACGCTTGGAGCATGCGTCAAAACATGGGTTCTTATTCACCGTAGGTATTCCTATTTGCATGGTCTGCAAAATTTGATGAAGATCCGATGTCAGATGTAGTTTCTAGAGCTATAATAGAGCAGAATGGAGCCCCATTTGGGTTATACCAAAGTATGGACATATGGGTATCTCCCAAACAAGTATGGAAAGGCTAAAGACGGACGGAGCCGACTATATGATACACCCCACTTTCTATCTCACTACAATTCAATTCGGTAAAAAAGTGAAATCGAGAAGGATTTTTGAATCCTGTAAATGTATGTGTTTGTCAAAAATGTTAAATCGGAAAGTACATTTGTATGGGGCTATATTGAAACCTGGAACGATGTGACCCGCTTTCACCATGTATGTTTACTGGTGAAATATAATATGTAAAGTTTGGCCAAAATCAGTTAAAAATACGGGAGCAACATTTGTATTGGGACTATATCTAAATCTGAACCGATCTTACCCACTTTCAACACAGGTATTTCTAGTTAGATTTTAAGGTGTTAAGCCAAATTTGAAGAAAATCGGGTACTATATGTGCTTTATAGAGCGGAAAAAGTCAAATCGGGAGCGACATTTGTATGGGGGTTATATCTAAATCTGAACCGATCTTAACCGCTTTCATTATAGGTGTTTCTAGTAAGATTATAAGATGTTGTGTCGAATTTAAAGAAAATCGTTTACAATATGTGGTTTCTAGAACGGAAAATGTGAAATCGGGAGCGACATTAGTATGGGGGCTATATCTATATCTGAACCGCTCTTAACCACTTTCAGTATAAGTGTTTTTAGTTGGATTATAAGATTTTGTGCCAATTTTAAAGAAAATCGTGTACAATATGTGATTTCTAGAACGGATAAAGTCAAATCGGGAGCGACATTTGTATGGGGGATATATCTAAATCTTAACCGATATGCCGCAAATTAAAATTAAATTAGCGTTCGTCCTTGATCCACAAAAATTACTTGTACCAATTTACAACAATAGATGGACAGACAGACGGACAGACAGATGGACAGACAGACGGACAGACAGACGGACATTGCTAAATCGATTCAAAAAGTGATTCTAAATCGATCGGTATAATTAACAATGGGTCTATCTCGCTTCCTTTTGGGTGTTACAAACAAATGCACAAAGACATAATACTCTCCTGGAGTGTACAAATATGAATTATTTGAAATGTCTAATTATTATAGATAATTACTTTGTAAAAAATTTGACAAAAAAATGCTTCTGGTGGAATTTGAACCCCTGCTTCTTAAAAGGCCAGGGGCTCATTATGTAACTTTTGAATTATCGTGTATCGACTTAATGTTTGCACACAACTGGAATATATCCTCAGAATAAGGGAACCACTGTGCGTCGCAAACCCGCCTTATTTAGTATACTTAAAGTGATTATAAACATATTATCAAGTACCAAAATAGAGCTGATTCCGAAGATCCGTGTGGAAGTTTCACTAATTTAAATTTGACATAGGAATATGGGTCATTTGTGTGGGAGGTACCAGAAGGGGCGTGGCAATTTCGCCCATCTTCGCACTTAAGCTGGAGGAAAAACATATAAAATCGAAGAAAAAATTGTATAATTGCACATTTCGTTGTATTATCAGAAGTTCAAAAGCCTTTGGTATTATGTAGAAGTCCTTGAGCATGTGAATAAAAACAGCATAAAGGGTGGCTTATGTATACTCCCACGAAAAAAAAAATATTTTTAATGTAATCAATCGGTTTCTTATTTTAAAGAACGATCATTAAATTTTAAAAAATGGGTGATTGGGATGATGAAACAAGAATTTGGAATATACGCGGTTGGAGTATGTGGGCCTTTGTCCAGCAACCACAATTTTTAATCAAATCCCAAGAAGATGATATTTTTCAATTCTTCACATGCTCACTTTGTAGTTATAAATAAATAAAAATTAAATAAAATAAATTCTATCATTCTTAAAAAAAACATGCTCTCAGAATAACTGCAGCACTATGCGAGAGATTATGCAAGAACGAATTTCATAAGCAGCAAAGTGCAGTAACAGCAGGCGGTCCAGCCGGAAGTGTTAGACAGACAGATTGTAATTTACAACGTTTCCAACTTCCTGTGTGCTCGAGCACAGACCGCGGTTTGCTTTGTATTTCTCGCATGGATGATTTTAAATCGACTTCTACTGTGCCACCCTCAGCTTCACCCTCTCCTGGCAGCTGGTTCATGTAGTAATCAACCAGGATATTTTGCCAGCACTACTTTCTCCTGTCCCACATCTTCATGTGCTCCAAGCTATGAAATAATGTTAAGTTATTGCTTTCCATTTACGGCAAATTTCTTAGTTCTCCGTTTACTTTTCAAAGTTATTCATTTCAGTTTACGTAGCTTTCTCTCGCTCTCTCCTCTATTTCTCGCCACTTCTGATTCTGGCAATGAAAAAATACACATTTTCAAATTTATTACTTAATTTTAATAACTACTGTTTGTCCAAAAAAAATACTAACCTATCGACCATTTTAATCCATATCGCTGTACTTCCTTCCTTCCTTCCTTTGGCCATTTTACATTGAAAGGAAAAGAAAATCATTGATGGGGAAATCGTGGTTTGCATTTGCATTACAAATATATGCATTTTTCATCACATCGCATTGGAAAGGAAATCATCGATAAATTTCTTGCAACCAAATATTTCGAGCAGACAGTGTTTCTCATTAGTGTAATAAGTGCAGAATGCTAAAGTAATTGAATGCCGTAGATTTGAATATGCCGTTGGTTACATCTTCTCATATTCGTTTGATAATAATTGTGCTATGGAAGGCTTTAATATCGGTCTACTCCAAATTTTCGCGAAGAGCATCATCTATTGGAATTGAAAAACCTGTCCCTTGCCTGCTTTCACAAGCGAGTTGAGAATGTGTGTACGGTAGACCGGGAATAAGTCGAAATAAGACTTCCTACCAAACGCTAAAGACCAAGTTGGAATGATTTCATTATTATCTAAACCTGTCGACCAACGTCATAATTATTTGTTTTGCACTTGATTAATTAATTTCAGAGATCAATAGTCTTTATCACTTCCTTTTTTGCGGGAATCACTGTGCACCGGCACAATGTTGGTCTGTTGCATTAATGGGTCTCCGTTAGTTTAAGTTGGATGGTATTTGCCACTTTTGTAATTTATTCAAAGAATTTCTTATTTGCAGACTTTACAAAAGCATCTGTCGGAGAGTATGACTTGTTGATGAGGTTGGAAATCCGAATTGATTTGTAAATTAAGAGTATAACTTTTTGCAGGATTTAAGTGAAATTTTTTTTTGAAGTGCGGTATGTACGGTCACGCTGTTTTGCAAAATTTATTTTTTTCAGCTGTATATCCACAACGATGCTAGTGTGCAAAATTTGTTTCTAATGCTCATGATATAAATGCGTATGAAATGTTGGATTGAAATTGTTGGATTGTTTTTAAAATTAGGTAAAACAGAAAAATTTTTCAAACTATTTGATAATTCATTATGGCCTGGCGATTCTTTTTCTACCCTACTTAGTATGACGAATAAGATACTATCTCACATCATAGCCTGCAGATTGTCTGACTCATTAAATGCTACGCGAGCAACTATCTGGATTCCGACCAAACATATCATGCATAGATCACATCGAATCACTGAGAGTTATAGTGGAACAACCAGTTGAATGGCGGTCTTCGTTCTTTTTTAAAATTTATCGATTTCGGAAAAGCTTTTGACGCCTCCGATCATAATGTCATATGGTGTAAAGGTGTGCCGCAGAAGGTTATTCGCCCCATCAAGAGCCTACAGGAGCTAGCTGTCGGATATTACATGATGAATCCCTCAGCCAGAGTGTTGAAGTTGGTACGGGTGTTAGCCAAGGATGTATGATGTCACCACTCTCCAGTTTAACATTGTGCTGGACACGATTATTATATGTCAATTATACGAGGCATCATGTGGATATAAAATATGGAAATAAGTACTAATGCAGCACTGAAAATTAACATTGAAAATGAGAAGGCCAAAGTAATGCGTTGAAATCTGAAATTTCAAACTATTATATGGTCATGTAACAAATTAAACAAGTTTTTTAATTGACATTAAGTTCGTCGGGGCCGAACCACACTGAAAGAATTTGCATGCATAATATTTATGAAGCGAAAGGTTTTTCACAAATTTAGTGAATTTGTATACACTCCACGAGAGTATTATGTCTTTGTGCATTTGTTTGTAACGCCCAAAATGAAGCGAGATAGACCCATTGTTAATTATACCGATCGACTTAGAATCACTTTCTGAGTCGATTTAGCAATGTCCGTCTGTCTGTCTGTCCGTCTGTCCATCTATTGTTGTAATCAAATTACAGGTCGATTTTAACAAAAATTGGCTCAAATAAGTTTTGTGGATCAAGGACGAACGCTATTTAATTTGGGGCAAATCGGTTCAGATTTAGATATAGCCCCATACAAATGTCGCTCCCGATTTGACATTTTCCGCTCTAGAAACCACATATTGTACCCGTTTTTCTTTAAATTTGGCACAACATCTTATACTTCAACTAGAAACACCTATGCACAAATTGGGTAAGATCGGTTCAGATTTAGATATAGCCCGCATACAAATCTAGCTCCCGATTTGACATTTTCCGCTCTAGAAACGACATATTGTACTCGATTTTCTTTTAATTTGGCACAACATCTTATAATCCAACTAGAAACACATATGCAGAAATTAGGTAAGATCGGTTCAGATTTAGATATAGTCCCTATACAAATCTAGCTCCCGATTTGGCATTTTCCGCTCTTGAAACGACATATTGTACTCGATTTTCTTTTAATTTGGCACAACATCATATAATCCAACTAGAAACACCTATGCAGAAATTAGGTAAGATCGGTTCAGATTTAGATATAGCCCCTATACAAATGTCGCTCCCGATTTGACATTTTCCGCTCTAGAAACGAAATATTGTACTCGATTTTCATTAAATTTGGCACAACAGCTTATAGTACCAAGTACAAAATCCTATGGTGAAAGTGTGTAAGATCGGTTCAGATTTAGATATAGCCCCTATACAAATCTAGCTCCCGATTTGACATTTTCCGCTCTAGAAACGACATATTGTACTCGATTTTCTTTTAATTTGGCACAACATCTTATAATCCAACTAGAAACACATATGCAGAAATTGGGTAAGATCGGTTGAGATTTAGATATAGCCCCTATACAAATCTAGCTCCCGATTTGGCATTTTCCGCTCTAGAAACGACATATTGTACTCGATTTTCTTTTAATTTGGCACAACATCTTATAATCCAACTAGAAACACCTATGCAGAAATTAGGTATGATCGGTTTAGATTTAGGTATAGCCCCTATACAAATGTAGCTCCCGATTTGGCATTTTCCGCTCTAGAAACGAAATGTTGTACTCGATTTTCATTACATTTGGCACAACAGCTTATAATCCAAGTACAAAATCCTATGGTGAAAGTGTGTAAGATCGGTTCAGATTTAGAGATAGCCCAAATACAAATGTTGCTCCCAAATGTTTAACCGATTTTGGCCAAACTATACATATTATATTTCACCTATTTCGTTCCAGATTTCAATATACTCCCATACATACGTTCTTTCCGATTTAACATTTTTTGTCAAACACATACATTTACAGGATACAAAAATCCTTGCCGTTTTCGCTTTTTCACCGAATTAAATTGTATACGGATAGAAAGAGTCGGCCCGCCCGACATTAGCCTTTCCTTACTTGTTTATTGTTAAATTAGTGAAACTTAGATTCATAAGATCAAAGATTTCATAGTATGAAAGAAACAAATTTTAAATGTTGTAAAATATGTCACAACCAATAAAATGTTTGTGTTATGAAATGTCTTTATGGAGTGTTTCATTTTATGAAGTGTTTCTTTGGCGACTTTTTAATGAAAATCTTCACTGAGATTAAGACAAAATCTTAAATAATGCACAGAGGTCATTCCGCAGTATTACCGGCAGATTAGGGGCTGTCGACATTACATTACATAGGTACCAATCTTCAAAAACGTGTCCTAAATATTATTAGCTAGAAACAATTCCCACGATTTCCCCTTTTGAAATTTCTTGATTACAGTTACAATCTAAATGTCTGTACCATTTTGATAGGAAAAGTTCTAATATTGAAGATCCAATATGTTTCGTAATATATAATTAGTTACAGCCGTTTGCATGGTACCAGTTCCACTCTTTTTTCATTTCGACCCGAAAAATACGAATTTACCGAAATTCGTACCTCTTATTTTCCTCTCTCTCTATTTATTGTTCGCGTCTGGTAGCAAAGAAATTTCTGCTGAACTTTCCGTTACTTTGATATCGGTAGGAATGTACTCATGTTGTGCTTTCAATATTGATTTATAATATGGAAAACAAATTTGTTAATCATGAATTCGATTATATGTTCTATAAGATAGATCAATATATAATGCCTTTTTGTTCTATTAGAAGAATCCTCAGACGATGCGCTTGGCCTACCACGATCACCACTTGTACTTTGTTCCTAATATAAAAAATATTTATTACCCAATTCTTAACGAAAACCAACTGATAACATCACAAACTTAATTGTCAATACGGAGAGTTTCTTTGATTTCCGTTGACGCTGTCTTTCGAATAACGGTACATACCATATGATTGTTGATTGTAAACAAAATATTCATGAATACATTGACAACTGTAGACATTTGAAAATCCACTACAATTTTGACATAACTAATGTAATCTATATATCGAGGATGATTTTTCAAAACGTGCTATTTGCATAATCACAATTTTTCAGGAGGGCAAAAAAACTGTTTCTTTAGTTAATGTAAAGAGTAAGAACTAATCTTTCTTCTGCAATATTATTTAAAAATGACACCGAAGTTCTATACATATATGTTTTTTTAATTCCTATTATTTGCGCAGATGTAGCAGATAGCACTTTTTACAATTTAAATTTGATAAAATTATATTTTCAAATAAGCAAATAGCACTTTTTGTACAAAAATTCTATATTGTATACTATTGTATGATTTTTATTTAAATTTCATGCTTTTTATTCAAGTTAATGGGGTTTTAATGTAAAACATTATTGGACAGTAATATAATAACAATATTAATACATATAAAAATGTTAGAAGTCATAGAATTTAAAGTAAAAGGTACCTATTAATATAAATAACAATCATTTCACGATTAGTCTTTCTTCGCCTGTTTTAAGTTGTCATAATAATAATGATATTCTCTAGGAATAACAAGTTTTAATGCTTGCAAATGCTTCCATTTGCTTGGCTGGTTAGGACGCGGAGCAGATAGTAAGGGTTTTGGTTCGTTATAACCTTCGTATGTTTTGATTGTGGTTGGACTGATTGTGGTTTGACTGTCTTTCTAGCTTCTTTTGTTATTCTTACATAGTCATTTGGCAAGTATATTGTCTGCTTTTTTAACTTCACCTCAATCTTAGCGTGTGCACTGTCGCTCTCCATTTGAGTGTGCCCCTTCTCTAAGTACTTCTGTTCAATTATCTTACTATTTTCGATAGCAAAAATGGACAATGCGTTTGATAAATAGTGGTTACGATTCTGATAGCCACAACCATCGGAATATATTATGATCGGTAAGGTGTCTGATAAACAATGAGATTTTAAGTGATATATTATACATGAAAAAACGTCGACGCGCATAGATCTCCATTAGTTTCTTTCCATGCTGAACCGGTGGTGAAAACAGGCTATACAAATTTTGATATTTTCAGTGGGCGTGACACCTCCCACACAATTTTGGGATTTATTCGTTTTTATAAATTAGCATATTCGGAGTATTGTTGCAGCGATAGTCTTGCATTTTGGTGAAAGTTCACTAATTGCTAGTCTGCACAGTTGTGCCAAAAATAGGCGGTATTGGAATAGTGGGCGTGGCACCTCCCATACGAAGTTAAAACCTACTGTTGAATATTGTCAATTGAAACCTAGAGTGCTGAAATTTTGTGTAAGTGCATCTAGCATCAATGTGCGTAGGTGTGCTGAAAATGGCGTTATTGGAAAAGTGGGCGTGGCACCTCCCACACGAAGTTAAAACCTATTATTGAATATTGTCAGTTCTATGACACGTAGAGTGCTGTAATTTTGTGTGAGTACATCCAGTGTGAATAGTTGTGCCAAAATGGGCTGAAGTAGGCGTGGCCCTTCCCATATGAAATTAAAACCGGTTTTAGAGTATATTCGACACCGAGATGGGCGGAAAGTGGCCGTGACCCGGAAAAATGCCGGAAAATTTCAGTGGGGGTCAGCAAAGGCACCCAACTTGTAAATAAAGCTCTTCACGTTTAAATAGCAAAATTACTGGTCAGCTTATACAACAAGATTACTGGGGTTAAAATTCGTCCATGTTTTTTTGAAGACCAATCATTTTCGAAAAAATATGGGTATTTCGGTAAACAAAAAATACAAATTGAATATTTTTGCAAAATTTTCATTTTCGCTGGAGATATGGCTAACATGATTTTGTATGCATTACATTTTTGGTTTTGTAATTTCTCGCGTTCTATCCAACGGGTCTGGCTGTTTTTTTCCATGTGTCGCTTGTAACATATGTATATGTATATATGGGGATAAAAGCTGCAATTGCTGTAAAAAAAACAAAAATTGGCGGTTGCAGTTGCATTTTTTTAAATTTCTCTATCTCGGTTTCTGAAACAATACTGTCACAAGTATTCCCTATTTGGTCAGCAATCATATATCAAAAAATAATTTGTTAATCTCTATATGAAAAAGAGTTACGCGGGTTATTTCTTAAGCATTCATCCTACTTCAGCCTGCTAAAATGGAAAGCAAAATGTCATTAATGGGAAAATGATTGAATTTGGTAGTGCGATATGTCCTAAATCTAGAAAAAAGTTTTAAACAAAATCGTTGTAGCGAATCACAACCTTCGGTTATATGCTGCTCCATTTTTGAACTATTTTATTTATATTATTTTTATGTTCATAGCCACTTTAGCGTTCACAAACTAACTTGTGAATGGATAGCCGAATCAGAAAAATGTAAAAAATGGTTTTAGAACAAAATTCTTCATTAAATTTATATGACATATGACAACCAAAGCTGAGTATAGTTTGACATCAATAACTCATTTTCGAGAAAATGGTTCATAGCCACTTATGAATGCATATATATATAAAGGGTGATTTTTTAAGAGCTTGATAACTTTTTTTTTAAAAAAACGCATAAAATTTGCAAAATCTCATCGGTTCTTTATTTGAAACGTTAGATTGGTCCATGACATTTACTTTTTGATCGTGCCCAACATCGTCTTCGTCGGATGAATCATAATCAATTGCAATACGTTCTAGGGAATTACAATACACGGCTTTATGCTGCTCACTTTTTGAATAAATATTCATTTCAATCATAACAAATTTCAGCATAATAATAACAAAAAAATATTTTTTTATGCAAATAACACTTTTTGTATGCACAAATTAACGTATTGCAGATAGCACAATCACAAATTTTGCAAAAAAATGATTGAAGAAATAATTTTTCACTTTAAAATAAATATGACACATGACAACTAAATCAGCGAACACATTGCCATCAAAAACTCATTTTCGACAAAAGTGCAAATAGCACGTTTTGAAAAATCGCCCTCGATATATAAAAGAGTTGCGTGATTGAGTGACTGACTGACTGACCGGTCACTCCCCAGACCAAACGGCTAGAGCTAGAATCATGAAATTTGGTGTGTACATTTCTCTTACAGTGTAGAGGTGTGATAAGACGGGGTTTTTCGAAATTCGTACTTTTAAGGGGTAAAACGGGATAAAAAGTGATAAAAATGGTACCACCGCAATGACCAAACGGCTGGGCCTGGTATGGATATTCCGCTTGCGGCATGAAGACAACCCAAAAAGTGACATTTTAAAAATTCGTACTTTTGGGGGTTAAATGGTACAAAAAGGGACAAAAATGGTACCTATAACATGGTTGAAGCTAGAATCATGAAATTTGGTATGTACATTTCCCTTACAGTGAAGAAATTAGATTTGAAGGGAGTCTTGCGTAATTCATACTTTTAAGGGGTAAAATGGTGTAAAGAGGGATAAAAATTGTACCACCGCAATGTCCAAAAATTTCTCTTATAGCTTCAACGCGCCTAAGAAAATATTTTTCAAAGTTCGTACTTTTTGGGGGTGAAATCGGGTAAAAAAGATAAAAAAAGTACCACCGCAATGACCAAACGGCTGGGCCTAAAATCTTGAAATTTGGTATGGACATTCCTCTTATAGCATGAAGACATACCAAAAGATTTCATTTGCAAAATTCGTACCTTTGGGGGGTCAAATGGGACAAAAATTGTACCACCGCAATGACCAAACGGCTGGGACTAGAATCTTGAAATTTGGTACAAAAATTTCTGTTACAGTTTCAACGCGCTTAAGAATTTTTTTTTTCAAAATTCGTACTTTTTGGGGGTGAAATCGGAAAAAAGGGATAAAAATAGTACCACCGCAATGACCAAATTTGGTACAAAAATTTCTCTTATAGCTTCAACGCGCCCAAGAATTTTTTTTCAAAATTCGTACCTTTTGGGATTGATATCGGGTAAAAAGGGATACAAATAGTACCAATAAAATTGATGAAGCTGAAACCATAAAATTCGGTGTGAACATCCCTCAAAATGTTTAGAATCGCAAAATGAAGGAATTTTTCGAAATTTGTACTTTTAAAGGGAAAAGGGGATAAAAAAGGTACCAACAACACGGATGACGCTAAAATAATGAAATTCGGTATGTATATTCTTAAACTAAACTTTTAAACTTTTAGGTGTGAAATTGGGTAAAAACGGATAACAGCGGTACCAATCATGAAATTCGGTTTGTACATGCATAGAAACACAAAATTAATATATTTTTCGAAATGCGTACCTTTTTATATGCCTACGGTACCAACAACACGGCTGAAACTAGAATCGTGAAATTCGGTGTGTATATTCCTCTGACAGTGTAGACGCGAAACATTAACTGATTTTCAATATTTATACTTTTGTATATGTACTTTAAAGGGGGAACGGATCAAAAGAGGTGCAAATGATACCAAAAAGAAACCAAACCAAAAAAAATTCGGTGTGTACATTTCTCCGAGTACATAAATTAATGTTTCGAAATTTGTATGTTTAAAGGCACAAATTCAATCAATTTGCGTGGAAAGTACAGAAGTTATATTAGGTTTAATTTTACGTACGGGTCGTTTGTTTTGGAATATGGACTATACGTGTGTGGGTACCATAAGATGTATATCAATTTCCCCCATTTTCGAATTTAAACTAAGTTTGGGAATATAATATGTGCAGAGTTTGAATAAATTCTTTAAGTCCCTTCCAGAGTCATCGTGTATACCAGCGAGCCAGACGGACGTGAAAGGGACTTGGGACATACTTATGGTTTTAAATCTCTCCTTCGATGCGTTACACTTTTAGTCTATCCCTAATGATATTTTCACAGCTTAAGAAAGAAACGTGTAGAAAAATTGTTTCCATTTTGTGCCTATAAATTAAACTATTGACTACGTATAAACGTTGAAAGTGATATCCTTAAAAACAGTTTGAATACTGATACAAACTACTGTCTTACCATACCATTTTTCCGCGTACGAAGTAGCGGGTATTTGCTAGTATTATATATATATATATCAAAATATATACGTAATAAAAATCGATACTTTTTCAGAAAGCGACGATTTTGATAAGGATATAGAGAATATTTTTACCGGAATAGAAGACGAATATACTACACCAAGGTCAGCAATGATATGACCGACTTTCATCATAGATGATTCTATAGGGTGGGACATTTAAAATTTTAATTTTGAACTACCGATTACTTTGACTTTAAAAGACAGAATAACACTTGCAAAATGCGACGTAATACACTCGAGCAAAAATGGGAAATATTATATTTGGGCTGTACTGAAAAAGTGGATTGGTCGGATGAGGTACTGCGGAGTCAGTCGTGGTAGTCATATGAACAATATTGTCTTCCATTGTTAAATGACAACGTTGATCCTTTCGAATAAATCCAGAAATATATAAAAATAATCAGTGCTTTTTTACATTTTTTCGAAAGAAATCTGTACTTTGCGTAGTCGGCTTTGGATAAACCCAACGCAGAAAACCTTTGCAATGCGTAACCGTCTTTGGAATAAAAGAGAAAATCTCTAAATCCGGGCGAAGGCCGTCAACGTAGAAAACCTTTACTTTGCGTAGCCTAACTTTTGGACATACGCCATTGGAGAAAATCATAATTCCTGGCCGAAGAGAGGCTACGCGAACATTTTGAGGGTTTTGGGTAATATGTCGCAAATTTGGGTTTTATGACGGTCCATGGATTGGGATTGGACGCTGCAGATTTAGGAGTTATCGCATAATGCCTAAACGTAATGACATATCGCCAAAAAAATCGATATATATTACACAAAAACAATCAACGCGTTGTTTTTGGGCTTTATGACATTTTCAATTTGACTGTTATGTTCTTGGGCGTTAAGAACTAACGTTCCAAAGGAAATAAAAACGAACCAGTAGGATTTTGGACGTATGCAAGACATCATTTGAACTGTAGAGGCTACGGAATTGGTTATATTGCAAAATCAGTCTATTTGTTTTAAGTTATACTACATACAATCATATAAGATTCCTTTTTCCTTACATCCTTGACAATTCTTCAAGTATTTCATGAGTAACTTAGTGTTTATGTGTAATTCCCACTTCCCTGATATGGAATGTGAAATGGAAATTTATGGTTTAATGTTATAACCACGTAAGAGATTCAAGTAAAATAACTGACAGGAAAAAACCCTGAAATAACTTTTGCCACTTCTGTGTGTTATTCCTCCTTGTCCTACATGTTCGAATTTGACTTTCGTATGTGTGCAGTTGTGTAAAGTTTTAAAAAAACTTTTCAAATATTTGCAAAAAGGATATTGATTGCAATGAACTCAGAGATATTCTAACCAAAAAATAAAACAAGCAACGAAAAGCTAAAGTTAGGCAACAATGACTACAGCAGGCACTACTCCAGTTTATGGAATAAATACTTGGACCAAAAGATTCACTTTCGCCAAATTTTGTTTGAGTTCAGATAACAATTGCGACGCCCGACTTTGATTACAAGAATTGATAGACAGACGTGCAGTTGGCATTATTTCTTTAACATTTTAACATCGTTACTGTAGGGTAATTTGAGTCGACTATATGATACCCTACACCACTCCCTACGTTTATACCAAGCAGATTTAGTATCGATTGAACGATTTTATGTAGGCCTCATAAATTATACAAATTGCGTTTTTTAGCGAATTTAACGAATATGGAAAAATATGACTCTTACAGACGGACGGTCGGACAGAAAGACGGGCATCGATAAATGGATTCAGCTGGCGATTCTAAGCCGATCGGTATACTTAAAGGTGGACCTAGCTCGATTATTTCTTTGTGTTAGAAACATTTGACGTGAAACTAAATTATAATACCACGTTCCACGTATATGAACATCTGTTTCGGAGTAGTGGCCACAATTTTTCGTATTTTAAAATTACGAAAAAAGTTAAATCTGTAATCGATTTTTCTAGGAAAACGTCAAAAAACTATACAGTTTTTTTCCAGATCTTGCTACTGTCGTTTGTCAATATTTAAAAGATGTTATTACAAAATCTGGATGACTAAGGCAATTTCTACGTCCTGACAAATAAAAACAAAAATTGGTTTCAATTCTTGAGATTGCCCTCTTTCATTGGATTCCCATATTAACATAAAGTGAAGGGTGGAAATATTTAAATACATTTTTATATTCCTATAATTTTCAAATCCTTTTAAAAGGAAAATATCACCAAATGTAAAACTGAATACAGATTTCTTCTAAATGCGATCTCTAGTTTCACGTGTATATGTTCGTATTCTAGTTCATTGGAAAATCTAAAATTTGTTTGCTTCGAATTTATTTTAGAAATTGTATTTGACAAAAAATCAATTGCATTCGTTTGCGAGGTCGTCTGCTTGGCGAACTACCCTCGCACATGGATATGCAAACTTAACGCATTTCCGTTTGTTCGCAATTCTGCAAAACTTTAACTTTTGATGTTGTTGCACTTCTACGCTGACTTTCATCATTATACAATACATGCAAACATATATGTTTTCATATAGATGTATTGTTACATACGCACATAATCGTATGGAAATTTATCTTGGTTATAGAAAGTGGAATGTAGTGCATTCCTGAAAGATGCGTCGTTTCTTTAGCTACAAATTTTCCATTTTTCTTGGAGTAGTCGAACCAAGTTGTGTTTACTCTATGTTAAATGGTTGAATATAACCACCATGTAGACACAGTAGGAATGTTGAAAGTTGAACACTTGGAAAACCGGTTCGCAAATCCACCTTCAAAAATGTCCTTCAATAGCTTTTCTTATAGGAATCTTGAGGGAAAAGAAAAAAATATGATAAGTTCATGTAAAATTTGATACTACCCATTGGAAGTACTTCCGTGGGAAGCATATTGTAATCGCATCTCAAAACGCAAATGTGAATTATTTCCGCTTTTGGGGAAGTTCTTTTATACAACTTCCGAAAAGTCGATAATATGTTAATATCCCGTAACATAGCATTTTCACAAGTGAATGGAAACGAATTTTTAGTATGGGGTCACAGAGGTAAGGTGTCCAAACTTTCATGCCGTATTTAGCTGGTTTCGAAGGAATCTATTGAGTGAAACGCGCCTGGGAACTATGATGACTCCAAGTTTGCTACAGGGCAGGCACCAGATGTTATCTATGGCAGCTGATTTGCTCAATGCTTGTCGCGCAGATCGGGTGTGACTATTATTAACCGGATGAAACGATGAAGCACAGCGAAAGGATTCCACGACATCAGTGGTCAATCCGGACCTCATCGCGTATTTAGCAGTTTTTAACTTTGAACAAAAAGTTTACACTACTAAATTTATTTTTTTTTTATCAGAACACCTAGAATTCACGGAAGGTGATTTTTATTCTTTTGTCCCCAAAAAATGTTATAGCTCTTCAAAGTAAAATTTGGCCTGGTCAGATCCCATTGCGAATCCTAGGGTCAAGGGAGAAAAATTTCAAAGGGATCAAATGGTTGCACCTAGAATAAGAGAACTGGGTAAGTAAATTCATGTGACTGTAGAAACGTGCAAAAAACGGAAAAAATTAAAAAAGCTTTAGTGGCAAAACTGGGAGAAAGCTAGAATAATGGAAATAGGCGTATATATGGCGAAGTATCGGTACTTTCAAGGGATACAATGGAAACAGAGGAATAACAAGTAAAAACGGCGTTAAGTTCGGCCGGGCCGAACTTTATATACCCTTCTCTATTGTTTGCATTCGATTTTCGTAGAAGTGAAGTAATATTACAGGAAAATATTTTTTTTAATATAGGCAAACCAAAACAAATACAAATATTGAAAAAATAATTATATAAATAAATTTAATATATTTAGTATTTCAAACCATGCTCAGAGGGCAAGGCAACCAATACGTTTACATATCGAAGTAATAGTCAATTCAAAAAAAATATATATATTCTTATATTTGTATTTTCAAAAAGCTTAAATATCATAAATATTGGTAGATAGTGGGTGCTACAGTTGGTTGTATTTCCATTCTATTTTAGTTCCAAAAGTGCAAAGTAACCTAACTTCATGATTCAACCAATTTTTGCAGTAAAAGTAAAAAGTACGAATTTGGAAAAATTATTATTATTTTGCGTGTCTATGCAGTCAGAGGTATGTATACACGGAATTCCATGATTCTAGCTGCGGCCATTTGGTTGGTACCATTTTTATCCCCTTTTTCTTATGTTACCCCCCTTAGTACGACTTTCTAAAATCTCTTTATGTTACGTGTCTACGCAATTGGAGGGATGTACACACCGAATTTCATCATTCTAGCTGTAGTCGTTCAGTTGGTACTATTTTTGCCCCCCCCTGTACCCATTGTATCCCTTGAGAGTACAAATTTGGAAAAAACTTCTATTATTTTAATGTATACTCCGAATTTCATGACTCTACCTGTTGTCGTTTAATATGTACCATTTTTATCCCTTTTTGCCCCATTTCACCCCCTACGAATAAAATCGCTTTATTGTGCACGTTTTTGTTATAGGGGGAATGCGCATATCCAATATGAAGTAAGTACAAGCAGACATATTGAAAAAATATTCTTAAATACTCTAAAATATTAGGGGTTATTATGGGTATTTTTAGCCCTTGTGAGGGGAAAAATTTTCCCTCTGGGCCGATTTCGCCTAGTTTCAATCCCAACCGATCTACGACTATAAGACGCATTTATGGATAATTTGGACGTCCTAGCTCCTTTCGTTTAGATGCTAGCTTGCTTTCAACAGACGGACGGACATGGGTAGATCGTCCTAGAATTTTATAACGATCAAGAATATATATACGTTATAGGGTCGCAGGTCGATATTTCAAGGTGTTATAAACGGAATGACAAATCTAGTATACCACCATCCTGGAGGTGGAGGGTATAAAAATGGTACCAACTAAACGGCCACAGCTAGAATACTAAATTCGGTGTGTATTTCCCCCTAATTTCGTAGACACGTAAAGTAAAGAGATTTTCGAATGTCGTATTTTTAAGAGGGTAAAATAGAAAAAGGGTATAAAAATGGTTCCAACAACATGACCGCAGCTAGAATAATTGAACTCGATGTATACAATCATCTGACTGCATAGACACGCAAAATAAAGAGATTTTTTCTAAATTCGTACTTTATTTTGTACTTTTACGGCAAAAGTGGGAAAAGTGATAGAACTTGTAGCGACCAAATGGCTACAATTATGAAGTTAGGCTATCTTGCACTGAGTACGTGAGAGATAATAGATTTTCAAAATTTGTTTAAAAGTGGAAAATAATATAAGCTGATGAAAAAATCCGTTTGCACGGATTTTTTAAATATTAAATTTAAAAAAACCGACCAGGCGGGTTATATACGATCCACCTTACATACACGTACAGTTGGTATGTATGGAACTCTATCAGAATAGCAGCATGCCATCATATGTACGTCTTTGCATAGTATCCATGTTCGTCGATGCATGTGTGTGTTTGTCTGCGTGCAGTAAATCCTAAAAAAGATTGAATGCAGGTCTGCTACATATTTGCGAACATAAACGCGCATACACTAACGCACATATACTTACGCACACACACACGCTGCAATGTGTTAAATGTATTTGTTTAAGGGCATGCACACACACACACACACTCCCAGCCACACAAGACCACTGACATGCATATGAGTGGTAGTAGTAGTGTATTACTCGTATTCATAGATATACATACATGCATACTCCACATGTGTGAAGTGTTTGTAATACATTCACTTTTAGACACTTTTCTGTTCTAAAAACACAAACACATTCACGTCCATACGCTAGGCTTTTAATACTTTTTTGTACGTATGTGTGTGGGTATATCTGTGCATGACTTTTGCTGTGTTGGAAATATGAAGTGATGCTTATCGATAGTGAAATATGATATTGGATATGATGTTGCAAACAATGCTTGAACTGAGCCAAAAGATCAATATACACAGATAGCAGCCATAATTTGTTATGACAACAAAAAATTTCATTTCAATAAATTACAAAATATGCATTGCCAAACACCAACACACATACACACACATCCATAAAGTCAACTTGAACGTACAATTACTGGGTAGGTAATTATTCCCATTTGTGTATGGAATATAGTGGAAAATAGTGAATATAGAATAGTGAAAATAGTGAATTTATAAAAATTAATTAGAACAATGAGGGTAAAGCTTCACGTTCTAGATGAACACTTAATAATTGTAACATTTTTTAAAATAATTGACCACAAAAAATAAGAAATCTCGAAGATCATAATATTTTAAAAAAACTTGAAAACTTGTATTTGTTGCGATACACCATCATCACCGTCAGCATTAGGTAAACAAGTACGGAAAGTTTAAAGTCGGGCTGGGCTTCTACATTCTATCTCATCATTAATTTTATTTCCAATCGTAGATGTTTTCAAATATCAGTGAATGTTTAAAGCAGGACACATTCGAATTGGTAGAGCCTATATCGAAAAGTATTTCTTTATGGGTCAGATTACTTTAGGTTTATTATTAATAAAATCTAACATCAATGCGGGATAGGCATGATAAAAATCAATATGAAACCTGATTTTTATTTTACCACTAGCTTTTTGTACCCGGCGTTGCACGGGTTTTCGTCTTCCTTATGTATATAACTTTGTATGCTCGCAATTTTTGTTTTGTATATTTTTACTTCTGTAAATTAGTTTAAATTAATACTTATTTATTTAAATTCATAAGTTACATTTGTAAAATGTAAAAACTTCATGAAAATTTAAATAATGGAAGGGTCTGTCGGAAGTCTCCAGATAGTAAAATAAGAGTTCCACATAATGGTTGTGTATTTGATCTAAAATCTTGAAGTGTCCGATTAAGCGCTTGTAGGGATTTCTTATGTGCCATGGTGCAGTCATCCCACACAATCAGCTTGTATGTTTTCAGCATTTTCGGCATGCCTGAACTTTTGCAATATTACAGGTTGGAGAATCAACAAATTCCATAATACATGGTAATTTCAACGCTGAATGTGCCGTTCGTCCTCCATCCAATAATGTAGCAGCAATACCGGGGGAAGCAATATCTAAAGCTATCCCATTTTGAGTGCGGATGTGCGCTAATACCATAGTGATGAGAAAGGTTATAACTGTGCCTCCTGGTGCATCGAGAAAAAAGGCCGCCGCTGCCATTTGTTACTGCAGTTTTAATTTTATCAAAGGCGACAAACAAACGCAAGTCTTCAACATTGAATTGCCGTTCTCTTAGCAAATCTCAATCAGTAATCTCAACGGTAGAACGTTCAGGCACCATCAATCCAAGTTGATTAAGAGTTTTGTTGCTGATGGCTAGGCATATGTCTTAATTTTTTATCAGCGTATCGTTGAAAATGTTAATCGCAAATGATATAGAATCGTAACGGTCCGATAATGTTGCAAAATATCCTCACTCATACCCTCTTTGAATTTTTCCACATGTCTTTTGGGTTAGATGGCGAGCAAGTTCTTAATATTGTCGCAAACAAAGTTCGTATCTGGAGATGATGACAGCTGACAGAAGCATACATTAATGTGGTCCCCCAGTTTCTGACACGCCTCTCTCAACTGCTCTTAGATTTTAAACTGAAGTGGGTCCTCTCACGTTAACTTATAACATTCCCAAATAATAACATTCTGCGTTGTTTGGGTGTACGGTATAAACACGGTCCAATGCATATGAAGCGTAAACAATTTGATACCCATCTACTGGAACACCTTGTTTGGTTCGAGTATGAGGAAACGCGCCAGTTGTTCATACCATGACCTCTTATATTCAAGAACCAAACCCTTACCTGAACGTAGCGGCAGAAAAAAATAGTCCCTTTTTGTAGCATGACCTTTTTATAGTCAAGGGTCATCCTCTGTTCGTTACAAAAAAATATTGAAGTGAATCAATGTATTTTGGTATAGTTTTAAAATATAGTGTTTGTGATGCCCATTTGTCGTGCCTTCCCCTATTATAGCCAGAAAACGTCCCCTTTCCACAGGCTAGATACAGTAAAATTTTCAAGAGAATCCGTTATTCGTTACTTGTTTTGTGATAATTTTAATATATTGTTCGTGTGGGCAGTCTCACGTCCATTTGTATCATCACCATTGTATAGTCACCATTCAGAAACTATCCTCAGTTCATAAGTTAGTCACAATAAAATTTTCTAGAGAATCCGCACTTCGGAACGTGTTTTATGAAAGTTTTAAAATATAGTTTGTGTGGGCGGTGCCACGCCTCTTTTTCGTATAATGACCTAGTATATCCTGGAACCATCCCTTGCCCAGAAGTTAGCTGCAGTAAAATTATCAAGCGAATCCACCCATCGGTATGCATGTTGTGATAGTTTTAAAATATTTTTGTGTGGGAGGTACCACCCCCCTTTGTCCTATCGTGACCTAGACTATCCAGTAACCATCCTCTGTCCAAAAGATAGATACAGTAAAATTTTCAGGCGAATCGGTCTACCGGTTTGGCGTCCTATACGGAACATACAGACATACAGACACACATTGATTTTTATATATATAGATAGATAGATTTGATTTTATTTCACCCCGCCCAGCCGAAGCGGGCGGGGTTCAGCTAGTATTATAATAATGAAGAATCACAATTTATTTAAAGCAGTGCACATAATACTTATATATTGAAATAGTAAACAAATATCGCAATGTTAGAAAAAACTTATTACAATATTTCTAATACGTTTCTGCATTTCTATGTAGGATCGAAAGTCTCCAATCAGCCGGTAATACTGTGGAATGCACTCTGATGTGCATAATACTTCCGAATCTACTGAACCGATTTGGCCCAATTTTTATACCCTCACTCTACAGAGTACACTGAAAGAAAAATCGCTGGTTGAATCAACGAATCAGATTCTTTATTGTCATTTCGTTGCGAAATATTACGTTCTCACAACAATCCGTCACGTTGCTGCAACGATGTGAATGTTTATGGTATAAAAATGATTTTTCGTAGTTTCGTTCCTGCAACAATTCAATATTCGTTGATGCAATGAAAATACTATCTTTCATTTTTTACATTAAACATTAATTAATAAAAAAATCTATAAATTTCTGATTATAATCATTGTTTTTATACAAATCCATATTATTTTGTCAAAATTTATTAAAATTAATAGAGTTTGGAATGGAACACTTTGCCTCAACAACTCATTCGGTGCAGCAAGGAAAATGATATCGTTGCAGCAAAAATTTATTCGCTGATGCAACAATGTGTGTTTTTCTAATGTGTGTGTTTTTGGGATGTATTCGATAGTAATTCTCATTCACTTTGTTGTAGTTCTGCCTTAAGTAGTTGAGCTGCCGTTGCGAATAATCACTTCGGAGTCCACTGCCGGTGGTCATCACGGAACTAAATTATCTATACTGAAGGAGAAACGTTCGAGGCCGGGACGAATTTTGTTTTTGAAAATCGATGCAACGATAAAGTTTCGTTGCTGCAACGAAAATGTTTAATTCAATGCCACGATTATTTCGAAAATACATTGTTTCAGCAAGGAAACCGCGTTGTTGTAGCAACGAAACATAGTTGTTGCAGCAACGAATCAGAGTTGTTGCACCAATGAATTAGAGTGGTTGCAGCAACAAAATAGCATTGAAAACAAATGAAACAACATTGTTGTAACAACGAATCAGCATTGCTGCAGCAATGAAAGAACATTGTTGCAGCATCGAAACAGTTGTTGAATCAGGGAACATATTCGTTGAGGAACTATAATTTCCATTAAATCAAGATTCGTTTCATTAACGAAACTTTGTTCGTTGCAGCAAAGAACGCCTACGTTGGTTGACTTTTAATGACCAAATTCGTTGCAGCAACACCCAATTTCGTCCCGGTTACGTACTTTTTCTTTTAGCGTAGAAGGGTATATATCATTTGGGACAGAAAAAAAGTATAACGCATTGAAAGAGTGACTTAAGACCCTAAGTATGTATGGAGCAATTCCGTTTCACGACATTTTAAGATGTTTGAGTCATGTCCGTCCGTCCGTCTGTCTGGCTGGTGTACACGATAACTCTCGAAAGTATTTGCGGAATCAGTTCAAACTTTGAACATAGTAATTTTCCCTAAACTTAGTTTAAGTTCGAAGATGGGTGAAATTTCCACGCCCCTTATGATACCTCCCACACAAATGGTCCATACTGCTGTCTTAAATAAAAACCAATGAAACTTCCGCAAGGATAGTCGGAAATAGCTATATATGATAAAGTTTTTATAAGCACTTTGAGCGTGCAAACGCGTACGTGCATGCCCTATCTGGTACCTCCCACACAAGTCATCCCAACCTACCAAAAATTAAATCCGTTACAACTTATATACGGATGGTCGGAATAATCTGAAATTTTAACTTTGACAATGCTTTTTTGGACGTTTGATACATTTGAAATACGGGCGATATATATTTCACCCCTTCTAATACATCCCACGCAAAGTGTCAAAAGCCTTGGTTAAAATGATACCGATGTAACTTCAATACGGCTAGTCAAAATCAATTGCAATTCGATATTTGAAAATGTTTTTATAATAGTATTTAACCTAAAAAATACGATTTAGCCACGCCCCTTCTAGTACCTCCCTCACAAATGTGTCTACCCTAGGTAAAATTAAATCATTTATATCTCCTATACCGGTGCCCAGGCCCGTTCGCAGGTTTTTCCCCTGGGGGGGGGGGGTTCATCTACTCTCATAAAAAAGTTAACTCTACAATGAGTTAAAATTTAGGAAACCAAGTACATTTTTATTAAATATAAGTAGAATCTAAGTAAATTTTTCCTAAAACCAATTGTTTACTAAATTTAAGCAAAATTTTCCTAAAACTAAGTAAATTTTTACTAACTCTTAAAAGTTCATTAATACTTAAATGTATGAAGAATCCGGCATAAATTCCAGTAAACATTCTGACTTCATTTCAGGAAAAAACTCTTTTTTAAGTTAAAATTTTTATATTTGAAAATGTTTTTATAATAGTATTTAACCTAAAAAAATACGATTTAGCCACGCCCCTTCTAGTACCTCCCACACAAATGTCTCTAACCTAGGTAAAATTAAATCATTTATATCTCCTATACCGCTGCCCAGGCCCGTTCGCAGGTTTTTCCCCTTGGGGGGGGGGGGGGGGGGTTCATCTACACTCATAAAAAAGTTAACTCTGCAATGAGTTAAAATTTAGGAAACCAAGTACATTTTTAATAATTATAGGTAGATTCTAAGTAAATTTTTCCTAAAACCAAGTAATTTTTTACTAAATTTAAGCAAAATTTTCCTAAAACTCAGTAAATTTTTACTAAATCGTTAAAGTTCATTAATACTTAAATGTATGAAGAACTCGGCATAAATTTCAGTAAACATTTTGACTTCATTTCGGGAAAAAACACATTTTTAAGTTAAAATTTCCTTAATGGAATTTTTTCCATTCAAAAATTTTCAAACTTTTTTCTCGCTTAAAACCTTCAAAATATTCTTCCACATAAGTTTTAATTTACTCAATTGTATACATTTTTTATTAGATCCAAAGAAATGGTTTTAAGTAAATCTACTACCCTTTTTCTAGTAAATGAAATATTTCTATGGCTTTGAAAGCAGGAAACTTTACTCATACTTAGTTAATTTTCCAACTTTTTAGGAAATTTTTACTGGAGCGTTTGGAAAACACTCATATTTTATTGCCAGGATCTTCGAGAAATATCTTGATACATTCGTCCGACAGACATTGTCGGCAAAATTGCATTTCAGTAATCCATCTATCAGTACACTCAAAGGAATATGTCAGTAAAAGAAAGCAGAAAGTCTATTGAAAGAGCAGATTTTCTGCTGAGATGGTAAACAGCTGTTTGCTGTTTTTAGCAATATATGTGATACGCATATTGTCGCAAGCTAATATAAAAGAAAATTCGAGCCAAACTCGCTTATGAACGCCCATCTATTTTTATATTTTAATTAACATCAGCCAATTTTAACAGACTGCAAACTCTTTAGCAGTGTGGATGGTGATGTAAGATTACAGAAAACTGTTGTTATTCCAAAAAACAGCTGTAATAGGAGAAAAGTGTCTGCTGATAGGCAGCAGACAACCGCTGCTTTTATTAACAGAGTCGTTCACTAAGTGTAGATCTTTTTTAAATAGTTGCTTGAAATTACATACATACATATCGAGGGCTTATATTCGTATTATTATTTCAACATTCATAGTGCTCAATTTTAAACATACAAAAGTGGTTATGAAGCATGAAACCGCGAATAGTAGGAAATTTCGAAAACTTTTTAATCGTAGCAATCAGTAACCCTTTTTAGATTAAACTGTAGAAGAATGATTATTAAGTTCTCTTCAAATTAAGGAGAAAATCAGTTTTTTCGCTCTCCTGAAAAGTTATGTTTTTGTTCATAGCCACTTTTGAATATAAGCCCTCGATATATTACACAAAAAACGATCAAACCCGGCGATAAACCCTTCAGTACCGCATTTTTCTATGATAAATGCAGAAAATTGGATATGCTTTTTGACAAAGTATGGGTCTAAATAGGATGTCTAAAGAGTTTTGGGGTTTTTAATTTATATAGGATATGAGTAACAGGATGTTTACTCAAAATCGTTATACGCATATTCCGATTAAATAAAAAATATTCGGAAATGTTTCTTCATTTTTATAATCTTAAATATGTATAAATTCGAATAACAAATAAATTTTTTTGTATTCGATGAAATGCAAGAAGAAACAACTAGAAATTTTAATTTAACAAAAAAAAAAATAATTGACATTTTAGAGTTTCGTTTTCCTACGTAGATCCAAGCTACTGACTTTGTTGTTTCTCTATTGAATAATACTTGTAACATATGTACACATAAATAAAAAATATTAACTCTGAGAAATATTTGACAGTGAAGTGTGAAATATGACAAAAAAAAGCAGTAAGTTAAAACGCATTTCATATTGTTTCGCAGAGAAAAAATGCATTTCGTAGAAACGAAATTTTAGACACGTGAACATCGTTTTTGAGTTTCTTTTGTGGGAAAAATTAGTTTGTTTGCGGGAAACATATAAGTTTATGTATATCAAACAGTTTTCTTCGTTTGTCGAAATGGATTTGGATTATAATTGCAAACTCCCAAAACATTGGAAGTAACAGAAACCGTTGTTGTTGTAACTGTGATGAAAATAGGACACATAGGTTCAGATTTAGATACAGCTCCATAAAAATTTCCAATCGCAAATGTTACATCTTACAAGCATCAAACAAATTATTTGCTTTTATTAAGAATATCTTAGATTTCATTATGATATCATAGTGATTCTTATCTACACTTTTTTAAAATTACTAAACGATTTTGTTATTAAATTTCCAAACTTTTATTGCAGTACACAATTAAAAGTTCATAAGATATAGCTCTAGTCGAATGTCAAGAAGTGGTATCGGTTAATAAAAATGAAACTTTACCGAACACAAAGAAAGTGTCCACAATTTTTTTATGTAATTTTCGTGATTTTACTGCAAAATTACCATTTCAGACGAGTTATTTTAAAAAGACCTTAAAAATTCTGTATTTGATTACTTCAGAAAGTCTAGAAGGTTTTAATAAGTATATGTCGAAACCTTACCGATATTCATCCGCCCTAGAGTCTACAATGTCAGAGTTACAAGCCGACCCAGAATTATCGGCGGCGGCGATACCCGAAATGGGTCGGCGGCGACGGCTTTCGGCTGATTTGCCGGCTCGTTCTGTCACTCGATCACCCCTATTTATTTGACAATTTTGGGAACATGGAAGGAACAATTTGTATTGGTTTTCAATGCCTTTTCTTTTATTTTTGGCAAGTAGTTCAATATTCGGTAATATTATCCAATATTAACCAATGTTGCCATAATTTCATATTATTATCCCATACAATTATTTTTTGGGAGTGGGAATCCATTGCCAAAATTTATAATATGGATGAAATTAATAACATTTTTTACTATTGCAGCTTTTCATGTGAGGCATATTTGACCAGACATCTTGAATATCATAATCCTTCCAAAGAGTGATAAAGCTCTACCTACATTGACACACCAAAGAAGCACAATAATTAGGTTCATGCTCCAAATGTGTCCGTACAGTGCAACAGTGGTATTGTAATCGGAGGATAGTGCAACTTCATGTCCTAAATATACATGTGTGTGACGACGATCATCGTTGCGAGATTTTTGCTTTTGTGCCCTACACAAGAGTGCCCAAATATAAATAAACAAATATCACCATGAAAGAAAGCAAACGTGCACCATGACGATAAAGCCTTCCAAACAACGACTTTGCGGAGTTAAAACTCAGTCTAATCTCGGCGGCGTGGTTGAAGTCGATATGAGCCGATGAAATCGGAGGCGGCGAGGCTCGTGCAGAAACATCCGGCGGCGGCTTGTATCTCTGTATAATTTTACTCAGAAGTATAACTGCAAATTTGCTAACTGTCAATAAAATCGAGATAACCTAATGAAGATTTCTGTTCCATAAAATTAATCTATTACTTATTTAAGAAATTGGGTTCAACCAGAAAATAATTGACATGTAGCTCGGCATACAAGCGATCAAAACTTCCCAGGCGGCTAAAATATAAAGAGTGATTTTTTTGAGGTTAGGATTTTCATGCATTAGTATTTGACAGATCACGTGGGATTTCAGACATGGTGTCAAAGAGAAAGATGCTCAGTATGCTTTGACATTTCATCATGAATCGTCTTACAAACGAACAACGCTTGCAAATTATTGAATTTTATTATCAAAATGCGTGCTCTGTTAAGAAAGTTCATTGCGCGCTTCCATTTTATGGTCAGTTTAATCGACCCACTGAAGCGGCTATTCGGGCTATTGTGACTAAATTTCGCACCAAATTTACATTGTTGGACATTAAACCACCAACACGCTTACGTAGAGTGCGAACTGAAGAAAATATCGCAGCTGTATCGGCCAGTGTTAATGATGACCACCAATTTTCGATTCGTCGCCGTTCGCACCAATTGGGTCTCTGTTACTCAAAAACGTGGAAATGCCAAAATTGGACTAAGCGGATGGACCACCTAAGACGCAGCCGCGGTCAACATTTAAATGAAATTATCTTCAAAAAGTAAATGTCATGGACCAATCTAACGTTTCAAATAAAGAACCGATGAGATTTTGCAAATTTTATGCGTTTTTTTTAAAAAAAAAGTTATCAAGCTCTTAAAAAATCACCCTTTATATTTAAAGAGTTAAACATCCATCACCTCTGGTATATACAGCTGAATTGTGATTTTCAGACCTACATATGTATATATTACCTTAATGAATAACTATATCTTCAGTGAACGTGAATGCCAGCAACGAAGTATGTTTTCACTGAAACCACAGTCATCTCCCATAGCAGTCATTTCTATTGTTATTCATGCCACCTGCCCCCCAGACATGAGTGTAAGAGGGATAAAGAAAAATAGGATTCGCCGGCTCTGCTTCTCTGCTTTCTTCAACTGCAGACATGCAAGTCATTATCTGTATTCAGGGCAACAAATAATGCTGCTTTCACTTCAAGTCTAAGATAAAGTATGGAATCAATGGTTAAATGCAATTTTCTCACTTTTGGTTTTGTGGCTGAATTTACTGCGGATATCAGCGTGAAGCAACATGCCACAACACTCTAAAGATTTAACCGTAAAGCCATTTAACACGTTTTGTTGAATAAGCGTCATTCTTGCTTTCTCCCATTGTATGTATGGTACTACACCCACACACAATATAGTTTTGTATGTAGGTATTACACGCCTTGGTTTATTTGTTTGAAAGCACAGTTTCTGATTACCGCAATTTTCTTGATTTTATGCGGCTTATATTTTTTCCTGAACAAAGAGAAAAAGTCAGATAAGATATTAAAAAAGTAATGCAACTGCACACTAGAGTTTGTGGATCCAGTTCGGGAGTTTTTGCAAAATTATATATTTTCTTTCGGATTTTACTACTCTACAAATCAAATATTTAAATATTTAGATGATGCTGTTACAAAGGTGTTCAGTTTGACATGGAAATATCAAAATACAACCTGGTTGATATGAAAATGTCCCTCGAGCGAATGAGCGGATAATTGCTTGTATATATTAGAATCATCAAAAATAATTGAAAAACCGATGGTTTAGAATTTTTGCAACAGAATCGGTGGCCGTTGTTTTTTCTTCCAAAGGAAATTAGTATTAGAATTGCACTTTTGAAAACAATGCTAGTACTGATTTACTTTTGGTACTCCACATCTTAAATTTACGATTTTGGAGGGGTTAGAGATGACATTATCAATCATTTTCAAAATAAAATGAGTGCTTTAACAGAAGATTTTTATACTCTCACTCTACAGAGTAGGAGGGTATATATCATTTGGGACAGAAAAGTATGTTTGGACAAAATCCGTTTCACGACTTTTTAAGATGTTTGAGCCATGGCCGCCCGTCTGGCTTGCTGGTTTACACGATAACTCTCGAAAGGAGTTAAGGAATCAATTCAAACTTTGCACATGGTAATATTTTTCACAAACTTAATTTAAGTTCGAAGATGAGCGAAATTGTCACGCCCCTTCTGGTAACGCCCACACAAATGAGCCATATTCCTTAAATAAAACTACTGTAACTTCACACGGATATTCAGAATCAGCTATATTTTGGTATTTGATAATTTTTTAATATTCACTTTAAGTATACTAAGTATGGCGGGTTTTCCACGCCCCTTCTAGTAACACCCACACAAACCACCCTAACCCACGTACAATTAAAGCTGTTATAACTTCTGTACGGATGTTCAGAATATTGTGAAATTTTATATTTGGTAATGCTTCTATGGAGGTTATATTCGCATAACTTCCGTATATATGCTCTCTGAGAGTCGGTTTAGACGACTGAAGCTTACTTATTTTGTTTTCTTCTGTTTTTGAGCACTCTATATATCTGAACGTTTTTATTGCTAAACATACATACTTGCTCCGGCGATGCAAGAAAAAGCGTGCATACAAAACTATTTATAATAATAATAGGTGTATCGGTTTACAGCCAGTTAAGTTTTGTGGTATTCATTAAGGTTAGTAATTTTCGTTTCTCTGATTTTAGTTTTGTTTACTGTAATAAGAACAGTTCGTAAGGTAACAACCGAAGCTGATGCAACCTGCGAAGGTGAAAAACACATAGAATACCTACTGATTACTATGATTTTTTAAACGCACACACACACACACTTTAAAAACAACAAACTGTAATTATTTTGTAAATATAATATTTTTAATTACTAATTGCATAATTGTGCTGCATTTATGGTTTATGGTAAGGGAATTCCCAAATTGAGTTGTATGTATATGAAGATATTTAAGTATACCAAAGCATATCACTTTTTTGTTTCTATTTTTCGTTTTTTCTATTTCGGTCTGTACTCAATATTTATTTGAATTGGGATATTGTACTGGCTCAAGACCATTTAGCATCTTTTTATACCCTTACACACAAATCACACAAAACTACGTAAAATTAAAGCTGTTATAACTTCTATACAGATGATCGGAATACTGCGAAATTTGATATTGGACAATGCTTTTGCAGAAGTTACATTCGCATGGAATATGGGCGATATTGCCACGCCCCTTCTGGTACCTACCACACAAAGTGGCATAAACTTTGGTTACAATAAAACCGACATAACACCCATACGGGTAGCCAATATCATTTGCAATTTGATATTTGAAAATATTTTTATAATCACTTTAAACCTAAAAATATTTACGCTTTAGCCACGCCCCTTCTATTACCTCCCACACAATTGCCTCTATCCTAGGTAATATTAAATCCTTCATAACTTCTATACTGGTGCATGGAATCCACTATGACTTGATAAATGTGGAAGCTGGGACCATGTAATACGAACCTAGTACCTTCTACACAAATTATCCTGCCCTACTGTAGCGGACCTTAAATGTTACTATTATTTCAGATACATTTTATAATTTGATTTACAACTTTTTACTCTTAATTCAAAGAATATCACTACTGTCTTAAATACCTTAATTGTATTTCTCCCACTGTTAAATTAATTCTCTTAAATATAATTATCACTCATAATCTCATACTTTGATTTATTAAAATTCTCTTTATTACTCATTATATCTATTATATCTATATCTATTATCTCTATATCATTCGCTCCTTGTTTAACATATGTGTCACTCAATTGTTACTCATTTATGTTGTTACAAACACATATTATCATATAAATATCATTCCTTGTTTAACATATGTAATTATATTAAAGTGTCGCTCAATTGTTACTCATTTATTTTGGTTACAAATACATAATCTGTAGTGATTGATTTATGTTTGTGACTCTATTAAAAATCTTTATAACAATGTGTCATTCCTAGCTTTAAGGCTATTCCATCAGAAGCTGTCTACGAATAAACATCTTAAATATTAAAAGCGGAGTTTTTTATAAAACCTATAAAAATCCTAATAATTAGTGTATTATCCAACTTGGGCGTATATCGTCTGGTTGGGATAATATCTACATAGTTATTGGTTATAATCCAGCTTGGACTTTTAAGGTCTGGCTTGGACTTAGCCCCATAAAATTATAAAATAAATAAAACCATAAACTACCATAAAATGAGAAGGCATAACTGACTCCTTGCTCAAAAGGATGGTTTACTCCTTCTACACTACGGTAAATTTAAATCCTTAAAACTTCCGTATATTTGTTCTCTGAGAGTATATAAGTATATAAGTCGGTTTAGCCGACTGAAGCTTACTTACTTGTTATTTATTACATGGTTGCGCACTATCACTAACATGATATCCGGCCCGTGACTGCCTTCTTCAGAAGGTCTCGCAGCAATTTTTCAAACAAGTACCTGATTTTTTATGATTTGACATTTGAAAAAATTTAATTTTTTTCGCGAAACACGAGTTGATAAATGATAGTCCGTTTATTCCCACTTACCGACATATGAATTTCAGATAATAATAATGGACATTTGTCAACACTTTGGTATTGTATATATATGTATATATTTATAAATGATAAGCGTTAATTCCGATTTCAAGATAAATGAAAAAATAAAATTGATAATAAATTAATTTTTATCTTTTTAGAGACTGCAGAGTAGTACGCGATCCGCAAACACTTAAATCGAAAGGTTATGGATTTGTGTCATTTGTTAAAAAATCGGTAAGTTCTATAATTATTGATCATTATAATTATACTCTGTTTAAAAAAATCGAACTGTTTTCAAAACAACAAGATTCGGCCACTGCTTCCGGTAGAGGAGACAAAGAAGAACAAATAAACTTGTACCGGCATTTGAAAAGTCGCTAGAAATCGAATCATTTCCATATGTAACATGTTTTCTATGTCACTCTTAGTGACGAAAATCTGGGTTTTAATGTAATTAAGACGGCTGTGTTTCTTTAAGACTCGATAACTAAGCTGCGATAAAAAATCTAAATAAAATGTTAAAATTTCACTAAATTTTTGGGTTCTGCTGAAGACTTCAGCACAACCTATGGTCTTAAACCAAAATAAATGACAAGACATACAACATAACAGACCAACTATACATGCAAACAACCGCCTTTGCAGGGTTTATTCTTCCCCATTCTCCTACTTCGTGTGCTTCTGAAAATAAATAAAATCAACCTCTGGCCACTGGTTGTAGACAACAGCAATATCAATGTGTGTATGAAAACAAATTTTGAAGAAAATAATGTAATTTTAAAAATGTTTGACTTATCCTTGATAATTATCAAATGTAAGTCAAATTTATGGATGTCGAGGCTAGGTCCAAAAAAGACAACACAAATATTCTTTTGGAAAATTTGTTCTGATAGTTGGAGACAATGTTATATTTTATTATTTTGAGCAAAAAATTAAATTGTTATTAACGTATGTTATTGCAGCTTGTTATCCAGGCTTAAAACTAGTAAAAAAAACATTAAGTTAGGCCGGGCCGAACTTTATATACCCTCCACCATGGATTGCATTCCACAGAGGTTGTCGATTTTCGTAGAAGTGCAGTAATATTATAGGAAAATATATATATTTTTAATATAGCCAAAGAAAAACAAATACGGATATTAAAGAAATTATATTATAAATATATATAATATTTTTGTTATTTCAAACCACGCTATATATATCGAAATAATACTTCAAGTCAATTCCAAAAATAAATATTCTTATATTTATATTTTCAAAAAATCTTAAATACCATAAATATTGGTAGATAGTGGGTGCTACAGTTGGTTAAATTTCCATTCTATTTTAATTCTAAAACTAAAAATTTTGAAAATCCAATATTTCTCGTACATAATGCAAAATAACTCAACTTCATAATTCTAAAAATGTTTACGATAAAAGTAAAAATACGAATTTGAAAAAACCTTTCTTATTTTGCTGTCAAAGGAATGTATACTCCAAATTTCGTGACTCTAGCTGCGGCCATTTGGTTGGTACCATTTTTATCCCCTTTTTTCAATATAAGCCCAAAAAGTACGAATTTCGAAAAATCCGTTTATTTTACGTGTCTACATAATCAGAGAAATTTATACACCGAATTTCATTATTCTCATGCAGCCGTTGGTACCATTTTTATCCCTATATTCCCATTTTACCCCTAAAAGTACGAATTTGGAAAAATACTTTTATATTATATAAATATTTTATATTTATATATATATATTATATTTATATATATTTCTGACTGTTGTCGTTTGATATGTACCATTTTTATTCGTTTTTGCCCCATTTCTCCCCCTACGAATAGAAATCAAGTTAGTACACCCCCGTGGATTCCCTGCACAACGGTTGAAAAATTAAGAACTATGGTGATGGGGCTCAATTCTTATAATTTGTAGAAATATTTGCAGGCATTTGCTATTCAAATAGAATGGGTGAAATCATTTAGAAGTTACCTTTGAATGGTAACTATCATCATATAATATTATTCTTATTTGGAAAATACACTCTTACAGTTTCTATAAATTTCAATTCGTGTGAGATACCTTGAATTTGTTTTTTTTGTTCAATTGAAATTAAACACATTGTGCTACACTAGAGAAAAATAATTAAGAGTGGATAGGGTTTTAGTTCATAATTGATTTTATTAGATTTTTAATTGTCAAAGAAAAAAGATTTTGAAGTAAATTCGACTTTAAAAAGCATCTTTGCGCATATCTTATCTATGGAGTTATGGAATTTAGAAAATAGTAACGTCTATCGAACGTAGTAACGGATCCAAACCCTTCCACGCAGTGTATAAGCTACATTGATCAACTATAAAGATTTATGATCAACAAAAAATTAGATTTTATCTTTGAAAGAATCTCACATTTGAATTTGTAATGTTCACTTTCTGCCGGAAATTATAATTTGGGCCGAATATCTACTCGTTCTAATGCTCTGGGTCTAACGCTGAGACAGTTTTTCCACACTGACACATGATGACAATATTTTGGTTCAGTGTTTTGAAGTTGTACACACATTGGTATGGAAATTATGCACTAAATTCTGGTACAGACATTCTAAAAAAATATAAAAACGAAAATTTCACTTCGTTATATTTTAACTCGTCTAAGAAGTCATGTGAACCCTTTGTTACAAGCTTCAAATTACTGCTCGATGCATTTCGTTGAACGCTAATTCGAATTAGCACAAGCTAATCCTTAGAATATCAAAACCCATAATGTGCTTTTAATTCGGACACTTTGAAAAACTGACAATAATCGCATATAGATATGTGCAACAGTTTGTATGCATGACAGAATAAAACAACTTGCACAATGTTCAAATGAAATATAAACTCAGACATTAAGGCGGGTGAATTTATCAAGTTTGGTGAATTTATCATCAATGACTATACAACGATTTGCATAATATTTCTGAACTAGCATGTATAATAACCGAAACATTAAACATAAATAATTTTATTTTAATTATTTTGCATTTTTAAACTCCATCTGGGTATTATGTCTTTGTGCATTTGTTTATAACAGCCAAAAGAAATCGAGGTAGATCTATCGTTTATTATACCGATCGAGTTAACTTTCTGAAACGATTTAGCCATCATGCCCTCCGCAAATCTTGTAATCAAATGACAGGTCAATTGATAATTATTATTCGATCATAACAAAAATTAGCAGAAGTGAGTTTTACGGACCAAGAATGAAAATAATCTATATATATAAAAATGAAACTGTGTTTGTATGTTTGTTCTTTATAGCAGCCTAAACTACTGAACCGATCTTCTTGAAATTTTCACAGTATGTTCATGCTGAACCGGTGGTGAAATAGGCTATATAAATTTTTGATATTTTCAGTGGACGTGGCACCTCCCACACAAATTGGGGATTTATTCGTTTTTTTATAAATTAGCATATTCGGAATACTGTTGCAGCTAGAGTATTGAATTTTTGTGAAGGTTCACTAATTATTAGTCTGCACAGTTGTGTCAAAAAGGGGCGGTATTGGAAAAGTGGGCGTGGCACCTCCCATACAAAGTTAAAACCTATTATTGAATATTGTCAGTTCTATGACACCTAGAGTGCTGAAATTTTGTGTAAGTGCATCTAGCATCAATGTGCATAGTTGTGCCAAAAATGGACGATATTGAAAAAGTGGGCGTGGCACCTCCCATACGAAGTTAAAACCTATTACTGAATATTGTCAGTTCTATGACACGTAGAGTGCTGAAATTTTGTGTAAGTGCATCTAACATCAATGTGCATAGTTGTGCCAAAAATGGACGATATTGAAAAAGTGGCCGTGGCACCACCCATATGAAGTTAAAACCTATTACTGAATATTGTCAGTTCTATAACACGTAGAGTGCTGAAATTTTGTGTAAGTGCATCTAGCATCAATGTGCATAGTTGTGCCAAAAATGGGCGGTATTGAAAAAGTGGGCGTGGCACCTCCCATACGAAGTTAAAACCTATTATTGAATATTGTCAGTTCTATGACACCTAGAGTGCTGAAATTTTGTGTAAGTGCATCTAGCATCAATGTGCATAGTTGTGCCAAAAATGGGCGGTATTGGAAAAGTGGGCGTGGCACCTCCCATACGAAGTTAAAACATATTATCGAATTTGGTCAGTAGGTGTCATAGACCTAAGGTGCTGAAATTTTGTGTGAGTTGATCCAGTGTAAATAGTTGTGCAAAGATGGGCGGAAAGTGGACGCGCACTTCCCATCTGAAATTAAAACCGGTTTTAGAGCATTTCGACAACGAGATGGGCGGAAAGTGACCGTGACCCTTCCCATACGAAATTAAAACCAGTTTTTTGAGTATATTCTACAACGATATTCCTATATTGTTGTGTGAGTTTAGTTAGTTGTAACCTGCTTAGACAATATGCAAATGGGCGGGATTTGATAGGCGCATTTTTGATTTGAATTTTGTAAAATTACACGTTTTCTGTGAATTTTCTTAGCACAACAGTAAAGAAAGGTTATAAAAAGAAAAAGAAAAAGAAAACGGAAATTATATTAATTTTTTAGTTTCTGTGTTGTTTGATTAGTGATCAATTTGATTGATTTTCTATGTGTTTTGAATGTAATGTAGTTTCATCTTACGAATGAAGTTTTTTGTTTAGGTAATGGAAAGGAGGAGAATCACATTTAACAAAAAATCAATTTGATTTTGACATTTTTTCAACTATTCGCCGTAAACTAACGTTCTCCATGGAACATATCCATTTCTTTATTATCTCAGGGAAGATCCTTGGTTATAATTGGTACATATATTACCGATCAGGACAACAATTAATAAGAAAGCAGAGTTTAATTTTACCGGGCAAAACGAACGAACGAACGAAAACGAACGAAAAAATAATAAATAAAGTGCCTACACCACTCCCTACGCATATACCAGGTTTTGATTACTAAACCATACCATGTACCATAAAATGGACCTATATAGTTCCCTTTAGTTATTCCTAGTTGAAATATATAATGATCTGCAAAATTTGATCAGGATCCGAAGTAATTTATATGTTCTACGGCGGTAATATTGTAAACTGGGGGCTCACTTGTACGGGGTATACCAAAACCTGGACCCATATAGATGACTTTCACAGTAGGTATTCTTAATTGAAATAACATTATTTACAAATTTGATCAAATTCTGATGTATATTTTGGGTTCTAGGGCGAAATATTACAAATGGGGACCAGTTGTAAGGGCGCTTTATTGAACAATGGACCCATATAGATCAATTTTAAAGTAGGTATTCTTAGTTGAAATACAATATAATCCCCAAACTTTTATCAAGATCCGATTTAAGATGTGGTTTAGAGCAGTAATAATATAAACTGGAGCCCTATTTTTATCGGGGTTATACTAAAACATGGATCCATATAGTTGACTTTCATAGTAGCTTTTTCTAGTTGAAATAAAATCTGATGTGGGAAATTTGATCAAGATCCGATATCAAATGTGCATTTTAGAGCAGCAATAGTGTAAATACAGTACATTTGTATGAGGCTATATCTAAACATGGACCCATGTAGTCCACTTTCAAGTCAGCTGTGGCTAGTTCATATAAAACATGGTCCTGAAAGTTGTATCTAGATCCAATGCTAAATTGTGCATTCTAGAGCAATAATAGGGTAAATTGGATTGTATAGATCGCGAAAAAAATACAAGAGAAAAACAAGTAAAGAAAGGCTAAAGTCGGGCGGGCCGACTATATAATACCCTACACCACTACCTGCGTATATACCTCGCTTTTACTAAGCCCAGGTGTTTCATGGGACCAATTTTATGTAGTTCATATAAATTATACAGTTTACTATAAATTCATATTTAGTCATATTTAACGAATATGGCAAATAATATGATAATTGGTCCAATTTTCCGGCAGACAAATACGAATTATACAGTAGTAATAGGATGAATCGGACCGACATTTGAAAGGGGCCTTAACATCACTTGGGGCCTTGTCCAAAACATGGGCCTACATATTTCTCATTTACTGTAGGTATTCCTACATGATATATACCATGATCCTACGTAAGACGTAGTTTCTAGAGCTGTAATAGCATTTGGGTTATACTAAAGTATGGACACATATATTGGACTTTCATAGTATGTATACTTATTTGAAATATAATATAATCTGAAAAAAAAAAATGAAAAAAAAAAAACGATGTAAAATTTGCACCTTGAGGGGTCAAAATTATAATGGGGCCATTTTTAAGGGCGCTACCTTAAAAAGTGGTTCCATATAGATCATTTCTTTTTCATATGTATTCTTAGATGAAATATAATATAATCTGCAAAAATTTGAAAAACTTCCGATCTAAACGTGGGTCCTTGCGGCGTAATAAATAAAATGCGGGCCCATTTGTAAGGGCGCTACATTAAATTGTGGGCCGTTATATATCACTTTCAAAGTAGGTATTCTTTATTGAAATATAACACGATCTGCAAAATTTTATCACGATCCGATTTAAAATGGGCATTTTAGAGCAGTAATAGTGTAAATCGGAGGTACATTTGTATTGGTGCTGTTTCAAAACATTGAACCATGTGGACCACTTTCCTGCTAGCTGTTTCTAGTTCAAAATGAACACGATCCTGAAAATTTTGTCATGTAAAATGTGTATTCTAGAGCAGTAATAGTGTAAATTATATGGATATTTGTATGGAGGCTATATCTAAATCTGAACCGATTTCCTCCAAATTCAATACGATCGTCCTTGGCCAAAAAAGTAAATTCTGCAATTGCGACCTGTAGAGTGCGAACAAGCTTAGATGGACAGCAGACGGACGGACAGGCGGACAGACAGACATCGTTAAATCGATTCAGCTGACGATTCTAAGCCGATCCGTATACTTAAAGGTGGGTGTAGCTCGATTATTTCTTGGTGTTACAAACATTTGGCTTGAAACTAACTTATAATACCCTAGTCCACGAAGTGGTGTAGGGTATAATGGCATGCATTCATAGCCATATCTCCAGCGAAAATGAAAAATTTGCAAAAATAACCAATTTGTATTTTTATACACTCCACGAGAGTATTATGTCTTTGTGAAATTGTTTGTAACACCCCAAAGGAAACGAGATAGACCCATTGTTAATTATACCGATCGACTTAGAATCAACTTTTGAACCTATTTAACAATGTCCGTCTGTCTGTTCGTCCATCTATTATTGTAATCAAAGTACAGGTCGTAATTGTATCCAGAACCAAATGAAACTTTGCACAACCAAGTTTTTTGGGATAAGGACGAATGCTATGTGAAGAAAATCAGTTCAGATTTAGTCATATAACCCCCATACGAATTTCACTCCCGGTTTGACTCTTTTCACTCTAGATACCACATAATTTAACAGATTTTCTTAAAAATTGGCAAACATTTATTTTAACTAGAAACACCCGTGGTAAAAATAGGTCAGATCGGTTCAGATTTATATATAGCTCCCATACAAATTTCGCTTCTAATTTGAGTATCTCCGATCTAGAAACAACATATTTTATCAGAATGTCTACAAATTTGGCAAAACATTTTATATTTAAACTAGAACACCTGTGGTGAAAATTGGTCAGATCGGTTCAGATTTATATATAGCTCCCATACAAATTTCGCTTCTAATTTGAGTATCTCCGATCTAGAAACTACATATTTTATCAGAATGTCTACAAATTTGGCAAAACATCTTATATTTAAACTAGAAACACCCGTGGTAAAAATAGGTAAGATCGATTCAGATTTATATATAGCTCCCATACAAATTTGAGTATCTCCGATCTAGAAACCACATATTTTATCAGAATGTCTACAAATTTGGCAAAACATCTTATATTTAAACTAGAAACACCCGTGGTAAAAATAGGTCAGATCGGTTCAGATTTATATATAGCTCCCATACAAATTTGAGTATCTCCGATCTTGAAACCACATATTTTATCAGAATGTCTACAAATTTGGCAAAACATATTATATTTAAACTAGAAACACCCGTGGTGAAAATTGGTCAGATCGGTTCAGATTTATATATAGCTCCCATTCAAATTTCGCCTCCGATTTGACTTTTTCTGCTCTAGATACCACATATTTTAACACATTTTCTTCAAACACACCTGCAATGAAAATGTGTTAGATCGGTTCACATTTATATATAGCTTCCATACAAATTTTGCTCTCAATTTGACTTTTTTCGCTCTAGAAACCCCTTTTTTCCGATTGTCTTTAAATTTGGCAAAACATCTTACATTTAAACTAGGAACACTTGTGGTGAAAATGGGCCAGATCGGTTAAGATTTATATACAGCTCCCATACAAATTTCGCTCCCGGCTTGACTTTTTCCGCCCAGAAACCACGTATTTTCACCAAATTTCTTCAAATTGAACATAACACGTTATACTTGAATTGGAAGAACCTATTGTGCAAGTGGTTCGCTTTATTCCATATTTGGATACAAATATTCTTCTCGATTTGACAAATTTGGTCAGGTCATATTAGCCTATTAGGAAACATACATAAATCCTTCCCGTTTTCACTTTTTTTCACCGAATTGAATTGTATTCGGATAGAAAGTGGAGTGTATCATAAAGTCGGCCCCGCCCGACTTTAGCCTTTCCTTACTTGTTTGCTTATCGTGTTCTACTGAAATAAACACATTTTTGTCGAAAAAGATTGATCTAGAGGGTTAACATCTTCCACAAAAATGATCCTCATAAAATTCCACGATATAGTTCTGACAATAATAATTCTCGCAGACATTAACATACAACACTTTGTTCATTTAGACTTACTCTAAAAAGAAACTCAGACCATCTGGACTACAATTTTATTTTGCAATAATGTCGCTATTCAATTCCAATCAATAAGGATCAGGCACATCAAGTGGGTGTAGTGTGTCATAAAGTCGACCCGTCCGACTTTAGTTTTTCTTTTCTTGTTTTCGAATATACAACCCATACCGACTTAATATACATACATACCTACTCGAGAATAACGGAAGCCTGAGACTCATGTGACATGAAGCACATTTAAGCCGAAAAGCAAATAAATGACGGTGTATGGCATAAAAAAGATACAAGTATAGTATATATACACCAGTATAAATATATTTGCACACACACAGATAAACATATAAGAACATATATACTGTGTATATCACTTAATTGCCCAAAAACCGCCATAACTAAGAAAACGTCAAGTTTGGCAAAAGTTTGTAAAAGTTTTGCCATTTGTATAGGATTCTAGGCAATGATCAAAATTCAGAATGTACTTACATCGCAAACAATGGGAATTAATTTACATAAATTGAATTGATTGAAATATCTCATTCAACTGAGTGGTTATAGTAGTCACCTCAAAAATATTTTTTCTTTTTGACTTGTGACAGTCTTCTCGCCAATCATCGATATTTATGCGCTTGACAACGACGTTGATGCGGATGCCGCCGCCTAAGAAGATGAAGACGATTTATATGTATGTATTGCGTGTGTGTGTATTCAGACTTTAAGAATAGTATAAGTGTCAAGGATTAAGTTGTATTTACACACTGTTGGTTAACACATCACTGATTAAGATTTCAAATCAAAAATTCCAACTCATTCATTTCATCGTTGTCTTGGCTGCATTACGAATGTTGGTGTTAACATATATGTACAGTTTACACACATATACATACACAAACTATATACGCCGATTTCGAAATATGTACATTTTTACGCCGAAGGAGATTAAAGACATGGCATATTAAGTCGTTTGCTTTGCACCTAAAGTGGGTGTACACACAGACATTTATTAATATTTACACTCACTTACACACGTACATGCATACATACATCACAAATTGTTGTTGTGATTGGGTTTAATTAAAATTTTAAGAAATTTTCAAATTGAGTTATGAACGATTCACCGAATCTCATAATCTCTCCAACTGTATATCACCATGCATGCGCCTACACAAACACTTGTACAAATTGAATTCAAACTTAAGCCCTTTGAACAACATGCGAATATATGTATGTACTCATCTAGATTGTGTACTCAATTATTAGTTTCAACAATTCATTAAATTTAGCACGATATTCATTCGTAATAAGCATCATTGCTCAAAGTGGACCTTGTTATGCGACCTGATAATAATTGTCCTCGGCAATATATTGCTGCTCTTACAGACATGTTTGGAGGAGCCCACATAAATGTATACTATAAACAGTGTATCCCAAATATATATTTTTTTTTCAAATTTAGTTAATTATGTTGAAAACAAAAACTGCTCCTATGATTTAAATTATAGTCCGATTATGATAACGAAAGTACTTTCAGGTCGGGTAAAAACGTTAAAAAGCTTTGCGACCATTTTAAGAAGAAACCTCCTATTTTGAAACACATTTCCACCCTTGGGGAGTTCGAATATTTTTGAAAAATGAGCAAAATCTGTAAATCTAATAATTTTTTCTTGTTTTAATGAATTTGAAGCATTTCTGTTGAACCTTAATTCCTGAAATTATGAGAGAACGATTTTGGAGTTATCTGGGATATATCAAATACATATTCCTGTGTTACACAATAACACCTACTAGACCAAGTAAACCGATCTTAATATACCCTCCACCATGGATTGCATTCCACAGAGGATGTCGATTTTCGTAGAATTGCATTGTAATTTTTTTAATATAGACAAACCAAAACAAATAAAAGTATTGAAAATATAATTTTATAAATAAATATAAAATTTTTATTATTTCAAACCACGCAGGCAGGCTACAAATATGTTTATCTATATATATATATATATATAAGAGAGTGGCGTTAGTTACTACGCTTATAACTCAAGAACGCATGGACCGATTTCGATGATTCGCACCAATTCGGATTGGTCGCCGGCCAAACAAGAAGAATACCCAATAAAATTCCCGAAATATCCCCGATTAGTATGGAGTGATTTTACGCTGCCATCTTCATGATCTTGATGATTCCGTAAAACGGCGTATATTCTCATTTTACATTTACGAGCAAATGCTGCTCAACGTGCTCAAAACCCACCAGCGACAACATTGACCACTTTCTTCTCGAAAATTTTCTACGTCGAAAGCAAGGCGATGTAGTTCCTGGTCATTCGGACTTGCATTTTACTGAAGCTCTTGGCCGTATTTATACAGTTCATCCAAAGTATGATGAATGCTTTTACTTGCGACTCATCATTTGAGTCACTCGGAAATATCCATGGTGTAGTGTTGCCAACATTTCGTGCTGCGTGTCTGGAGCTCAATTTGCATGAAAACTATAGGCATTGGGATACGACAATCGCTGAAGCAACTGTTTCTGCATTCCCAAGTAAAATACACATATTATTTGCGATCTTTATTTCCAAGTACAAGGATGATATGTCAGAAGACATTTTGCATCGAGTTCGTGTCCATTCAGAGAATCCCCATATTGAGATGAATGAAGAGATGCACAACCAGGCTTTGGTTTTGATAGAAGGCATGTGTTACCTCATGTGCAGCAGTTTGTTAGTCAGTTTAGGCATGCCATTGCCAGATCGTCGACCATACGACCCTTTCGGATTAAGCCAATTAGTCCGAACAATTGGCAAAGAACAAGGATGTGGATTACTTTAACTGAACAATTCAAAACCGTTCACTGCAATCCTTCAAATCTATCGACTGTGTAACAAACGAAGACGAAGTAAGCAACTATTCAACTGAGATTTTGGATTCATTGGATGCGCCCGGATTGCACCGCACAATTTACAATTTAAGATTGTTTCAGTTGTCATCATGCTTTGCAATACAAATCAACAAAAATTATGCAAGGGAACGCGTTTAGCGGTCCCAAAACTCACGAGCAATGTGATTCACGCAAGAATACTAAAAGAATAGTTCAAAGGTGAAGAAGTTCTTCCAACCGATATGCCATTCGAGTTTAAGCGAATCTAATTTCCAATTCGTGTCGCATTCACCATGACAATCAATAAATCACATTGAGTGTTTGTGGCCTCAGTCTGGAGAATGAATGTTTTTCACACGGTCAACATGCATGTTCCCCTGTCGGAAATGCATCCGCTTTGATCGTTTTCGCACCTGGCAACAAAAACAAGTAAAAACGGCGTTAAGTTCGGCCGGGCCGAACTTTATATACCCTCCACCATGGATTGCATTCCACAGAGGCTGCCGATTTTCGTAGAAGTGCAGTAACATTACATGCCAGTGTCATTTTTTTAATATAGCCAAACCAAAAGTAAATACAAATATTGAAAAACTAATTTTATAAATAAATATAAAATTGTTATTATATGTTGTAAGTTATGAAACATTTCATAACAACTATGATATCCTTCATTATATTTATGAATACATTTCATAACACAATTATTTTATTGGTTATGACATATTTCATAATATTTAAGAACTGTTTCTTTAATACTATGAAATCTTTCTTTGATCTTATGAAAGTTTCTTTGATCTATTGAAGTTTCACTAATTCAACAATTTTTTTATGAAATATGAATTGTTTATGAAAAATTTTATGAAATATTTCATTTTATTTATGGTACCATTTTTATCAGCTTTTTTCCATTTTACCCGCACTTTATGGTCCACGTTTTTGTTATAGGGGAAATCCAGTATGAAGTAAGTAAAAGAAAACATATTAAAAAACATTAAATACTCTAAAATATTAGGGGTTATTACGGGTATTTTCAGTACTTGTGAGGGAAAAATGTTTCCCTTTGAACCGATTTCGCTTAGTTGCTATCCCAAACGATCTACGACGTATTTGTGTAAAATTTGGACGTCCTAGCTCCTTTCGTTTAGATGCAAGCCTTCTTTCGACAGACGGACGGACAGATGAACAGACAGACGGACATGGCTATTTATTTTATAACGATCAAGAATATATATACTTTATAGGGTCTCAGGTTGATATTTCAAGGTGTTACAAACGGAGTATACCCGCATCCTGGAGGTGGAGGGTATAAAAATAGTATCACTTCCCAGGTATTCCAACAGTCACACAGTGTTACCATGGCAAAAATCTAAGGTTGACAACACAATTTATCTTTTTCATTAATTCTAATATTAGCTGATGTTTGGAGGTGGTTTGAACACATCTGAATCATATTAAGAGTGCATATAATTTAACAAATCCCACAATATAACAATCGATGTTTTACTTCGATGCTATTTTCCATTTTCCCTCTACCCTTTGAATTAGTTAATTTAACACATATTAAGCACAGGTCAACAACTTAAAAACTATTTCATCAGTCCCTTATCAGACGGAAAAGGCAAGGAAGCGAAGTGGATATTCTTTTGAAGTATTGTCTACACAATTACGGTCAATCTTTTGATACGCATGGTATTACTGGCAATCCAAAGAAGCGTGTGATATAAGACAGGTGTTTGGAAGTAAATATTTGCTAACAAAAAGGAAACTTTCATGAAAGCGTTAAAGCATGTGATGGTGGTTGTGGCTGGTGTTAAAGGACGCACTCTGAGGTTGGGGAAAATTCCCAAGTTGGTCAAGTAAATGTGTTAACATCTGAATTGTTGATATGCTTTCAATACAGTTTTGTATGACATACATGATATATAATTACTTAAGTATGGGATGTGTAACCCAATTTAATGAAATACTACGAAGTTGATAAAACATTTAACTTTTACTGTAGTAATTCTATATATATAAACAAGTAAGGAAAGGCTAAAGTCGGGCGGGGCCGACTATATAATACCCTAAACCACTCCCTGCGTATGTACCTCGCTTTTATTACTAAACCCAGGTATTTCATGGGAGCAATTTTATGTAGTTCATATAAATTATACAGCTACTATAAATTCATCTTTAGTCATATTCAACGAATATGGTTAATAATATGGTAATTGATCCAATTATCCGACAGACAAATACAAATTATACAGTAGTAATAGGACGACATTTCAAAAAGGCCTATAACAACATTCTGGGCCTGTTCCAAAACATGGGCCTATATATTTCTCATTCACTGTAGGTATTCCTAGTTGAAAAATATCATGATCTGCAAAATTTGATGAAGATCCGAAGTAAGATGTAGTTTCTAGAGCTGTCATAGATCAAAAAGGGCCCCATTTGGGTTATACCAAAGTATGGACATATGGGCATCACCCAAACAATTCTCATTACAATTTAATTCGGTAAAAAAGTGAAATCGGGAGGGATTTTTGCATCCTGTAAATATATGTGTTTGACAAAAAAATTTAAATCGGAAAGGACATTTGTATGGGGTATATTGAAACCTGGAACTATGTGACCCGCTTTCAACATGTATGTTTATTGGTAAAATATAATATGTAAAGTTTGGCCAAAATCGGTTAAAAATTCGGGAGCAATATTTGTATGGGGGCTATATCAAAATCTGAGCCGATATTACCCACATAGGTTTTTTAGTTGGATAATAAGATGTTGTGCCAATTTTAAAGAAAATCGGGAACAATATGTGGATTCTAGAGCGGAAAATGTCAAATCGGGAGCGACATTTGTATGGGGGCTATATCAAAATCTGAACCGATCATACCCACTTTCAGCATAGGTGTTTCTAGTTGGATTATAAGATGTTGTGCCAAATTTAAAGAAAATTGGGTACAAGATGTGGTTTCTAGAGCGGAAAATGCAAATCGGGAGCGACATTTGTATGGATGCTATAGCTAAATCTGAACCGATCTTACCCAATTTCTGCATAGGTGTTTCTAGTTGGATTATAAGATGTTGTACCAAATTTAAAGAAAATCGGGTACAAGATGTGGTTTCTAGAGCGGAAAATGTCAAATCGATTTCCTCCAAATTCAATACCGATGGTCCTTGGCCATAATAAAAATAACTTCTGCCAAGTTTCATGACAATCGGACAACAATTGCGACCTGTAGAGTGCGAACAAGCTTAGATGGACAACAGACGGACGGACAGACAGACATCGTTAAATCGACTCAGCTGGTGATTCTAAGCCGATCGGTATACTTTAAGGTGGGTCTAGCTCGATTATTTATTGGTGTTACAAACATTTGGCACGAAACTAACTTATAATACCCTAGTCCACGAAGTGGTGTATGGTATAAAAAGTTGAGTTACTTACCAGCGCCCAGACCAAACTGCTGAGTCATGCAGTGTATTTCCCAAATATGACGTAGTCGCCGACTAAGAAAGTACGAAATTCGTATTTTTAGGGGGTAAAATGGGACAAAAAAGGGATTAACATTGAACCTTCGTCCTGACTAAACGACAGTACCTAGAAGCATGAAATTCGGTGCGCTCCTTGCACTGATTATTATTTGATTATTATTTGATACTATGGCTGACATAGTGCCAATACGTAACCCCAGAACGATCGACGAACTAATAGGTGAAAATCTTCTCAAAGAAGAATATACTTTACCTGGAACCGTTCAAAAGAAATCTAATATGAACAGAAATATACCCTACGGTATATTTAAATTACCCTTTGTGAGAACTAATGATTTTTTTATTTTTTATGAATTTTAAGAATAGACATTTTTTAAATGTTTCTATTGCATTTATAGTTTAGAATATTTCCCCCTCTTCCTGTAAAATAATTTCCTCTCTCTTCTAGGAGCCATAACATACTCAGCCATACGGGTTCTTCGTTTCTATAAACATTTTTAATTTTGAATCTAGTGTACGTGTCAGTTCACTTGTGCTTGTGATTTCAATGTCCAATATTATGACTCCTTCAATTCTGACTATTTGTCTGGAGCAAAATATTAGTAAAATGAAAAATAATTTCGAAAATGTTTTACCAAACACATCCGTTTTTAATTTGTAATCTGTCAGTATTTTAAACCATTAACACTTCATTCATATCTTTTAAACTATTTTCGTAATAACAACTACAATAATAAGAAATATTTAGTTTTAGATTATTATTATTTTGTTTTGTTCTTCTCGATCACTTGTGCCATATAAAGTGTGATTTTTTAAGAGCTTGATAACTTTTTTTTAAAAAAAAACGCATAAAATTTGCAAAATCTCATCGGTTCTTTATTTGAAACGTTAGATTGGTCCATGACATTTACTTTTTGAAGATAATTTCATTTAAATGTTGACCGCGGCTGCGTCTTAGGTGGTCCATCCGCTTAGTCCAATTTTGGCATTTCCACGTTTTTGAGTAACAGAGACCCAATTGGTGCGAACGGCGACGAATCGAAAATTGGTGGTCATCATTAACACTGCCCGATACAGCTGCGATATTTTCTTCAGTTCGCACTCTACGTAAGCGTGTTGGTGGTTTAATGTCCAACAATGTAAATTTGGTGCGAAATTTAGTCACAATAGCCCGAATAGCCGCTTCAGTGGGTCGATTAAACTGACCATAAAATGGAAGCGCGCAATGAACTTTCTTAACAGAGCACGCATTTTGATAATAAAATTCAATAATTTGCAAGCGTTGTTCGTTTGGAAGACGATTCATGATGAAATGTCAAAGCATACTGAGCATCTTTCTCTTTGACACCATGTCTGAAATCCCACGTGATCTGTCAAATACTAATGCATGAAAATCCTAACCTCAAAAAAATCACTCTATAGTTTATTAATCAAGAATAAACTAGATTGAAAAAACCAAACCCTAAGCGCAGCTAGAATCGTGAAATTTGGCATGTAATTTCCTCTGACCATGAAGAAGCACAGTAACATTGGATTTTTCGAATTTTGTACTTGTATTTGATACCAACTAAAGTATTGCAGTTATAGTAGTGAAATTTGCTGTGGAAATTCTTCTGACAACGGAGAAGCGTAGTTAAATTAATTTTTTTCGAATTTTTACTGTTAGAGGTGCATGGGACAAAAAGGGATAAAAATGGTGTAGAGCCCTTTAATTACATAAACGCGGAACATAAATGGATATTTAAAAAATCTTATAAGGAGGATGCGAGACGACAATGGATAAACGTGTTATCAAATAAATTATATGTTTTTAGGGGAGCAAAAACATATTTTACCACAATTGCGTACTTTTGGGAAAGAGGTGCAAAAAATTATAAAATGACCGGCTATTTCTAGAAACATGAGATTGAGGATATAAACGGTTCTGTGGTAGTAAGTCTTTATTCAAAACTGGGTAGAAAATGGTAAAAATTCTATATACGAAGGGAGTTCAGTTCAAATATTGCACACCGACAAGCACATTTCTTTTGACTGTGTGTTGTCAAATAGGAGGTTTCCAAATTACTATTTTGGATTTACCCATATCCACCAAAAGAAAATTAAATACATACTAACAAAACTGAAACGGATAAAACTAATAACAAATAACTGGCTTTTTCGCGTGCGAAGCACTAGTATGATATATTTGAACAGTATCGGTTATAATATGTCGTTTCCAGATCATTAAAAATTCAGATCTTGGTATATTTGTCAATCTGAGCCGGTTTTTTTAAATTCAATACCGTCCTTTTCTGTCGGAAAATAGTTGAAGAAACTAACACTGCTGGTAATGTCTCAATGTGTGATGTCTCTGCTCTAATATTGGTCCCAATGTTGTTAATGTGTCTAATGCTGCTGGCTGTGCTTACGCTGTTATTTCTGCTACATTCCAGAATGATGATGATGTCCCAGCAAACAATTTGTCGTGGGTTAATGCTAAGCCAAAAAAGAGCAAGCATGTTGTTTTTGGTGACAATTCCAACAATGTACTTGATGTGATGGCTAAAAGAAAGTGGGTACTAGGGTTTGGGGTCCGGGAATTCCCGAATCGTTTTTCCCGGGAATTCCCGGAAAATTTGGAACGGGAATTCCCGGAAAAAAAATGTTGATTTCCCGGGAATACGGGAAATATTAAATAAATATTTTATTGTTTATTTTGAGCATTAATTTAGACTTACGATATAAATTAGAAATTTTAGATATATTTCAAATTCATATATTTACATTACTGACAATAATAATGGGCATTTGTTTATTACTACAACAGAACATTTTAAATTCGCTAAGTACTCATTTTTTGCGAAACCCTGCTAGCGGAATACAAACTTTTTGTGGGTATATTTACATGATCTTTATTGTGAAACAAAAATATCATACCGACAATACTATGGCTGACATAATGTCAATACTTAATGTCGTGCTGGTTATACCTTAAATTTCTTGTTTTCTTACAAGAATCGACAATATAAAAGGTGAAAGTCTAAATCTAATAAAATAACAATTTACTTTACATATGAAACCAGTAAGAAATTGTTAAAAATTCGGATACATTTAAAACTTTTCACCTGGAAACTTTCAAGAGAAATCAAATATGAATAGAAATATATCCTACGGTATTTTAAATAACCCTTTGTAAGAACTAATTATTTATTTAATATTAATCTTTTATATTACTTTTACATTTTAGAATATTTTACTTTGTTTCTGTAAATTTTTGATATGAATCTTCTAATTTAATTACGTCATGACATTCTCCGAGTTATTTGTTTCCTTAATCATTTTTAAATTTTGAATCTAGTGTAGTCACTTGTGACTGCGATTTAAATGTCCAAGTTTATGACGCCTTTAATTATGACGATTAGTCTAGAGTAAAATATTTGTAAAATGAAAAATAATCTGTAAATATTTTGACAAAAACATTCGTCTAATTTGTAATCAGTATTTTAATCAGTATTTTTTTTAGATTATTATATTATATTGTCCTTCTCGATCACTTACAATTAAGATACATGATAAGGTGGCAACATTTTTATCCATATTTTTTAAATTAATCAACAAGAAATATCTGGCAGCAACATTATGAGAGTAGTAAATTCCATACAAAAACTAAGCTGGTAAGCCCAACCGAACAGGCCTATAGTTTAATATATCAGGAATTACATTCATATTAAAAGCTATCAAAAAGTACGAAAACCTTGAAATAGTGTACACGGACGTGTATGGTGGGCGTTAATAGGTTAAAATAACACACCATTTACTAAATGTTGACATTTTAAATCATATTGGACATACCTAAAATAAATTATTTTTTTCCCGGGAATTCCCGGGATTCCCGGGAATGAAACTTTCCATTCCCGTTTTCCCGGGAAATGAAAAAAGTCCGGGAACCCCAAACCCTAGTGGGTACATATACATTTCATTTCATTTCAACGTTCCGTAGGAGGTTATCAGATTTTGAGTTATGTGGAGAAACAAACAAATGTGTAGAATGCTTTCAGAATGAAAAAGAATGTCGTTTAACTTATAATTTTCGCTGTCTACCATAAACTACTTAAGCCCTCTTTGTGACATTCGTTATTTTCATTACTTTCCACAAACAGCGAATGATGGAGAAGAAGCTTTGATTGCACAGTGCAGCACGAAAAAATATAACCATATATGGACACTAGAGCGTACCAGGTTACAAGTAAAAAAAAAAAAGTTCGCCGTACACCTTCGAATATGAAGTATTATTGAAAGGTAGTTTCAAAAAAATTTTTTTTATTTTTTTATGCCGAACGTAGGGGTCGCGCTTTTACATTTTTCTATATAACTTCTGCATTTATAAACGGATTTTAAAGTGTGATACATCGATGTTTTTGTCCGATTTTTTTGTCTTTGAAGTCATTGAGCTCAAACATGATTCATGATTTTATGCGAGCTTTAATTTTCGATTATTAGAGTGGTACATTAGGGTAGTAGCAACTGAGAAATGATGGGTAAGTACCAGAAGGGGGTGCTTGAGCTCAATGACTTCAAAGACAAAAAAATCGGCCTCGTCGAGACAAAAACATCGATGTATCACACTTTAAAATCCGTTTATAAATACAAGTTATATAGAAAAATGTAAAAGCGCGACCCCTACGTTCGGCATAAAAAAATAAAAATTTTTTTTTTTAAACTACCTTTCAATAATACTTCATATTCGAAGGTGTACGGCGAACTTTTTTTTTGAGGTACGCCCTAATGGACACCTCTACGTGATAAAATACCAAAAAATACACCCGTGTCTCCCAGTTTTGCCCAAAGTTATGCACTTTTTTATGGTCCCCCAAAGATTTGGGACCTGCAAAAAGTGATCATTTTTTCAGGCGCATGTCGTGCAAACCGTTTGGAATTTTGATTTACTCTCTCAGGCGAAGTAGTAGCTCTTGCCATGAAGAACAAAAATTGTGAGCATACTTCATCTTCAAGGTCAAAATCGCAAAAAACCTTTAAACAATTAAAAAAAACTTTTTTCCTGTTCAGGTAGCAAACCGTTCAAAACTGTAGGAAACAACGAAATACAAAAATGAAGCTAAGATCTCAATACACAACTTTCCAGAACATATGAACTTCCTAGGAATGATTCTTTAGGTAGGAAAATATGTCTTGCAGAACTGTTTCTGTTAATTATCAGTCCGACTACAGTGCGTATGAGTGATATTATCCTTAATCAACAGTACGTATACGGTACCTACACACACTACAGCCTTTAAGACTTCACCTTGAAGATAAAGTTAAGTAAGGATAATTACGATCTCGAAATTAAGTAATGTTGCCAAAATCATCGAGGATATCGTTTATGGTAAATTATATTTTGTTGTGAAGACTATAATTTCACCATTTCAGCATGGTTTTTTTGTTCGAGATAGATCAACACCCAGGTAAAAATATTGGAAGTACTACCATAGGAAGTATATTTTAAACGCATCTCAAAATCCAAATCTGCATATTTCCCGCAAGCTTATTCGCAAGTGAATGGGAACGAATTATTAGTATGGTGTCACAGAGTAATGTGTCCGCTTTGCACCCCAGAAAAAAATTGGAAGTGCAGGGTTTTCCAACAAGAGGTATTATTTTGGTATTCAAAAAAAAATGTCATTTTTTGAGATAAATGATCGGATGTTTATTTCATAATAAAGAGGAAGGTATGCCGCTAATAATGAAAAACAACATCGACCAAATGGCCACCACGGCCACGCTTACAGGACCATATCATTTTCATGAAATTTTCCATAACCAAATCGCAAAGTGGCTGCCCTATGTCCTCGATAGTTTCACGAATTTTATCTTTGAGGTCTTGAATCGACGCTGGGCTGTTGGTGTAGACCTTATCTTTAAAGCCCCAAATGAAGATGTCGCAAGGTATTAAATCACAAGATCTCGGTGGCCAATTGTGATCACCTCTTCGAGATATAACACGGTCCGGAAACTTTTCCCGTAAAAGAGCAATGGTTTCGTTGCTCGCGTGGTACGTAGCGCCGTCTGGTTGAAAGTAAACGTTTAATCATCTCCGGATAGCGCAATCCATTCACCGTAACTGTTGATCCAACCTCATTTTCGACAAAGTAAGGTCCAATGACCCCTCCGGACCATAAACCGCACCAAACAGTCTCAACAATAACTCTTGGGTTTTCGAACCGCAGATGCGACAATTTTGCTTGTTGACGTAGCCACCGAGGTGGAAATGGGCCTCATCAGTCAAGATGATTTTTCGATGGAATTCCGGATCATTTTCATCCATGAATTTTAATAATTTCAATGCGCTGTTGAAACGTGTATTGTTCCATTTTTCCATAATGGCATAGTTTCTACTTGTCAAATGTCAAAGAAGAAGTTTCAAAAGTGACAGCTACCGAAATACTGGGTAATTTAAAATAAAACCTCTTGTTGGAACCCTGCACTTCCGAATTAGGCACATTGTAAATGCATCTCAAAATCCAAATGTGCATTTTTTCCGATTTTGAGGAAGTTCTTTTAAACAACTACCACAATAATCGATAATATGTTAATATCCCGTAGCATTTTCACAAGTGAATCGGAAGGAAGTTTTAGTATGGCGTCACAGACGTAAGGTGTCTGCTTTGCACTCAGAAGGGTTTCGAAAACATGACTCAACGTGATCCTCATTAACAGTATGTGTTCCTATGAAAATTGGACTGCTACATGTGGTTGGTATTCAAGTAGGTATTCCGATATTGAATATAAGATGATCTGGAAAAGCTGATCAACTTCTAATGTAAAATGTGAAATATAACTTGATGTGAGAAATTTGATCGAGATCCGATGTAAAATTTACATTTGCAAATCGGAGGTTCATTTGTGTAAAAACTATATCAAAACAAGTACCCATGTAGTCCACCTTCACGTTACCTATTTCAAGTTGAAACAGAACTAGATCCTGAAAATTGTATCAAGCTCCAATGTAAAATCTGTTTCCAGGGCAGTAGTAGCGTAAATTGGAGAGGTATTTGTATGGAGACTATATCTAAGTCTGAACAGATTTCTGCAAAATTTAAAGGCGATCGTCCTTAATTCTACCAAATTCCATGGACGGACAGAAATGCATTGTTAAATCGACTCAGCTGGCAATTCTAAGCCGATCGGTATACTAAAACGTGGGTCTTTTATTTAGCTCTATTATTTTTTGGTTTTAAAACTATTTGGCAAAAACTAAATTATATACTTCTAATTGAAATATATTTAAAAATTTATTTTAAAAAAATAAATACGAAAATGCGGAACTTTTTTGAGCCGATCGCATATTTAAAACAAGTAAGGAAAGGCTAAAGTCGGGCTGCGCCCACTATATGATACACTCCACTTTTTATGCGAATACAATTCAATTCGGTACAAAGTGAAAACGGGAAGGTTGTTTGTATGTTTCCTACTCATAGGCTAATATGACCTGACTCAATTTGTCAAATCGAGAAGAATATTTATTTTGGGGCTATATTCGAACATGGAATAAAGTGGTCCACTTGCAAAATGGATACTTCTAGTTCAAGTACAATGTGTTATGCTCAATTTAAAGAATTTCGGTGAAAATACGTAGTTTCTGGGGCGAAAAAAGTCAAGCCGGGAGCGAAATTTGTGTGGGAGCTATATGTAAATCTGAACTGATCTGACCCATTTGCACCATGACGGTTTATAGCACAAATATAATATATTTTTTAAGATTTGGAAATGATAAATATTAAAATATGTGATTTATAGAGTGGAAAAAGTCAAATCGCGAGTGGAATTTGTGCTTGAGCTATATATAAATCTAAACCCATTTTCACCATGGGTGTTTCTAATATGGAAATATAAGATATTTTTCCGAATTTGAAGAAGATCTGTTAAAATATGTTGCTTCGGGATCGAAATTTGAATGGAAGCTATATATGTAAATCTGAACCGATCTGACCAATTTTCACCACAGGTGTTCCTAATATTAATATAAGTTGTTTTGCCAAATTTGCAGACAATTCAGTACAATATGTGGATTCTAGAGCGGAAAAGTCGAATTGGGAGCGATGAACCGATCTAATACATTTTTACCACAGGTGTTTCTAGTTGAAATATAATATGTTTTGCCAATTTTGAAGAAAATCTGTATATATATAATAGCTATATATAAATCTGAACCGATCTAATACATTTTTACTATAGGTGTTTCTAGTTGAAATATAATATGTTTTGCCAATTTTGAAGAAAATCTGGAGTGAAAAGAGTCAAATCAGGAGTGAAATTCGTATGGAGGCTATATCTATCTGAACCGTTTTTCTTCAAATTAAATAGCTTTCGTCCTTACCCCGAAAAACTTCGTTGTGCAAAGTTTCATTTGGTGCTGGCTACAATTGCGACCTGTACTCTGATTACAAGAATAGATGGCCGGACAGACTGACAATGCACAATCGATTCAATAATTTTTTCTAAGTCGATCGGTATAATTAACAATGTGTCTATCTCGCTTCCTTTTAGGTGTTGCAAACAAATGCACAAAGACATAATACTCTCGTGGAGTGTATAAAAAAACAACTTCTCTGACAGCGTGTGCGAGTTTTCGAAATTCGTACTTTTAGGGCCGTAGTAGTTTGAAAAAATATACAAATATCGCAATATGCTGACAAAAAATTTATAATTTTCGTAATATGTTACTGCACAACATCTCCTCTGTCGGCATTACTGTGGAATGCACTCAACGTCCCTTTTACTTGTTTCTTATAATTTATTTTCTCTTAAAATAAGTTAGCACTTATTTACAATCAAAATACTTTTACAACCTGTCGAACAAACACAATTAAGCAGCAAAGCCGATTGTGGTAAATAAAACACGCCCATTATTGGTTATAATTTAACATGCAACCTAGATACACATTTTAAACCCTTATCAACAGTAAGATGTGACCTTAAATACTTTTTTAGGAGAATCATTGAGAAAAACACGACTACTCCAGAGCGATTAGATACACCCTAGTGCACAACGAGGTGGGTCCTGATTGATTATTTTGTTGCGTTACAAGCAGTTGGCTCATAATATCCTATTCCACGTGGTGTTGTGGAGTATAATTACAGAGATTTCGAGCAGAGGTGGCGATAGACTCCCCCCTCGTTTAGTTGGACGCCATTGTGTTGTCAACTGACATTTTTACTTATTGTCGTAGTCTATTATATTTATTGTTGTTAAAAATGTCTGCTAACATTCCGGTACGCGTACGCTCTACAAAGCTAATAATCGTAAATAATCACTAAAATAGAGGAAATGTCTACAATTTTATATTTGCGTTTAAGCAATAGCACAGCACCGTGTAATTTTGTATATGGTTTGGTGTTTGCGTGTAGTCTTGTTGTATCATATATACATCCATACACACCATCCAACTCACCCACACAGCACATTGAAAATGTCCTGAAAAGCAAAACCATTCCCATTTACCATTTTGCTATAATAAAAGCGTCGCTTTCATTATTATTGAATATGAATATTAACGCAGCGAACTAATGGACTTTAAGTACTTTGTTATGGTAGGTGGTGGTGAACTCGTGTTTAATGTCATATTCAAATGAATTTACAGTCGGTTGGTTATCTGTATATATGTATACTGTATTTGCTTTGAAGGAGACTAATCAGATTTTTAAATTCAATTTGTTTCCTTTACGACCGGCATTAAAGTTGTTATAAGGTGTGAAAATATGTATGTGTATGATTTTATGGATTCCAGTTAACATACAAATTGAGCGCTATAAACAGTTAAAATAATAAATAGCAACAGACTGGTCATGGAATATTCTGGACAAGAGAGGTGGCAAGGAGACCGTCGTTAAGCCAAAAATAGCATGCATGCATGTAGTTTCACACAAAGCTTAACAATTTAAGTGAACGAGGATCAAGTTATATACTTAGAAATGCACAGACAATGGTTTAACTTGTATGCAGGCCACAAAAGTCAACAATATTTATACTCTCACAATACAGTGTAGAAGGGAATATATTACTCGGAACAGAAAAAATTGTTAGTGACTTCAGACAATTCGTAAAATGTCCTTTCGCCTGTCAGGCTGGCTAGTGTACACGATAACTATCGAAAATTCAAAATTTCAAAAAATTACTTAACTTACATATATTAATATTTTCCCCAAATAAAGTTTGATGGTTGAAATTGAGACGCCTCATCTGCTACATCATATACTATAAAAAACCAACACAACTTCCACACTGGTAGTGACAATCGGCATTAGGTCATAACGCCCAAGGTCATAACGTCCAAATTGAAAATGTCAAACAGCCCGAAAACGATGCATTGTTGTAAAATTTTTTTTGATCGATTTTTTTGTTTCTTATTTTTTATTTCTATGCGAAAACTAATGCCCAATACACGGACTGTCATAAAACCCAAATTTTGGGACTTATTACCCAAAACCCTCATGATTTCTGCGTAGCCGGCCTTCGACCGGGATTAATGATTTTCTCCTATGGGATATGTCCAAAACCGACTACGCAAAGTAAAAGTCTTCTGCGTTGCCGGCCTGCGGCGGGGATTAGAGATTTACTCCTATGGGGTATGTCCAAAGACGGCTACGCATTGTAATGTTTTTTTTTTGCGTTCCGCCACTGATATAGGTTCAATCTTTTTGAGTTATCTGTTTAAATAATTTGCATCTTTAATATCAATTTACAAATATTTTATTTCATAAAGTAACATCATTGTGCATTTCAAACATATTTCGCACATATTTCTCATCAAATTAAATTTTAAAGATATAGGGTCCGCCATTTAACGTTTTTTTTTTCAACTATTCAACCGTTGGACTATTATTTGTGGGGTGCCCTCAGCAGCCATTTGAATGAAAATATTTTCCATTATTAACCGGAGGGATTGTACTTTCAAATAAAAAAGAAATTTGAGAAAATATTCAGTAGTTTTTTTTATAGCATTTTCAAAAAAAAAATTCTTTGGCGGACCCTAAATTAATAAAAACTCGACTCAGTTATCCAAAGCGGTTTTCCTAAATATTAAAAACATTTAGCATCCATATTGTATAGAATGCAAATTTATATACAAATAATTTATTAACATATTCTTTGTAGAAAAATTAGCTTTCTATGAAATATATGTGGAAAATGGTTTTGAGCCAGGATAGTACTCTAGTTCAATGCAAATACGGTCCAAAACAGTAAGGAAAAGCTAAAGTAGGACAGGGCCGACTATAGGATTCCCTCCACTTTCTACTCCATTGCAAAAAAGAGAAATCGGGAAGGATTTTTGTAGGGGGCCCACTCTCATAATGTATGTTTCAAGGTAAGATATAATCAGATAATTATTTGGGAGCAACATTTGTACGGGGGCTATCTCTATATCTGAACCTATCTTACCCACTTTCACCATAGATATTGCTCGCTGGATTATAATGTGTTGTGCCAAATTTGAGGAAAATGGAGAAAATATGTGGATTCTAGATCAAAGAGAGCTATATCTAAATCTGAACCGATTTGCTTCAAATAAACAGCGTTCGTCTTGACCCACAAAACTTATTTTTGCCAAGTTTTGTTAAGATCGGTCAATAAATACGACCTGTACTTTGATTACAACAATAGATGGACAGACAGACGGACATTGCTAAATCGACTCAGAAAGTGATTCTAAGCCGATCTGCATAATAAACGATGGTCTAACTCGTTTACTTTTGGGTGTTACAAACAAATGCATAATACCCTAGTGGAGGGTATAATAAAACAAACGAAGAAAATAAATTAAAAACAAGTAAGATAACGGCTAAACCGACTTATATATACCCTCACTCTCAGAGAACATATCTATGGAAATTATAATAACTTAAATTGTACTTGGGGCCGTATGCTTTGTGTGAAAGGTGCTAGAAGGTCCATGGCATTCCACAGTTATAAAACAATTACAAAAACATGATTACATATCAAGTCATAGTGGATTCTATGCACCAGTATAGAATGTATGAAGGATTTAATTTTTCTAGGATATATACAATTGTGTGGGAGGTACAAGAAGGATCGTGGCTAAACAGGAAATATTTTTGGTTTAAACTGGTTATAAAAACATTTTCAAATATCAAATTTGAAATGATTGTGACTACCCCTATGGAAGTTATATCGGTTTTATTTTAACCAAGGCTTATGCCACTTTGTGTGGGAGGTAAAAAAGGGGTGTGGCAATATAGCTCATATTCCACATGAATACAACATATATAAAAGCATTGTCAAATATCAAATTTAATGGTATTCCGATCATCCTTATAAAGGTTACAACAGCTTTAGTTTTAATATCCGTGGGGTTTGTTTTAATTTAATATAGGAAGAATATGGGTCATTTGTGTGGGAGGTACCATAAGGGCGTGGCAATTTCGCCCATCTTTGAACTTAAAGTAAGTTTGGGAAAAATATTACGACAAGCACACTTTGAATAGATTCCTTAACTCCTTTCGAGAGTTATCGTGTACACCAGGCAGCCAGACGGTCGGGCATGGCTCAAACAGCTTAAAAGGTCGTGAAACGGATTTGGTCCAAACATACTTGGGTTCTTAAGTCATTCCTTCAATGCGTTACACTTTTTTTCTGTCTCAAATGATATATACCCTCCTACTCTGTAGAGTGATGGTAAAAAAAACATATTTTCACATCTGGTCTCACCATCCCAAAAAATACAAAATGCATCACATGTGAAAATTTAAAAATTCTTGTACGTCGGACCACCAAAATCAAAAATAAGTCTAAAGTCTGTAAAGACTTTTCACAGAGAAATATTGTTTTATTTAGAAGAGAAAGTGTTAAATAAAGAAAGAGAAAGTGTTGAATAACATTCCTTAAACAAATATTTTTGGACAACAAAGACAAATTCGTCAATGTAGTACGTTTTACATACGCTCCATGGAAAAAACGTAACATTATTTTATTCGCGAAAGTATTCATTTCATTATATTGAAAGTGTATATGATGACTATTGCTTTTCGTGGAATGAAGCTGTCGGAAAACGGTAATGTAATTAAATTTGTGAATGAAAGGAGAACACACACTTCAATCAGTCTTTACTGTCACATCTGTGCTAGTCAAATTCGCACTAGTGCTATGCTTGTCGCATTAATATATTTTCTTTAAAATTCTATTACCGCCATAAAAACACAAAAAACTTGTCTCTAAGTTTTGTGAATATTTTTCATTAAATTTTTCAAGACAATGCCTATTCGCCTAAACTCGCAGTAATACACACCCATAAACTAAAGATAAATAATAAAAACATTCTTCTGCATACTTTTGTTTTTGGCGCTTACGTTATTTTGTCAAATAGGTATCGATGTGGTATCTAGACTTGAAAGAGTCAAATCGAGAGTGAAATTTGTATAAAAGCTATGTCAAAATCTGAACTGACTTGACCCACATTCACCATAGAAATATATATTTCTAGTTGAAATATAATGTGTTCTGCCAAATTCAAAGAAAATCTGATAACATTTGTCGTCTCTGGAGCTGAAAAAGTCAAATCGAGAGCGGCATTTGTATGAGGCTACATCTAAATCTGACAATAACTGCGACCCATTACTTGATTACGAGAATAGATGGACAGACAGACGGACATTGCTAAATCGACTCAAAAAGAGATTCAAAGCAGATCTGTATAATAAATGATTGGTCTAACTCGTTTCCTTTTGGGCGTTACCAACAAATGCACAAAGCCATAATATCCTAGTGGAGGGTATACAAATTTTAGCATCGAATTGATTGCTTTCATATGAATAACAATAAAAATAAAAGCGGGTTTCTACGGTTCTTTCAATATAGCGGTATATTGTAATATTCTGTTATCAAGGTACAAAAGACACAACTCAGAAAAACCACATGTCCTTATCAACCACAAACAATATTAAAACTTGACCATCTAGGGAATCTGCCCTTGATTAGCGTTGGGTTGTTTTCTCACAAAATCGCAATTATCTTAAAAAACATTTTCATCATGATCTCCCGGACAGAAATCTATATATATAAAAGAGTTACGTGATTGACTGACCACTCCCCAGACCAAACGGCCAAAACTAGAATCATGAAATTTGCAGTGCAGAGGTGTGAGGGATTTTTCGAAATTCGTAGTTTTAAGGGGTAAAACGTGGTAAAAATGGTACCACCGGAATGACCAAACGGCTGTGCCTAGAATCTTGAAATTTGGTATGGACATTCCTCTTGCAGCAGGAAGACGTCTCAAAAAGAAGTATTTGCAAATTTCGTACACGGCTGCAGCTAGAATCATGTACATTTCTCTTACAGCAATGATATCAGATTTGAAGGGAGTTTTTCGTAATCATTAAATTTGGTACAAAAATTCCTTTTATAGCTTCAACACTCCCAAGAAAATATTTTTTTCAAAATTCGTACTTTTTGAGGGAGAAATCGGATAAAAATGGTAGCAATCAAAAGGATGGAGCTGTAATCAAAAAGTTCGGTGTGTACATCCCTCAAAATGCTTATGAAACGCAAAATAAACGAATTTGTCGAAATTCATACTTTTAAAGGTTGCTTGCTTGCTTGCTTTATTGAATTCGATGTTCTTAATACAATATTTAAATGCACTTAAGAGCTAACATTAGTCATTCTTACATTATTACTAACATACTTAAAGTATTTTTCTAGTACTATATATTCTAACGTTTATATGTTGTAGTTATACATACATGTCACTTATACTAAATCTATAATATATCAAAAAATTTCCCCCAAAATATGAATTACTAAAAAGGGAATTACTCATCTGTTTTTTATATAAAACTTAAATTAACACTTAACACTATCACTTATAACTACTATTTACAATATAGGGTGAACCATTGTCTGTTCCAATTATTGGCATGTGTTGTATACGAGATCGTCCAAGTCAAAACTACCTAACCTTCGATGGTAGAATAGGAGCTTACCATCTCTATACAAAATACCCTCCCTCTCCAGAGTCAAAAGACCGACAGGAGGTCGGTAGTTATCCTCTAGTAGTCTTAGCAGATTGGTATCTAGCTGAAGACTAGGAACCGAAGTGCCCCATTCATTAAAAATACGTCAATCCGATCGAAACCGGCCGCGTTATAAATGGTTCTACAAGAAGGTCTTCTTATAGTTCCGTCCTCAGCAATCGTGGGTGGCAAACACAGGCAAGATACCAGTATACGCCGTTCCCACCTCCTAAGTCTCTCCATCTGGGCGGATGAGATTCCAAACCAGACGGGGAAAGCATAGGACAAGATAGGCCTTATGATCTGTTTATAGATCAGCAGAGAGTGGTAGAGGTAAAAAATTCGTTTAACCTTGGCCAATATGTGATCCATATGCCTATAGAACTCAAAATTGGTTTGGAAAATGACCCCAAGGTACTTAATTGTGTCCGAGGTCCTAATCGGGCTATTCCCTATCCGTATGTCAGGAACATAACTCCTGACATTTGGGTAAAGAAATCGCCGTTTCCCCTTAAAAATAATGCTGTCACATTTCGCTATGTTCAGCGTCAATTTCCATCTGTCGAAATAAGTCGATAAGTCTGAAAGATAGTCATTCAGTCTTGCGTTAGCGGTAGAAGCTACAGGCCCCGATGAGGCAATAAGTATGTCGTCGGCATAAATTAACAGCAAGTCACCCTGGGGTGGTTGCGGAATGTCACATAAAAGTATATTGTAGAGGGCTGGTCCCAGAAGTGAGCCCTGTGGCACCCCTGTGGCACCCCTGCCACAACGTCTCTGCTGTCCGAAAGTTGGTCCCCTACTTTAATCTTAAAGGTGCGGCCTCTGAGGAAGCTCGCAACAATCCTACAGGTGTTGCCACCGAATCCTAGTGTCAGCATCTTGTACAAGATACCGCCGTGCCATGCAGTGTCAAAAGCCTTGGCAAAGTCAAGGCTGACAGCCATGGTAGCGTATTTCTTGTTCAATGACCTGGTAACGTAGTTCGTCAGCACCGAAAGTGCATGAGACGTCGAGTGTCCCTCCCGAAAACCGAACTGGCTGTCCGAGAGTATCCTCCGGTCCTCGATTGTCTCCCTAATCCTCGAGAGCACAAAGTGCTCGAAAAGTTTACCAAAAGCCGATAGAAGGGATATCGGTCGGTAGCTACCAGTCCGCTTGGGATCAGAACCGGGTTTTAAGATAGGAACCGTTAGAGATTCCTTCCAAGCCCCCGGGAAATAACCCAAGTTTAGGCAGTGGTTAAAGATCACTGACAAGAATGTCCAAACCACTAAGCCCGTCTTCTTCAAGACTATGTCCGGGACACCGTCCACACCAGCAGACCTACGGTTCGGTTTTCCCCTCAAGGCCTCACCTAAGTCCTGTGGCGTCACAAATCCATGATCCTGCCAGGTCCTCGCGTTGCCGCGAGTAGAACCGTCAGCAGTCACTACGTCGCCAAACTGTACGATGGGAGTAACGTCATCCAAAACCGAAGTATCCCCTTCAACAATATTGTCGAAAGGAACACTGTTCCGGTCTTGATTAGGTCGTCCTCCCTGAACACTGTCTGCCAAGAGATTTGCCTTGCCGTAGTCGTCCGGAACTAACACACAGTCCGTGTCTAATAGATCCGAAACTTTTAAAGGTTACACGGGAAAAGGGGGTGAAAATGAGTAAAAGGTACCAATCATGAAGTTCGATTTGGACATCCCCCCGCATAGAAACACAAAATTAAGGGATTTTTTAATAATAATGAGGAAAAGATGGTACAAATTGTATCATCAACGCGGCTGAAGCTAGAATCGAAATTCGGTGTGATATTCCTCTGACCTCTAAAGGATTTTTCAAAATTTATACTTTTAAGTACAAATTGGAACAAAAAGGGATTAAAATGGTACCCGCCATTGTATCGAATAAGATACAAATGTATTGTATAATAATGTGTACTTTAAAAGTGGATCAAAATCGCACAAAGCAAATTGGTGAAATTGGGATAAATATGGTACCAACCTAAGTTTTTAGCTTGAATATGAAAAGGCTATTAGAAATTCGGAGTGCACATTTCTCCTAGTACGTATAGAATTTATATACATTGGGTTTAATTTTACAAAGGGCGTGGCAAAGCAAAAATTTTTAAATCTAAATTTGCAACTGATTTCGACTATCTGTATGGAAGTTATATCAGTTTTATTTTGACAAAAGCTTATGTCCATTTGTGTGGGAGGTACTAGAACGGATGTAACAATATCACCGATATTCAGGTGTGTGCAGAATATATGAAAATATTGGCAAAGATCAAATTTCACAGTATTCCGATCATTCGTATTGAAGGTTTAATTTTATGTATGTAAAGGTGATTTGTGTGGGAGGAACAAGAGAGGCGTGTCAAAATCCTCCATATTTCGTACGCTCAAAGTGATTATAAAAACATTATCAAATATCGAAATATAACTGGTTCCGAATATTTTACTAGGAATATGGACTATATGTGTGGGGGTACCATAAGAGGTATATATAAAATAGAATGTATTTTATTATAATTTTGGTATAATAATGTTTTTGTCTTTTGGGTTCACATTGGAATGTATATCAAAAAATCAAATTGGTGTATAAATTTCTCCGGCTATGCAGAATCTGGAGAATTTGGTGTGAATATACCTCTGAATACGTAGTTGCGCAACATAAAGCGTTCTTTCGTTCTAGCTTTTACAAGCGATTTACACTGAAAGGGATATCCATACACCGCGTACGAAATAGCGGGTATTCGCTAGTCCATAATAATAATGATATTTCATGTGGTTAATATCTACATACAACAATTTCAACTTGCTAGGATTGAAATCATTTTACCATTGGTGCTATATCAAAAATGCACCACTGTAGGTGTTCGAGGAGAAATATAAGTCAAAAAGAGTGGGTTATACGGGGACATACTCAATGTTTTGATGAATTGTATGTATTTTTTGCGGACCTCAAAATCGTATAATTTTGAGAAATGTCAACTGAAATGTGTTTGCTGGACGAATCAATGTATAAATTCTGGGAACACACTAAAAATTGTATTCGTAAGTACCCATTTTTAGACCTCCACTGTTCATCTCCTATCATGGACGGCTGTACTGTGGTACGTTGGAAACTCGTTAAGTTGTATCAGGTGGCGATTCTAAGCCTGTATAACACCCTGTTCCATGGAATGGTGTAGTGTATAAAGGATTTCTTGCAAACACCCATTCAAATTCACATAAATATTTGTGCACAATTACAATATTTTTGTGTTCATTGAATTTCGATGACATATCAAATTTCTCAATGCCAAACGTCAAATGAAATAAATCACAATGACTTCACAACTCAGTTACATGGCTTTAATTTCAGCAAATATTATGTTAAAAGTTTACACCAAGATTTCCTACAAAAGTATAAATAAGTTTCTTTTTCTCGAAGACTTACTGCCTTGAGGTCTGTGCCCATACAGTGTGACGTATTCTCCCCTGTTTCCCCATTGATACGTATCACAACACAACACAGCAGCAGCAACAGCAACAACGTCTTCAAAAGGTCTAAATTCAAGTGACTGAATGAACCATATGACATTAAAGAGGGCAACTTTTGAAGTGTGTAACCGATTTGCCACTTGAATTATTTGATAAAAATCAAAGAGGAAGATGAAATCAAACGCACACAGTTACATGTGGATATATATACGATACCCTCAGACACACGACTTATAGGTATGTATTTTTAAATGTAGCACGTAATGTTTCCATTCGGCAACAGGGGAGTAGTGGCATAAACGAGAAATCAAAAGAAAAGGGAGGATGGTATGATGTCCTTACACGTGTATGTTGAATGGTAGGTGGAGGCGTTGGGTCGTTGTGGTGGTGTTGGCGGTGGGTGGCTGTTGCCTTGCTGTGATAAAGAATCTCTTTTATTGAAGATTTCATAAAGAAAATAATAAAACGTTTAAACTTTAACATTAAATACATATGTATGTACATATTTGGTAGAAACCCAGGAAAAAGTAGTCCCCCAGAGTTTATGTTCGGGACGACAACATTTTCAGTAGTGTGTCATTAGGGCAATATTTGGCAACTGCAATGTGCTGATACACTCAAAGATATTTGTATTCTGTTTAATTTTTCTGATTCACAGAAAAATCAATTCTGAAAACTACAGATGTCGTAAAACTTTACATGGATACTAGCGATACAAGGAAACACATTTCGTATTGGGCTCATAATTCAATATAATTTTATATTCGGTTAGCTTATAATATTACACCAATAAATTAAGAGTTTTTGTCAAGGAATGTGAATGAGTGAATGACGCTAATCTGAACGGGAGCGACATTTGCATGAGGACGGGACATTTGTATGGAAGGACGGACAGACAGACGGACATGGCTAAATCGACTCAGAAAGTGATTTTAAGCCGATCTGCATAATAAACGATGAGTCTATCTCGTTTCGTTTTGGGTGTTACAAACAAATGCACAACGACATAATATCTTAGTGGAGGGTATAAATACAGGGTGAAACAGAGTATTGTACATATGTCAATACTGTTGAATCACCAGCTAAGTAGATTGATGATGAACCTTCGTCAAATTAATATTTATCAGTTTTTTATATATAAATATTTGTACTCACAATTTCGTTTATTAGCTCTCCAGAAGCAGCATACGCATATTTTTGTAAACATTTTTGCATCCTCTTATATTAGGAACATATAAATATAATTGGACCACATAACGTATTTAAAAATAAATGGACCACGTAGGTCAATGGCGTCATACAAGTGGCTTCCAGAAGCGACAGTTTTAAAATTATTTTGACCAAATTCAACACAATGCGTTAGGTTTTACACAAAGTAAAATGGATCATAAATGATATTTGGAAATTTGGTCCAAAAAATAACAACAATTAACTTTAAGTCTATTCATTCAAAAGCTTGTAAAGAGGAAGATGATACCCTCATACAATAAATTCACCTGTTTAAGCCATTCGGGGCGAACTTTTATTCTGATAAAGGATACATTTTTGGTGGAAACATTCTAACAAATATGACTATCAAGTTATGTTCTGCATTCTGAAATCGACTCTTATCCTGAAACATATGTGCCAGTAAGAATGATAGTCGTCTATGTCAAAAATTGAGATATGCCAATTTTAATTATTAATTTAATATGTTAATTTTTTTCAATTTTGACAAAAAAAAAATTAAAGTGGTCTAAGTCAGTACATCTTCTGAAAGTAGTGGTTCCCTTAGAGGTACCAACGTTGTCGATTTTTTTATAAAAGTTCGATATAGTAGTAGGATATTCTAAGAAAAAAATTTTGTGCTTCGCTGGAAAAATATTTTTCAATTGACTCCAAACATAAACCATTGTACAGGGTTTTCCAACAAGAGGTGTAATTTTGAATCACCCGGTATTTCAGTAGGTGTCACTTTTGAAGCTTTTATTCTTTGACATTTGACAAGTAGAAACTACGCCATTACTAAAAATGGAACGATACACGCTTCAACAACGCATTGAAATTCATGAATGAAAATGATCAGGAATTCCATCGAAAAATCATCTTGACTGATGAGGCCCATTTCCACCTCGGTGGCTACATCAACAAGCAAAATTGTCGCATCTAGTGCTCGGGAAGCCCAAGAGTTATTGTTGAGAAGCCTCTCCATCCTCATCGTGTGACTGTTTGGTGCGGTTTATGGTCCGGTGGGGTCATTGGACCTTACTTTTTAGAAAATGAGTTACGGTGAATGGATTGCGCTATCGACAGATGATTAATAATTTTTTATGGTCGCAGTTGGATGATATTGATCTGGACAACGTTTACTTTCAACAAGACGGCGCTACGTGCCACACAAGCAATGAAACCATTGCTCTTTTACGGGAAAAGTTTCCAGACCGTTCTCGAAGAGGTGATCACAATTGGCCACCGAGTTCTTGTGGTTTAACACCTAGCGACTTCTTCCTTTGGGGCCACGTGAAAGATAAGGTCTACGCCAACAGCCCAACGTCGATTCAAGACCTCAAAGATGGAATTCGTGAGGCTATCGAGGACATTGGGCAGCCATTTTGGGATTTGGTTATGGAAAATTCCATGAAAAGGATATGGTCCTGTAAGCGTGGTCGTGGTGGCCATTTGGCTGATGTTGCTTTTCATTATTAACGGCATACCTTCCTCTTTATTATGAAATAAACATCCGATCATTTATCTCAAAAAAGGCATTTTTCTTTGAATAACAAAATAATATCTCTTGTTGGAAAACCCTGTATATCACAAAACGGATAAAAAGGTCCTCATAAAAATATATTCAGTTCCAGAATTCTCAAAATAGATATCTGAGTTCGACTCTTCGCACAAAAAACGCCCAAGCTCCTCAATGGTTAGTTTTTTGCAATTAAAATGTGATCTGTGACAAATAATACCACGTAAACAAGTAAGGAAAGGCTAAAGTCGGGCCGGACCGACTATATGATACACTCCACTTTCTCTCCGAATACAATTCAATTCGGTAAAAAGGTGAAAACAGAAAGGATTTTTGTATGTGTCCTAATCATAGAATGATATGACCTGACCCAATTTGTCAAATCGATAATGTATCGGGGCTATACCCAAACATGGAATGAAGTTGCCCACTTTTACAATAGGTGAAAGTTAAAGTATAACGTGGTATGTTCAATTTGAAGAAATTCGGTGAAAATACGTGGTTTCTAGGGCGGAAATGTTAAGCCATAAGCAAAATTTATATGGGATCTATATATAAATCTGAACCGATCTGACCCATTTTCACTATGGGTGTTTCTATTTGAAATATAATATGTCTTGCCAGATTTAAAGAAGATCTGTTAAAGTATGTGGTTCAGAGAATGAAAAAAGTCAAATCGGGAGTGAAAATTGTGTGGGAGTTATATATAAATCTGAACCGATCTGACCTATTTTCACCATAGGTGTTTATAGTGGAAATATAAGATATTTTGCTAAATTTGAGAAAGATCTGTAAAAATGTGGGTTACTAGACCAGAACATTAAATCGGGGGCGAAATTTGACCATAGGTGTTCCTAGTTTAAATATAAGATGTTTTGCCAAACTTGAAGACAATCTGTTAAAATACATGGTTCTAGAGCTGATAAATTCAAATTGGGAGTGACATATGTATGAGAGGTCTATATAAATCTGAATCGATCTAACACATTTTCACCATACGTGTTTCCAGTTGAAATATAAAATGTATGTCAATTTTGAAGAAAATCTGTTGTTATATGTGGTATCTAGAGTGAAAAGAGTTAGATCGGGAGTGAAATTCGTATGTGGTATATATCTACATCTGAACCGATTTTCTTCTGTTTTACTAGACCTACCAGAAAAATAGTATCATTTACCAGAGTTTTTATACCGCCCACCTCCAGGAAGGAGGTATACTAAGTTTGTCATTCCGTTGTCAACACCTTCAAATATCGACCTGAGACCATATAATGTATATATATTCTTGATCGTCATAAAATTCTAAGACGATCTAGCCATGTCCGTCCGTCTATTGAAAGCACGCTAGCATCTAAACGAAAGGAGCTACGACGTCCAAATTTTCCATAATTTTGTCCTATAGTAGTTGATAAGTTGGTAACTGGGCGAAATCGGTCCACAGGGAAAAAAATTTCCCTCACAAGGACTGAGAATACCCATAATAACCCCTATTATTTTAGAATATTTAAGCATATTTCTTCAATATGTCTGCTTGTACTTACTTTATATTGGGTATGTACATTCCCTCTATAACAAAAACGTGTACCATAAAGTGATTCTAATTCGTAGAGGTTAAATGGGACAAAAAGGGATAAAAATAAACGACAATAGCTAGAAACACGAAATTCAGTGTGTTCTGTACAATTGAGTTAAATATTTGCTCAATTGTACAGTACACAAAAAGTATAAAAGGCTTTGTTGCAAATTCGTACTTTAAAGGGGTGAAATGGGAATAGAGTGATAAAATGGTACCACCCAAACGGCTGCACGTAGAATAATGAAATTCGGTGTATACATTCCTCCGATTGCGTAGACATGTAAAATGAAAGGATTTTTCGATATTCGAAGAATAAGAAGGTTTTTTTTTAATTTCTTTCAAGAGGTACAATGGGAACAGATGGATACAAATGGTACCAACTATACGGCAACGGCTAGAATGATGAAATTCTGTGTGTACATTCCTCTAATTGCGTAGACACGTGAAATTAAGAGATTTTAGAAAGTCGTACATTTTAGGGGGTAAAATGGGAAAAAGGCATGACACGCAAAATAAAAAGATTTTTCCAAATTCGTACGTGAATCACGTGTTTCACGCATGAATCACGAATCGTGAGCAAAATTTATTTTACTCACGTGAGCGTGCGTGAACATGAGAAACGAAAAAATGTTCGCGAGTAAATGTATGTGAGTCTAATTTCTGCGTGAATCACGTGATTATTACGTGAGTAGCACATATTTATTAATTCTTTTATTTTCATTTCGTTTAAAAATGTGAAGTTTTCCATTCAAAATAAAAGTCATATATAAATTTTTCTAAAACAAAGTACTTCAATGCAGGTATAATTTCTATTTTTCTATTATTTGTACAAGCATTCACTACACCAACAATAGGCACTGCATTTATATGGGAAACCCTGAACTAACACTAAAGTTCAATAAAAAAAACAACAAATAATTGATATCGGGGTATATGCTAAGATTTCTACTTAGATTTTATGTCAGTGATTTTTATCTTATTTTGCGTTAAACTATACGATATATCACACTGAAATTTTGTATACTACTTTAAAAATATGAATTTAAGACAAACACCCCAAACGTAGTGATTTAACTAATAAAATTTTCGGATTTGAGCGGCGTTACTCATTTCGATTTAGAATGTATATATTATTTTCCTTGTGGAAATTGTTTGCGTGATTTACGTGAATCACGTGATTTACGCATGAATCACGCGTGATCAAGGGGCTGAATGTTTATTTCCACTTATAGTGGATTCCCACTAACTCAGTTTCCCATTTTTGCAGTCAATTGTCCCACTTAAAAAGGTCAAGCTAGCAACGTCACCAAACGCTCTTCCACTTCTGGGAAGACGTTTTTGATTTTTTTCATTTTTTCTTGTCCTTCAAATAAAGCATCATATATTGATATTGTGTATCTTGGAAAGTCGAAGTGTATTTGAAGTTCTGTCTTCCCGTTTCGAAATTCTGTAACAATTTTCAATTTATCGCTGATACTCATTACATAGGCTTTCGTCTCGACATACTTCCACGATGGTGTATTTTATTTATCGAGCGGTTGCAACATGAAATTCACACTTATAAAGATCCACAATGAAAATGAAATCCCACTCTTAGATGCAAATGAATAAAGTAGCCCACTTATAGAAGTAATTCCTGAAAGAGGTTTTTTTGTACGAAGCTCTAGAACCATTGAAAAAGATCCCAGTTATGAAGGTTTCCCATCTATGCAGTTCCCACTTATCCAGGTTCGACTGTATTGAAATCGAATTTCATTATTCAAGTTGTAGCCGTTTTATTAGTACCATTTTTATCCGTTTTTAATTTTATACCCTCACTCTACAGAGTAGGAGGTTATATATCATTTGGAAGAGAAAAATAGTTCACAACATTTTAAGATGTTTGAGCCATGTCTGTCCGTCCGCCAGTCTGGCCGGCTGGTGTTAAGGAATCAATTCAAACGTTGTATATCGTAATATTTTTCTCAAACTTAGTTTAAATTCGAAGATGGGCGAAATTGCCACGCCCACACAAATGGTTCATATTCCTATGTTAAATAAAAACCAACGAAACTTCCACACGCGTAGTCGGAAGTAGCAATAAATGTACACCGATTTTCAATAGCAGCAGCGGTTTCATTGGTACAATTTGTAAACCTTTCACGCCGTTTTTAATCTAAAACTACAAATTTCGACAATTTCCTTTATTTTGCACGTCTATATTGTCGTATTTATCTACGCCTGTATAGACGAAACCGACCATTTGGTCTCTTTTTCCAAATTCCCCTCCCCCCATGAAATACCGAATTTCATCTTATCAAATATGGTCGTTTCACGGGTACCATTTTATCCCTTCTTGCCCCACTTCACCACCTAAGAGGATGGATCACTTCATGTTGCACGTTTACGCTAATGAACTGGCCAAGTTTCCAGTAAATTCAAGGTAAAAATCTTCAAAAAGTGAGTTTAAATTCTCCAAAAATTAGGGTTACTGTAGGGAATTTTTCCCCGATTTCGCCTACTTTCAACCCTAACTGATCTAAAACTATTAGAAGTATTATTGGAAAATTTGAACAGCCTAACTATTTTCGTTTAGATGCTAGCGTGCTTTCAAAAGACGGATGGACAGACATAGCTGTATCGTGTTATAATTTTATGACGATCAAGGAAATATATATATACTTCATAGGGTCTCAGGTCGATCTTTCAAGGTTTTACATGGTGGTTTTTATTGAAAAAGGTGTCTTAAATCACTACTTGACGCTCCCGAGAGAGCTGCTAATTAAACCATGGTGGAGGGTATACAAATGATTAAAATAGCAATTAATATGATATTTAAGTCATTTCAAATTTTGGTTCCATCATTTAATCTTTATACACTCCAGGAGAGTATTATGTCATTGTGCATTTGTTTGTAACACCCAAAAGGAAGCAAGATAGACCCATTGTTAATGATACCGATCGACATAGAATCACTTTACGAATCGATTTAGCAATGTCCGTCTGTCTCTCTGTCCGTCCTTCTGTCTGTCTGTCCATCTTTTTTGGTAATCAGAGAACAGGTCGCAATTATAATCAGAACTAAATGATTTTGCCAGTTTCATTTAGTTCTGATTACAATTGCGACCTGTACTCTGATCTTATATTTCCACTAGAAACACCCATGGTGAAAATGGGTCAGATCGGTTCAGATTTATATATAGCTCTCATACAAATTTCGCCTCTGAATTGACTTTTTCTGTTCTAGAAATCACATATTTTTATACCCTGGATGGGGGTATATTCACTTTGTCATTCCATTTGTATCACCTTAAAATATTCATCGGAGACCCCATAAAGTATATATATTATTGGTCGTGTAAAATTCTAAGACGATATAGCCATGTCCGTCTTTCCGTCTATCTGTCTGTCTGTCTGTTGAAAGCACGATAGCGGCCGAACGAAATGAGCTAGGAGGTTCAAATTTTCCCTAAATGTGTCTCATGATTGCAGATCGGTTGGGATTGAAAGTGGGCGAAATCGACCCAGAGGGAAAAATTTTTCCCTCACAAGGACTGAAAATACCCCTAATATTTAGAGTATTTCAGCATGTTTTTTGAACATAATAGCTTGTATTTACTTCATATTTGCAATTCGCATTCCCTTTATAGCATAAAAGGGCACCATAGAGCGATTTTATTTGTGGGGGCGAAAATGGACGAAAAGGGATAAAAAAAAGTACCTACCAAACGACAACAGATAGAAACACGAAATTTGGCGTGTACATACTTCCAATAGAGAAGACACATAATATACAAGTGTTTTTTCTAAATTTGTACTTTTAAGGGGTTAAATGGGGATAGAGAGATAAAAATAGTACCAACCAAACGGCTGCACCTAGAATAATGAAATTCGGTGTATATATTCCTCTGATTGCGTACACACATAAAATGAAGGAAATTTTCCAAATTCGTACTTTCAGGGATTCAATGGGAGCAGAGGGATAAAAATGGTAACAACAAAATGGCCGCAGATAGTATCATGGAATTGAGTATAAACATTCCTCTGAGTGCATAGCCACGTAAAATATTTTTTTTCCAAATTCGTACTTTATTTTGTTGCTTTTACGACAAAAAATGGTAGAATTATGAAGTTGTCTTATACTGCGTACGTGAGAGATAAGGTTTTTCAAAATGTATACTTTTGAATTTAAAATAGATGGAAACACAACCAACCAAAGGACTACAGCTGAAAATACACTCTCTATCCCCCGACATTTAGGGTATTTATGATTGCTGCCTTATATCTACTTTATGAATTGAAGTATTATTCCCATTATATATCCATAGTATAAAATTATTGGTAGCATTGGCTTATTAATTAAATTTCTGATTTTCATACATTTGAAATTTGTTGCGGACATTCCTCTTGTAGCTTGGAAGCACCACAAAGAAAATAAATGTTTTAACTGGCGAAATGGGTTAAAATATGGTACCAATGATACAACAGCTAGAATCATGAAATTCAGTGTGTACATCCCTCCTAATATTTTCGGCATGTTCACTTTCACAATTACAGCATTGGATTTATTTATAGTAGTAGATTTTGAACAGTGCGCATAAGTATACATTATAGTTTGAAATAGTAATCAAATATAGTAATGTGCATAAACATATCACAATTTTCGTAATGTGGTTCTGTACTTCTATGTCGACATCCTTTAATCTGCTGGTAATACTGTGGAATGCACTCCGTGGTGGAGGGTATATAAGATTCGGCCCGGCCGAACTTAAAGCCTTCTTACTTGTTCTTCTTAAAATTTGGCAAAATAGCTTATATTGACACTAAAGCACCCATTGTGAAAATGGGTCAGATCGGTTCAGATTTATATATAGCTCCCACACAAATTTAGCACCCGATTTGACTTTTTCCGCCCTAGAATCCACATATTTCAACAGATCTTATTAAAATTTGGTAAATTATCCTATATTTCAACTAGACACATATTGACACTAAAGCACCCATTGTGAAAATGGGTTAGATCGGTTCAGATATGTATAGAAACCACATATTTAAACCGATCTTCTTCAAATTTGGCAAAATATCTTTTATATCAACTACAAAGACCTATATTGAAAATGGGTCAAATCGGTTCAGATTTATAAAAAACTCCCACACCAATTTCGCTCCCGGCTTGACTTTTTCCGCCCACCAAGTATTTCCCTCAACTTTTCCACATTATACTTTAACTAGATGCACCTATGATGGAAGTGGGTATATTCGTTCCATGTTTGGATATAGTCCCTATACAAGTATTCTTCTCGATTTAACAAAGTGGGTCAGGTCACATACAAATATCCTTCGCGATTTCACTTTTTTCGAATTGAACAGTTAATTGAATTGACATTGAAAATCTAATATATAGTTTTGTTAGTATAAGTTTGCATTAAGTGTGTTTCATTTCTCAAAAACGTCTCAAGATACATCACTTAAAATGGCGTAGCAGCTTAATTCCCCAAAAAATCCTAAGCCGATAAAAATATCTACTGTTTCACTCCTTAGAACTTCGAAGAGGTTTCTCACTCTTGGTTGTGTCAGTTTGACACAGTTATTCAATCACCATATCTATTGCTTTAATCGACATTTTTGTCGTTCTTTACGACAGAACCCTTTCTTTTGTCAAACGGAAATTTGAAGTTTACACAGGCAATCAAACAAAACTTGTTGAGATCTTTATTTGGCCGTATTAATGTTAGCAATTTTCGTGGGTCTGGGTGGGTAAACGAAGTTTTTCCTTTTCTTATGTTATCTATGGAATGTGTTAACCACTAAGGCTTATACGTGTTTATAAGTCCTTTTTCGTGTACGTGTGTTTGTGCGTTTGTGTAGTTGTGTAGTGAGGATATTTAGGGCAAAACGAATCATTTTGTTTTTTAATAAAGGCAGGTCTCTACTCACACTCTCGCATATTTTTGTTTTGAAAGGTTTTCGGTATTTTTGTATGTGTTTTCTTGTGTGGCTATTCTTCGTTACATACATTTTGTATTGTTTGTTTATCTCGCTGGCGAAAAGAATATTCTACCCACAAAACATAAAAAAGGATTATCCCTTTTTTCGCCCCTTTCGACCGGTTTGACTTTGCATTTTGACCCCCCCCCCCCCGAACGCTTGCATACATACATACATAAATAGGAAAGTCGTCTTTAATATACTGTATATTGTTAGTGGTTAAAAGCTGAAGATGGTGTACTCGTTTTTTACCTCATTTAAAGACCCTTTTGTCTTAAAAGCCTTTGTTTTGGACAATCATGGTATACCATGCCCCTTTAAGTTGCTTTTTTTCTCGTATTTTTCCGTTAAATTTCCATTTGGGATTAAAGTGAAACAAACGAAAACACATAAGCTTTTTAAACCACTTAAAAGTTCTTCGATTTCCGGTTGTGTGCCACTAATGAAGCTGCTTTCACACACACACACTTTCATTTGTTGCAGTGAAAGTCAAGTCGTGGGAAGTCTTCAGACATTTTTAGTTGGAAATTTATGGTAAATCTTTAATGTTTAAAATACAATGTATCACTGAGGTTTTTGAATAATTTGGAGAAAGCTTGGGGTTGATGATCACAAATATAAAAAACAATTAAGGAAAGGCTAAAGTCGGGCGGGGCCGTCTATCCGAAAACAATTCAACTCGGTAAAAAACTGAAAAGAAAGAATTTTTGTATGTTTTCTAATCATAGGCTAATATTACCTGGTCCAATTTGTCAAATCGGAAATATTTATATCGGTGCTATATCCAAACGTGGAATACAGTGACTAACTTTCACAATAACTTCATCCAGTTCAAATATAACGTGTAAAGCTCATTTTGTGAAAATTCGTGCTTTCTGGTGCGGAACAAGTCTATCCGAAATTTGTATAGGAAATTTTTGGGGCGAAATTTGTATGGGAGCTATATGTAAGTTTGAACCGATGACCCATTTTCACCTTGGGTGTGAAAATATATATAAATCTGAACCGATCTGACCCATTTGCGCCATGGCTGTTTATAGAACAAATAAAGAGTGATTTTTTTGAGGTTAGGATTTTCATGCATTAGTATTTGACAGATCACGTGGGATTTCAGACATGGTGTCAAAGAGAAAGATGCTCAGTATGCTTTGACATTTCATCATGAATCATCTTACAAACGAACAACGCTTGCAAATTATTGAATTTTATTATCAAAATGCGTGCTCTGTTAAGAAAGTTCATTGCGCGCTTCCATTTTATGGTCAGTTTAATCGACCCACTGAAGCGGCTATTCGGGCTATTGTGACTAAATTTCGCACCAAATTTACATTGTTGGACATTAAACCACCAACACGCTTACGTAGAGTGCGAACTGAAGAAAATATCGCAGCTGTATCGGCCAGTGTTAATGATGACCACCAATTTTCGATTCGTCGCCGTTCGCACCAATTGGGTCTCTGTTACTCAAAAACGTGGAAATGCCAAAATTGGACTAAGCGGATGGACCACCTAAGACGCAGCCGCGGTCAACATTTAAATGAAATTATCTTCAAAAAGTAAATGTCATGGACCAATCTAACGTTTCAAATAAAGAACCGATGAGATTTTGCAAATTTTATGCGTTTTTTTTAAAAAAAGTTATCAAGCTCTTAAAAAATATTATAAGATATTTCGCCTAATTTGAAGAGGATCTGTTAAAATATGTGGTTTCTAGAGGAGAAAAAGTCAAATCGGGAGCGAAATTTAAATGGGAGCTATATATAAATCTGACCTATATTCACCATGGTTGTTTCTAGTGGAAATATAAGATGTTTTGCCAAATCTGAATGCAATCTGATACAATATGTGGTTTCTAGAGCGGAAAAAGTAAAATCGGGAGCGAAATTTGTATGGGGGCTATATCTAAATCTGAACCGATTTAATCCATTTTCAACACAGATGTTTCTAGTAGAATTATAAGGTAATTTGAAGCAAATCAAGAGAAATATGTGGTCTCTAGAACGGAAAAAGTCAAATCGGGAGCAAAATTTGTATGGGAGCTATATATAAATCTGAACCGATCTGACCTATATTCAGCATGGTTGTTTCTAGTGGAAATATAAGATGTTTTGCCAAATCTGAATGCAATCTGATACAATATGTGGTTTCTAGAGCGGAAAAAGTCAAATCGGAAGCGAAATTCGTATGGGGGCTATATGTAAATCTGAACCGATTTTCTTCAAATTAAATGGCGTTCGTCATTGTACCGAAAAACTTAGTTGTGCAAAGATTCATTTGGTTCTGTCTACAATTGCGACCTGTATCGTGATTACAAGAATAGATGGACAGACGGACATTGCTAAATCGACTCAAAAAGTGATTCTAAGTCGATCGGTATAATTAACAATGGGTCTATCTCGTTTCCTTTTGGGTGTTATAAACAAATGCACAAAGGCATAATACTCTCATGGAGTGTATAATAACAGAGCTGGTGATTGAGTATTGACGATTGATTTCCTTGGTTGCTAATATTGAATTTTTCTAAATAATAAGAAGAAGAGTTAAAAATGACATCCATGCAACTAAAATTTAAATACACATCTGTAAAATATGACAATTTACTTGAAATTGAATTGCAGTTTGGGATCATTTAATGTAAATTATATTTATAACAAAAGTTTTCTTAGATTTCTTTTTTCATCTTTAGAAAACATTAAATTGAAATAGTTTTCCTATAACTATATTCATAGACACACACACATACATACAAACATGTGGGAGCACTTTCACCCAAACAAAATTGAGAACGTATAAGACCACAGAGTGTAACATACATAGACAGTCTACACTCGTACATTCATACATAGATTTACAACTTTTTGCCGGAAATTGAAATATTATAAATGAGTAGAGTTCAAAAATTTAGAATTTATTATTTCTCTTCTTGGCCAAACTGAGCATGAATTAAAATCATTGAAGCAAAAGTTTTCCACATTTTTGAAAATGTAATTTTACGAATGTTACGTCAGCAGAATGTTTGTCAGCATTTAAGCAATGTGGTGGTGGTGGTGTTGGTGTGCCACAAGAAATATGGATGAAGGAACTTGTTTAATTTCCGCTGTTATCTGCAGATAGATCAGTATCCGCTTGCTGTTGATGTTATTTGAAAACGTTTGACGGTAATAAAGTAATTTGATTACTTTACGATTTAGCCATTACGATTTGTGTAAGAAATTATTTCGATGGTACTTGATGGCATACACATTGTCATCTTAGAGAGTTTCAAATACATGTTTCACATAATTTTAGCTGTTCTTCAAATACATGCGACATTTCGCATAATAATTTCTAAATGGATAAATAAGTAGCACCAGCGAGTATATTAAAACCTAGCAAATCTAGCACATTATGCTATCTATAGCTATCGTTTCTTATATCAGAAATTTTTTAAATTCTGTATCTTTTGATGCTTTGTAAACTATGGTATTAAGTCTTTGTAAAGGGTGTTTTTTATTGTGGTATAGAACTTTAAGTTGGCATCACTTTTTTAACTGGCGGCCATTTTGTCAGCTGTCAAGTGATTAATATTTAGTTTTGTTTGCCATTTCATCATGAACAGGTTGACAAAAGAACAACGCTTGCAAATCGTGCAAATTTATTTCGAAAGTAATGGTTCAGTTCGCGAAGTTCACCATTTTATGGTCGACATAATCGTCCATCAGAGCAATTAATTTGGTTAACCATGGATCGTTTTCGCACTACGTTTACTCTATGTGATAATACGCATCCGCAGAAACGTCGAACAGTGCGCACCGAAGAAACAATTGCCGCTGTAGAGCAAAGTGTTGAAGAGGACCCGAATGAATCGATTCGCCACCGTGCACAGCAATTGGAGCTGCACAGCAATTGGAGAAAGTGGTTGAAAATTGGACCTGTAGAATTGGCTATATTCGAGCCAGCTGCGGCGGCCACATGTCCGAAATAATATTTAAACATTAATGGCATAAAATTATCCTTCCAATAAAGCCAAATTGATGGACATTAAAACGATTTTCTTGTGTTTTATTTCAATTCGAAGTTCTATACCTCAATAAAAAACACAATTTTCGTTTTCGTGTGTAAGAATGGAATCCAACCGATTAAATTTTGTTCGATTAATCGAATAATTGTTTTCAAATATTTGTTCGAATAATGAAAAAATCATTATATTCGAATAACAAATAATTCGAATAAATTGAACCAAATTGATATTATAAGTTTTGCATAAAAATACTGAAATTTGTGTAGAAATTTGTTGGCTTTATTTGAAGCAAATCCAGAATGTATCATGAATATAATATTATTATTAATTGCTGTTATTAAAATACCCTAAAATGCAATTAGACATTTCCATCGATAACATAAAAATGTGCTTTCAACTCATTCTGCATTTCGAATTATAACCTAAGTATATTCTGTTTCACATAAGAAGAAAAAGATATGTAGGAATATTTCAGAAATATTATATCACATAGATGTAGAGCCAATATAGGAAAGGAATACCCGCAAACTCTTGTTTTATTTCGAAATGTGTTTACACATAAATACGGATAAGTAGTGATTAACATTGAATTACGTTTTTCTAGCTAGTTAACCCTTATTAATTATGATTTAATTAGTTGAGTAATTATTCTATTACTCGAATAAATCTTCAGATGTTTATTAGATTAATTGGAAATTCTCGGGTATCTTAAAAGTCCATATAATTGGATACCTTATGTATAACATCTAAAAGGAGGCGAGATAGACTCGTTATTTATTATCGGCGTACGGCCCAATAATCGCCATATCGCCCAAATTTGGGCAATAAAAACGTCACAATGCCCAATCGAAATGTCAGAAAACCCAACAAACTTCTTTGGGCCTTATGACGCAAAGTTTGGGCTTTATGACATTCTTTTGAGCTTTATGGCATTTTCGTAAAATTAAAGATTTTCTCCTATGTGTTATGTCCAAAGTCGTCTACGCAAAGTAAAGACTTCCAGTGTTGCCGGCATTCGGCCGGGATTAAAAATTTTCTGGTATGGGGCATATCAAAAGCTTTTCTCCTATGAAGTATGTCCAAAGCCGGTTGTGCAAAGTAAAGGTTTTCTACGTTGCCGGACTTCGGCCGGGATTAAATATTTTCTATAAATTATGTCCAAAGACGGCAACGCGTTGTAATGGTATCATAAGGGTTTTGGGTAATATTTTGCCAAATTGTTTTATGACGGTCGGTGGATTGGGCGTTGCAGATTTGGGCGTTATTGCCTAGAAATAATGTCACAATGCCCAAACACAACGACATATTGCCCAAAAAATCGATAAATTTTACAACAACAGAATCAATAACACAGTGCGACAAATTGCAGTTTAATTTCTGCAATTCAAGCACCACTATGACGGTTTGTTAGTGTATCCAAAATGATGACGATTGCCTAAAGGATTTTTTTCCTGAGGTACCCGTTTTCGCGGGAAGCCCTGGCGCGCTCCCCCCACCCACTTTTGTTATCTTATGGTCTTTTATTTGTCATAACTCGAGAACGGCTGTCCCGATTTAGGTGAAAAAAATGTTGAAAAATTAAGAATTATAATTCCTTTAATCTATTCCTATGCTCTTTCTCTATATTTTAAACAGTTTCGCAGATATAAATAAATTTATGAAAAAAAAAACAAGTAAGGAAAGGCTAAAGTCGGGCGGGGCCGACTATATAATACCCTACACCACTACCTGCGTATGTACCTCACTTTGATTACTAAACCCAGGTATTTCATGGGAACAATTTTATGTAGTTCATACAAATTATATGAATATAATGTGTATGCTATAAATTCATCTGTAGTCAAATTTAACGAATATGGTAAATAATATGGTAATTGATCCAATTGTACGACAGACAAATACGAATTATACAGTAGTATACCAAAGTCAAACCAAAGTATGGACATATGGACATCACCCAAACAATTCTCATTGCAATTCAATTCGGTTAAAAATTGAAATCGGGAAGGATTTTTGCATCCTGTAAATGTATGTGTTTGACAAAAAATGTTAAATCGGAAAGGACATTTGTATGGCGGTATATTGAAACCAGGAACGATGTGACGCGCTTTCACCATGTCTGTTTATTGATGAAATATAATATGTAAAATTTGGCCAAAATCGGTTAAACATTCGGGAGCAACATTTGTATGAGGGCTATATCTAAATCTGAACCGATCTTACCCACTTTCACCATTGGTTTTTTAGTTGGATTATAAGATGTTGTGCCAATTTTAAAGAAAAACGGGTACAATATCTGGATTTTAGAGCGGAAAAAGTCAAATCGGGAGCGACATTTGTATGGGGGCTATATCTAAATCTGAACCGATCATACCCACTTTCAGCATAGGTGTTTCTAGTTCGATTATAAAATGTTGTGCCAATTTTAAAGAAAATCGGGTACAATATGTGAATTCGGGAGCGACATTTGTATGGGGGCTATATCTAAATCTGAACCGATCTTACCTAATATTTGCATACGTGTTTCTAGTTGCATTATAAGATGTTCTGCAAAATGTAAAGAAAATCGGTTACAATATGTCTTTCTAGAGCGGAAAATGTCAAATCGGGAGCGACATTTGTATGGGGGCTATATCTAAATCTGAACCGATCTTACCCAATTTTTGCATACGTGTTTCTAGTTGGATTATGAGATGTTCTGCAAAATTTAAAGAAAACCAAGTACAATATGTCGTTTCTAGAGCGGAAAATGTCAAATCGGGAGCGACATTTGTATGGGGGCTATATCTAAATCTGAACCGATCTTACCCGATTTTTGCATACGTGTTTCTAGTTGGATTAAAAGATGTTCTGCAAAATTTAAAGAAAACCGGGCACAATATGTGGTTTCTAAAGCGGAAAAAGTGAAATAGGGAGCGACATTTGTATGGGGGCTATATCTAAATCTGAACCGATCTTACCCAATTTCGGCGTAGGTATTTCTAGTCAGATTTTAAGATGTTGTACCAAATTTAAAGAAAATCGGGTACAATATGTGGTTTCTAGAGCGGAAAATGTCAAATAGGGAGCGACATTTGTATGGGGGCTATATCTAAATCTGAACCGATCTTACCCAATTTTTGCATACGTGTTTCTAGTTGGATTATAAGATGTTGTGTCAATTTTAAAGAAAATCGGGCACAATATGTGGTTTCTAAAGCGGAAAAAGTGAAATAGGGAGCGACATTTGTATGGGGGCTATATCTAAATCTGAACCGATCTTACCCAATTTCGGCGTAGGTGTTTCTAGTTGGATTATAAGATGTTGTACCAAATTTAAAGAAAATCGGGTACAATATGTGGTTTCTAGAGCGGAAAATGTCAAATCGGGGCCGACATTTGTATGGGGGCTATATCTAAATCTGAACCGATTTCCTCCAAATTCAATACCAATGGTCCTTGGCCAGAAAAAATAACTTCTGCCAAGTTTCATGACAATCGGACAACAATTGCGACCTGTAGAGTGCGAACAAGCTTAGATGGACAGCAGACGGACGGACGGACGGACGGACGGACAGACGGACAGACAGACATCGTTAAATCGACTCAGCTGGCGATTCTAAGCCGATCCGTATACTTAAAGGTGGGTCTAGCTCAATTATTTCTTGGTGTTACAAACATTTGGCGGAAAACTAACTTATAATACCCTAGACCACGAAGTGGTGTAGGGTATAAAAATTGCGGGACTGTTTCTGTTAATGTTCAGTCTGACTACATTGCGTATGAGTGATATTACCCTCAATAACCAGTAAGTATACGTTACCTACACACACTACATTATTTTTCTGTCTCTAGAAAGAGTATCATAACTAGGGTATCCAATTATTCCGACTTCTAAGATATTCGATTAATTTTTTTTTCGAAAGCTAAGAATTTCCAACTAATCGAATAAACGCCTGAAGAGTTAATCATCAAATAATTGCTCAACTCATTAAAACATAATTAATATAGGTTAAATAGCTAGAACATTTTATTTTAATGTTAGTCACTACTTTTCCATATTTGTGTGTAAATACATTTCGAAATAAAACAAGAGTTTGCGGGCATTCCTTTTCTATATGGTAATAAGCCTTGACATATTTTTCCGTTTTGAATTTTTTATGATTTTTAAAAACAAAAAATTTAAATTTTTTAGGGAATTTTTTTTTCATAAATTTTTTTATATCTGCGAAACTGTTTAAAATATCGAGAAAGAGCATAGGAATAGATTAAAGGAATTATAATTCTTAATTTTTCAACATTTATTTCACCTAAATCGGGACAGCCGTTCTCGAGTTATGCGTGATCGTGAGCAACATTTATTTTACTCACGTGAGCGTGCGTGAACGTGAGGAACGAAAAAATGTTCGTGCGTGAATCTAATTTCTGCGTGAATCACGTAATTTTTTCGTGAGTTGCACATATTTATTAATTCTATTATTTTTATTTTATTTCGTTTAAAAATGTGAAATTTTCCATTCAAAACTGATTTCAAAACATTCAAAGTCATATATACATATTTAATTCTCAAACAAAGTGTTTCAATGCGTGTATAATTACTATTTTTTTAAGCGAGCATTCCCAATCAGTGTCCTATTTTTAACTTATTTTGCGTTAAACTATACGAAATATCACACTGTAACTTTGTATACTACTTTAAAAATATGAATTCAAAACAAACATCGCAGACGTAGAGTGATTTAAATAATATAATTTTTGGATTTGCGCGGCGTTACTCATTTCGATTTAGAATGTATATATTATTTTCCTTGTGGAAATTGTTTGCATGATTTACGCGAATCACCCGTGATCGTGAGCAAAATTTATTTTATTTTACGTGAACGTGAGTAACGAAAAAATCTTCGTGCGTAATTGAATTTTTTCCTACGTGAGCGTGCGTGAACGTGAGCTAAAATCACTCACGCGCACATCTCTAATTCGGACTACAACGTACAGTTTGTATCACAAATCAGAAAAATCGGTCCAGCCGTGTTCAATTGATACGAATACCAACAATAGATTCAATAATTCATTGTAACAAGTAAGGAAGGTTAAAGTCGGGCGTGGCCGACTCTATGATACCCAACACCTACTCATTATCTTAACCGATCTGGTCCATTTTTACCAGAGCTGTTTCTAGTTGAAATATATGTTGTTTTGCCAAATTTGAAGAAAATCTATTAAAATATGTGGTTTCTAGAGCGGAAAGAGTCAAATCGAAGGAGACATTTGCATGGGAGCTATATATAACTCTGAATCGATCTGGCCTATTTTTAGCAGAACTGCTTCTAGTGAAAATGTATGGCGTTTTGCCAAATTGGAAGAAAATCTGTTGAAATATGTGGTTAATAGAGCGGAAAGAGTAAAATCGGGAGCAAAATTTGTATGGGAGCTATATCTAAATCTGAACCGATTTGCTGCAAATTATATAGCGCCCGTTCTCAATGTGGAAAAATCACTTGTGTCAAGTTTTGTTATAATCGGACAATAATTGCGACCTGTATCGTGACTACAAGAATAGCTGGACAGACAGACAGACGGACGGACAGATTCAAAATGTGTTCTTTTTCGATCGGTATAATAAACGATGGGTCTATCTCACAGTCTTTTGGGTGTTACAAACAAATGCATAAAGTCATTATACCCTGTGGTGTAGGGTATAAAAATGTGACCATTTATTAGGGCGCTACATTAAAAAGTGGGCACTTTCAAAGTATGTATTCTTAGTTGAAATATAACATGATCTGCAAAATTGTATTGAGATTCAATGCACGATGTGGGTTCTAGAGATATAATAGAGTAGAAATTGGGGCCCAATTTGTATGGGGGTAATACCAAAATATGGACCCATATATTTGACTTTCATAGTAGTATTCTCAGTGGAAATATAATATAATCTTTAAAAAAAATTTTATAAAATTCCGATGTAATATATGGGTCTTAGAGAGGTAATAATAAAAATGAGGTCCATTTGTAAGGGCTCTACATTAAAAAGTGGGCCCTTAAGGATGACTTTCAAAGTTGGTATTCTTTATTGAAATATAACATGATATGCAAAATTGTATCAAGATCCAATGTAAGATGTGGGTTCTAGAGCGATAATAGTGTATTCTGGGGGACCATTTGTATGTTGGCTATACCAAAACATTGACATATATAGCTGGCTTTCAAAATAGGCGTTTCTAGTCTAAATGTAACATCGTGTTGGAAATTTGATCAAGATCCGATGTAAAATGTTCATTTTAGAGCAGTAATATTGTATTGTAAATAAAAAAGGTGGTGATTCTAAGCCGATCCGTATACTTAAAGGTGGGTCTAGCTCTTTGTGTTACCTACTCCACGAAGTGGTGTAGGGTATACAAATCTCGATTTTAGCCGCTGCCATATTGCACGATGAAAAAAGCGCATAAGTCATGTCTGACGTGGATTCACGACTATACGACAACAGTGACACTTTTTGCCAGTAAACAGATGCTTGTACTATAATTATACGATTTTTTACTTTACTTACTTTCTTAGAACATATAGCCCGAATTTTTGGTCAAATTTTTAACAAATTTCAACAAAATTGGATAAAAAATGTAGCTCATACTAAACGAATTAGAATATAGCGATATTATTAACATGTATGTGTAATTTTTATATTTGCTTTTTCTATAAAAAATCAGTAAAATTTGTTAATCACTAAGCATACAGTAGAGTATCCAATCGTGCTTTTAAATTATTCGATGGTTATTCGAAAACAAAGAACTTTCCATTAAAACCAACGGATTGTTTTAAATCAATTCAAACATTGATTTCAGTTTTTTACGAAAATTTTATAATCGATATTATATTATAATCAATATGTTAGTTCAAATCATCCGAATTACTTCTTATTTGAAAATCATGATTTTTACATTATTCGAATAAGTTTAATCCGTTGGATATCCAAGGAATTGTGTTGCTTAGGGTTAAGGAAATTTTGTTTTCCTAGTTTTGTTTCAACCACCGACACATAGTCTTAAGTGTATTAGTACAAAATTGCATCTTACTACGCCAATATATTCCTGTGGCGCAGTAAGTCTTCCGGAACAAATTTCCTGGATTTAAGAAACAGAATGGATTTGTGAATTTAAACTTGAAGTCTATAACATTTAACCGATTTCTGTAGTTCTGGTTTAAATTTTAGAATGACAAATATAGTAAATTCTACATATCGAGGGCTTATATTCAAAAATGGTTATGGAACATTTTCTCGAAAATGAGTTTTTGATGCCAAACTTTTCTCAGATTTGGATGTCATCTGTCATATAAATTTGGAAAAGTATTTTTTTACTAAAGCCACTTTTTTCAAAATTTTCTGATTTAGTTATCTACTCACACGTTATTTTGTGACTGCAAAAGTGGATATGAACATAAAAATAATATAAATAAAATAGTTCAACAATGGAGCAGAATATAAACGAAGGTAGTAATTTACAACAACGATTATGTTTAAAACATTTTTCTAGACTTAGAGCATATCGTACTATCAAGTTCCACCATTTCACCGTTAATAGTATTTTGCTTCCCAAGTCATCAGGCTAAAATAGGATAAATAGTGGCTGTAAAGTCAAAATGTATGAAACGTATCTTTAGAAGAACGCGCGTAAGTTTTTATCATATTGAGAATGCCAAAATTTTTTTGGCATGTGATTGCTGACTTCATGGGGAATATTTGTGCCAGAAAAGTTTCAGAATCTTGGATGGAGAAAGATAAATTATAAGCAATTGCAACCACGAATTTTGAATTTTTCAACAATTGCAACGATTTTCGCGACGGACTATATATTTTACAAGCGACATTGGTTCTTAATAAACAAACAAAAATTCAGCCGGCTAAATCGCGAGAAAATCAGAAAACGAAAATGTCATGAGTGAAAATCATTTTAGCCATATTTGTCGCTAAAATGAAAATTTTCCAAGAATATCCAATTTGTATTTTTTGTTTACCTTGTCTTACCATAATATATATACACTTTGTGTACAAAAATTGGAAAAATGGTTAAAAATGGTACCAATCTGACGGATGAAGCTGGAATCCTTAAATTCGCTGTGTACATCCCAGAAAATAGTTTTTCTACACATCATTGCCAACATTTCATGAAACACAATAACCTTGTTTATTTGTTTGGACATAAATGGCTATGTGCTTATTTCAACATTCATAGTACTCAATCAAAAACATGCAAAAGTGGCTATGAACCATAAACCCGCGAATAATAGGAAAATTCGAAAACTTTTTAATCGTAGCAATTAGTAATCCTCTTTAGATTAAACTGTAGAAGAATGATTAATAATTACTCTTAAAATTAAGGAGAATATCAGTTTATTCGCTCTCCTGAAAACTTATGTTTTTGTTCATAGCCACTTAGCCCACGATATGCTCAAGTGTTCCGGTTAAACCGGTTTTCAAATTAAAACCTCGGTTTTTGATCTCTCTGTCTACGAATAAATAACAAATTTGAGATTTTTATTTAAAACTTCATTTATTACAACTGGCTAGAGGCTCAGTAAATGTATGTTTATTGTTGTAGATATACATGTACTCGTACATGTGTGTGCATATTGTAAATGTGCAACGAAGAGAAATGACAACATCATTTTATTATAATCAAAGAATGACAGCACAAAAAAAACAAAAACGTAGACACAACAACAACACCACAACAATATGAAAGGATATTATGAAAAATCATATTATATTGTATACATATGCAGTGTAATGAATCCTTATTTTACACATGTACTATGTACATACATATGTATGTATACAATGTAAGCAACATGCATCATCATATGGCAATGCTTGTGAGCATCGTATGCTACACAACACACGAACCATAGATAAATAAACAATAACAAATTATCATTGGTGCACCGAGTAGCGCATACACATACATATATAATGGTTAAAAGCAACTTTTAAATAAATTTCAAAATTTTATGGGGGAAGGTGACAACAATCACACAAAGACACACAAACTCCCATACACAGAGTTAAAACGATATCACACAGCAGTGGCATTAGTAGAGGCATGTGGGTTGTTGTGTACTGCGCTCTTGTATGATATTGGACAAGGACATGAATACATCTTGAGGCAACCCTCTGCCGCTTTGTAGGGAAAAAGTTGTCGTCGTCGTCGTCAAAACGGAAGGAAGTATGAAAAAGAAAATGAATTAAGGGAGAACGTCTCATCAACATGGGCTGCCTTTAGCAAAGTGCAAGCATAAGGATCTGCCGAAGATGCCTTCGAGTAGAAGTGAATGTGTGAGTATGTGCGAGTTTATCTCGTCGTGGTGGGGGTAAATGAAGCATGTGCTGCAGTTGATGGTGATGAATGTATGTTTATAATTCACGGTAAAAAGTTTAACAGCCCCAAAGCCCTCGAAACATTGCGACACACACACTCGTGCCGAGTGAGCAGAGATAGCGGTGGGGAGCCAACATCGAAGAGTCAACTGTCATGACTGGCAACCAGGCAAGGCAGGCGGCCAGACAGCCAGCCAAGCTGCCAAGCAGCCAAACAGCCCGTCAGTCGCACAGGCATAAAGTCATCAAAACAGGAAGGAAGTCAAGGTTAGTGCGGATATAAGTAATGCAATATGTTACTGCTGTTGATGTGTCACAGTCGTTGCTGTTGCCATAATTCATAGAGACACACACAAGTACAAGCTACACATGTACAAACGTAACAAGGTGTAGTACGGAGATGTATGAGCGCGCGAAAAGTAGCAACAATAATATGTTAATATCCGCCATGAGACAATAATAACACAATAACAACTAACACCTCTTCGTCGCCGCCATCATCACCTCCGTCGTCTCCGTCACCACCACTGTCGCCCTCGTCAACGTCATCATCATCATTGCCATCGTCATCTGCATTCATAAAAAATGTCTAGAGCAGTGACAGTGTAGTAGTAGCTGTCATGATGACTAACAACACACAGCCACTCGCTCACTCGTTAACAATCTCACACACACATACTCACACAATTTATTCATATATATTAACAGCAGCAGGAACAACAGCAACAACAACAGCGGCAATTGTTATTGTAGTTAAAGCGGTAACATAAACATCCGGAATTTGCATAAGCAGCATAACAAACAAGAAACATCAGCTACAACAACAGGCATCATCAAGTAACCAGGCCAGAGAAGCATTAAAAAGAAGAAGCACTGGCAGCCATACTCCCGGTGTGTAACAATAACAGCTCCGCAACAGTGTCGCCATCGCCGAACATTAGCGTGTGTAAGCACTTTTAAATGTGTGAGCTATAGTGTGTGTGGCTGTGTGATATATGATTGCATTACAGTGACGGCACTGACAAGGCCTTGTCGAAGGTCTTGGTTACTCTATGCATTCCACATTTAACAACACTTCAAACATCGTCCTTTCTTTATTTGTGATAAGTTGAGTTAAGGGTCATAGAAATGTCTACATAATTCCGAAAGCTCGCACGAAACATAACAAATCTGTGTTCTCGGTTTTTTATTTTACTTACCTATTCCGGAACTCTTCTACCCTTTTGCAAATGTTACGCCATTTCTGTCTGCCTTGGTATGAATTGAATAAGAGCCGTTGTCATCACCTGCATTTTGGAAGGCGAATGAAAATGATTAAATAATAATGAGTTATTGGCAAAAGTTGATATTAAATTGGACTTAGACGTTGTCTTTGACAGTAAATTGAGTTTTAGGTTTCATATCGATTATGTTGTTCCAAGGGCTTATTTAGTGTTGGCTTTCATAAGGCGCAATAGCAAGGATTTTTTAATCCTTACTTTGACTTGGAGTCCATTTTACATTATTCACATAAACCGTGTTGAATGTCTACAAAAGAAATTTATTAGTTTTGTATTGTTTTTTATTGATTTTATGAATCCAGGTGTTTACTCATACATTTGAATACATTAGGCAATCATCATTCCAAAATGTCCGTGTTATTTTTTTTTTCAAAATAATTTCCAGCAAAATAGACTGTCCATTGTTGTTCAGTCATATTGCCTTAAATATCCCTGATAGGCATTTGTGTACTTGGGAATACGTGAATATATCTATGCATAGATTAATTTATGCTCTTAATGAGTATTTTTACGCGCTTTAAAACAATGTAATTATATAAATAACAAATTTTATTAATATTTTTCATCTTCGCTGTAAAATTTATTTATTTATTTTACTCTTTGATTAAGCTACTCAGTAAGGATAATATTTTGTACATAGACCGAAATAAATGAAAAAAGTAAGGAAAGGCTAAAGTTGGGCCGGGCCGACTATATGATACCCTCCACAGAAGAAACTGAAATCTGCAACGATTTTTGTGAGTACATGAACCGATGTGACCTACATTTCCAGCAGAAATATTTCGATCTGATATAAGTTATGGTCTCTAGAGTGGAAAAAGTTAAATCGGTATCGAAATTTGTATGGGAGCTATATCTTAATCTAAACCGGTCTGACCCACTTTTACCAACGATGTTTCTAGTTGAATTATAACATTGCGCGTAATTTTTTAAGTCATGGAAATATAACCATATACAACCACGTGATAAAAGATCAAAAAAGACCCGTGTTTCCCGTTTTGCCCAAAGTCATGTACTTTTTTATGGGACTCCAAAGATTTGAGGCCTCGGTGTCATTTTTGCAAAAAAAATTATAATTTTCTCAGGATCATATTTTACCGTGTGGAATTTTGATTTACGTTCTGAGGCAAAGTTGTAGCTCATGTCATAAAGAACAAAAATCAAAAAACTTCATCTTCAAAGTGAAAATCACAAATGTCGTCGGCTAACAAATCTTATAGGCTGTAGTGTGTGTAGGTAGCGTATACGTGCTGTTGATTAATGACCATTAACAGAAACAGCCCTGCAAGATATATTTTTCCTACCTAAACGGTGTTAAGAATCATTCCTAAGAAGTTCATATGTTCTATTGAGATCTTAGGTACAATTTCGTAGTTGATTGTTTCCATGAATTTTGAACGGTTTGTTACCTATGGACCTGAACAGGGGAAAAAGGTTAACATTTTCACAATTGTTGTTCTTTATGACAAGAGTAACAACTATGCCACAGAAAGTAAATCAAAATTCCAAATGGTTTGCAAGATATGAGACTGAGAAAATGACCACTTTTTGCAAAAATGACACCGAGGACCCATATCTTTGGGGGCCCATTCGTGTTGCACTGTGTGTGAAATATGTGGCTTATAGAAAGAGTAAATTCAAATCGGTAGCGAAATTTGTATGGGGGCTATATCTAAATATGAACCGATTTGCTCCAAATTATATTGCTTCCGTCCTTGCCCTATAAAAATTACGTGTGCCAATTTTTGTTAAGATCGGACTTGGACTTTGATTTCAAAAATAGATAACTAGACAGAGAGACAGACAGTGTCTAACTAGTTTCCTTTAGCGTGTTTTATCCACCTACCAACGGAATGCCTGGAAATCGTATCTGATTCTGCTGTATTGAGTCTTGTTTTGGTGGACGGCCATTGAAATGACCTGCTATTTGGATCCTCTGAAAAACGTGCAGGGAATGACCTGCATTAGCATAAGCGGATGCATTACAGGTTCTGCATCATGTTTTGCCAATCAATGAAGGAGGCAAGCATACGACAGCTAGAGCGACAATAAGACTTATTGCATTTCTCGTTGGACGAACTTGCCAGATTAGGAATGACATTAAAAGTTCCACCTCAACTTGCTTTTACAGGTACACCCCTGTCGACATCCAAGCTTCAGCTCTGGGAGTAGGTGCTGGTGTTTATAATTTATTTTCATACTTTCGAGAGCCATACGTAAGCGATAGGTATATCAAACGAAAGAGAATAATTTATGTTCAAAATACTCAAAATTCATTTCAAGTTTTCCCCCTTAAATTGTAAAAGATGGACAAACTAAATAAATAAGGGGTGAAATTTGAAGTTGTTGTTAATACTAAACTAATACAGATAGAAAAGCATTAAATTTAATATATTTTTAATAATATAAAATATTTGTAAAAGATATTTCTGAAATGGTTATCAACCAAAATAAATTATTCATAAAAAATCCATAGAAATCAGAAAATGTTATAAATAGCCCTTCGGCAAAATTTTTGTACATTATCACCAAAACCAAATTCTAAATCTAAAATTTACTGAAATTCAAAATGTCTAAAAACTTCTTGTTTTTTACCCACTCTATAATGTAATGTCACTGTTATGTTCTGAAAGTATCATAACAAAATGCAACCAAAAGTTTTTCATATTATGGTGTTTCCGCAATAACCGTATTGGAAAAAAATTGTTCTTGGATTTTAAGAATAAATAAAAATTCTATTAAATTAAAGAGTTCAAACTTTACAAAATAATGAGCAAACGGACTGCAATGTTTTAAACACCCTTTTTGTTTTTAAGGTTATTTTTCGTGAAAATTTACTTCAGTTATACCTGTGGTGCAAGTGCAGTCTTATTACAAAATGTTTGTTACAACCAGAATCAACTTAATAATAATAATATACAAGAATTGATAATAAATATTAGTTTAGTGCAAAATTTTGGTTTGTTTACATCGACCACTCCAATGCCTTAAGTCCTTTGACGTAGAGAGAATCATGTCTCACAACTTTTTATGTTGGGACATATAAAAAAACTAGAGAATCAAATACGCTGAATGAGATGGATAAAAAAATTTAGTCGCTTTTCACTTATATTTTTGTCACGTGTTATTTATTAATTCATATCTTACAACTAATATTCCAATGACTCTCAACTAGTCCACTGAATAAACACTATTCAAAAATTAAGATAAGAAAAATACTACTTTTGTTTTTTCGAATCGTAGTCGTACGACTGTCAAGTGCGTGTCCATAGAAGTATTAAGCTGTTATTTATTTCTCCTATAAAACTAAGAAAATAGTTCCGCACTTCAAACGAAGACATATAATCCTGTATCAGCCCTTCATTGAGCGTATTGGCAATCCTGGAAAAAGTCTTATTGGAAACTGATAAGTAGTTATAAATTTATTTCCCGCAATAGTAGTGTGCCTTCGATTATTGCCTGAGAGTAGCAAACAGAAGCTAGATAGATATTTATTTCTCCTATAAAACTAAGAAAATAGTTCCGCACTTCAAACGAAGACATATAATCCTGTATCAGCTCTTCATTGAGCGTATTGGCAATCCTGGAAAAAGTCTTATTGGAAACTGATAAGTAGTTATAAATTTATTTCCCGCAATAGTAGTGTGCCTTCGATTATTGCCTGAGAGTAGCAAACAGAAGCTAGATAGGCCCCAAAAGTATACTACCATATTTGTGACGTATGAGTACTCTTTATAAAGGTTGATACCACTCATTCGCCTAGTAGACCCTACAAAATAAAATAAGTGATCGTAGAAGTAAAATTCTGGAAAAAGCCCGGGACCATATTAGGGCAAATGTTATTCCAAACGACAAAGCTAAATTGAACATTTCACATGAAACTTGGAAGATTTGGCCTTTGTAATTACATTTATAAATGACCGGAATTATAATACCAAAATTGTAGTGCAAATATAAAATGAAACTTCAAATAAAATTGAAACTTTAGTAAAAAAATCCAATTTTTAAATTATAAAATTTAAAAAATTATAGAAATTTGTATACATGGTCCTTGTACTGGTATAATGGTAAAATAAATGTAAATAAATAATAATAATATAAATGTAAATCTGTAAGATCTACGTTGAAACTTATCGTAGTCTGAGGTCCTTTCGTGTGGGATGTGAAAGTGTAAATACGTTAAGTAATGACATCATTTTTTGTCTCCGAAAGGCCATCCTACCCGTACTCGCCGCCTCTGGAATGTAAATGCATACGTATCTAGAAATATGTGTGTATGTAGAACCAGCCAGCGAATTCGTTTATTGCCATAATGCTGGCGTATTTTCAACGGATGTACATGTTCAGCTAACATTACGTTCATTCCTGTAGATGTTGTTGTTTTGTTTTTCTTTATATATAAAAAATTCACAAAAATGCTTTATCACACGCGTGTGTTTGTGTAAATGTATGTGTGTATGGTGTATGGTTGAGTTACATGTGTGATTTATGATGCTAATGACACTCGTAGCCTGCTAAAGTATGAAACCATGCCATTACCACCACTACAACCACTAGCAGCGATACAAGTTTAGACAATGTTTATATTAAATTATGGCAATTTGTTTAGAAGCAACAAACAGCGCCAGCAACGACATCAACCAAGAGTCGCAGCCGCAGCCAAAGAAAATATGAAATTTAAACAAATTTCGTAAATGAAGTGAAAATCGTAATGGATTTCACAGATATACTCGTACTTAATCAAAACATACCTTCAGCTCTAACGAAGAATTGCGTAAGGGGAAATTGGGCGGAGGTTGGTCTTAAAAATCAACCCAATAGCTTGTCTCACGCTGCACGATATCACAACACAGGGATGATGAATTAGCAAAAACGTCTTTTTATCCAAACGATGATTATGAAATATCTAAATACTTTCGTGTAAGGACTACCTCCCCGCCCATAATTTTCATTTTATTTTTTCAATATGGAGCATTTGTTGCTACTGCTGAATAATAAATTAAGTGCTGTTCGACTACAAAATATTGCACATGATCACGTTTCGTATAGATGCTCCAGAACAGAAGGATAGAAACAGGTGTGAAAACATGGGCCAAGTGAATCTAAAGATTTGTTTTTTAAAAATGATAAACAAATTTGCGAAGACTTAGCAAATTGTTGCATTTGAAAGACGTGACACAATATAAAAAGGGCGTATCTCAATTTTTATTCAATTATCAGAGATGGAAAATACTTATCAACATCTAAAAACTTCTGACATAAAACGCAAACATTCTATGGCATTTTTAATACAAATAAAAAAATAAAATTAAATTAATAAAAGATTTTTTTCATAAGGAAGGTAAATTGGAGAATAGTTAACCATAACATGCAAGCAAACTGAAAGTGGCAAAAATCGAGATACCTCCTTCCTGTATTAAGTAAACGATATTATAAAGTTGTGTTACGTAAAAAAACAAGTAAACTGGCGTTAATTTCGGCCGGATTGAATCATATATTCCACATTCCATAGTTTTATCAGCAGATTAGATTATGATAGGTAAATTATGATATTATTTATACCATAATAGTCCTTGACTGTATATATCTAAATAATATTCAAAAAGGCAGCAATCTCCAAAAATTAGATTATATAACACAAAAAGATTATTCGAGGCATTTCCGTTCGTTGTTAGGGAAGAAATTTTTTTCATTTTATTATCTTTCGCGTTAATAATGGAACACCCAGAAAAATAGCATTCCTAGATTTGAGTAAAATCCATATTCCAATTTAGTTCAACAATTTTACTCCAGTTTAGTAAAAATTTCCTTCAAAGTAGAATAATTAACTAATTATGAGTAAAGTTTCCTTATTTCAAAGTCATAGTAAATAGTTCATTTACTAGAAATAAGGTAGTAAATTTACTTGAAAACATTTCATTGGATCTAATAGAAAATTCGTACAATTGAGTAAATTCATACTTGTGTGGAAGAAAATTTCCTAGATTTTAAGTTAGGAAATATTAAGAATTTTAGGCATTGCTAAATATCAAATTTCGAAGTATTCCGATCGTCAGTATAGAAGTTATAACAGCTTTAATTTAACGTAGGTTTGCGTGATTTGTGTGGGAGGTACTGGAAGGGGCGTGGAAAAACCCGTCACATTTAGTACACTTAATTTTACATTGGAATATGGGCAATTTGTGTGGGAGGTACCAGTAGGGGCGTGTGCAATTTCGCCCATCGAAAACTTAAACTAAATTTGGGAATAATATTACCATGTGCCAAGTTTGAATCGATTCCTTAACTCCTTTCAAGAGCTATCGTGTACACCAGCCAGACGGACGGACGGACATGGCTCAAACATCTAAAAAAATCGGATTTGGTCCAAACATACTTAGGGACTTAAGTCACTCCTTCAATGCGTTACACTTTTTTATGTCCCAAATGATATAAACCCTCCTATTCTGTAGAGTGAGGGAATAATTACTTGTTTTGAGGAAAAAATCAGCAAAAATGCCCTCAATTTGAGTAAATATTTACTTGATCTGTGTAAAAATGTACTTAATTTTAGGAAAATTTCAGCAACATTTTATTTAGATTTAGTAAAGATTTACTTGGTTTGAGTAAAAATTTCTTTAGTTTTAGGAAAATTTTACATAAATTTAGTAAAAACTTACTAGGTTTTAGGAAAAATTTACTTAGATTTAGGAAAAATTCAGCAACATTTTACTTACATTTAAAAATTTACTTGGTTTGAGTAAAAATTTATTTATTTTTAGGAAAATTTTACTTAAATTTAGTAAAAACTTACTAGGTTTAGGAAAAATTAACTTAGATTTAAGAAAAATTCTGCAAATTTTTGCTTAGATTTAGTAAAAATGTACTTGGTTTGAGAAAAAACTTACTGGAGTAAATATTTACTTGGTTTGATGAAAATTGAACTAGAATCAAGTTCATACATGCTTACTTTGAAGGAAAAGTTTGAACTTGATATGAGGAAATATTGCTTTAGCGCTATACGAAGTTCAATTTTCCTAATTTTAAGTTCATTGAGTGAATGTACGCACCTAATTTTATTATTTTCATGGCACCAGTTTTATCCTGTTTACCCCATTTTCTCATTAAAAATACGATTTTGGAGAAAGATTTTAATTTTACGTGTCTACAAAATAAGAGGAGGTGGATATATTGAATTACATGGTTCTAGTTGCAGTTTATGCTTTTTCCTCCCATTTTCTCTAAAAGTACAAATTTAACAAAAATCCTTTGTACACGCGCTACAAAGTGAGAAAAATTTAAACTTTATGATTACAGCTTTTCGCGTCCACAAAGAGTGAACGGAGTATACATTGATTTTCTTTATTCTAGCTGCAGTCGTTTGGTTGGTACAAATTTTCCCCTTTTCTCCCCGTTTTCCCCTTAAAAGTCAGGGGAAAATACAGCAGCAATTGTTATTGATTGGTACCTTTTTATCTCCATTTCCCCCATTAAAAGTATGAACTATTAGACAGATCAAAAAAATGGATTCTAAATATTTGGAAGGGGGCTTATTTATTGTACTATGCAATTTGATGGAAATTGAAACGAAAAAATAAAAAAATATCTATATATAAAAATGAATCTGTGTTTATTTGTTTGTTCTTTTTAGCAGCCTAAACAACAGAACCGATCTTCTTGAAATTTGCACTGTATGTTCATGCTGAACCGGTGGTGAAAAAAGGATATATAAACTTTTGATATTATCAGTGGGCATGGCACCTCCCACACAAATTGGGAATTTATTCGTTTTTTATAAATTAGCATATTCGGACTACTGTTGCAGCTAGAGTCTTGAATTTGTGTGCAAGTTCACTAATTGTTAGTCTGCGCAGTTGTGCCAAAAAGTTAAAACCTATTATTGAATATTGCCATATGTGAGGGGGAAAGTCGGCGTGGCACCTCCCATACTAAGTTAAAACTCATTTTCGAATATATTCCGTTCTTTGACAGGTACACTACTGAAATTATGTCCAAGTGCATTCAGCATCAATTGTGCCAAAAAAGGGCGGTAATGCTAAAGTGGACGTGGCACCTCCCATACGAAGTTAAAACCTATTATCGAATTTTGTCAGTTCTATGAAACGTAGAGTGCTGAAATTTTGTGTAAGTGCATCTAGCATCAATTTGCATAGTTGTACCAAAAAGGGGCGGTATTGGAAAAGTGGGCGTGGCACCTCCCATACGAAGTTAAAACCTATTATCGACTATATTCAGTTATATGACAGCTACAGTACTGAAATTTTGTCTGAGTGCATCCAGCATTAATGTGCATAGTTATGCCAAAATTGGGCGGTAATGGAAATGTGGGCGTGGCACCTCCCATACGAAGTTAAAACCTATTATCGAATATATTCAGTTCTATGACAGTTACAATACTGAAATTTTGTGTTAGTGCATCTAGCATAAACGTGCGTAGTTGTTCCAGAAAATGGGCGGTATTGGAAAAGTGGGCTTGGCACCTCACATACGAAGTTATTTATTCGTCGTAAACTAACGTGCTATTCTTTAATATTCTCCATGGAACATAACAACTCTTTAGGGAAGTACCTTGATTATATTTGGTACATATATTACAGATCACAAGAAAAACAATTTTACCGTTTTCTGCCTGGCGAAGCGGGCGGGCATCCAGCTAGTATTATATAACAAAACAACGGATGCCTATTTGCCACCAAGTTTAAAAATTATTATTATTAGAAGGAAACATTTCAGAAGTGCATATTAATGAATATGTGAAGTTAAACAAAAATATCAAAAAAATTTGGAAAAATTACATTTTCCGACACAAGACACATAACAATTTTTTAAATAGGATTAATCCTTGACGGTTTCGCATTAAGGTACTAAAGTTTAATTTTGACATTGTGTATTTTGACTTAAAAATTAAACAACTAATTAAAATATACCTTTTCGGTTTTCCATAAAATTAAAAGTTCACATTAATACACAATTTTCGAAGGGTTAGTGAAAGCCCTAAAGTGTGTATTGTTTAAATAGAATAGGAGAAAAATTCAAATTTTCCCAAAATCGAATTTTTGGCGATATTTTATAAATTTGCATTTTTTGGACAAACCATGTATTTTTAAATTCAATTTAGTATATATATATATGTATATATAAATGGATGGGTCACGAAAATAAATTGTCACATAGATAGACGCATGAATTTAAAGTATATTTAGCAGATGTTCTTCTCTTTCATTTGATACCCAGATCGCCATTGTATGGCACGCAGAAGTACGAAACTAAATTATTGAAACAATTTACATCGTTCGGAAATTAAAAGTCCTGTAAAAAAGGCAAAGGACCACGAAATAAAAAACTGAGTATGATTTTTCCTATTAGTGACCTAAAGTTTCACTTCTATATAATCTCGTATTTATTATCGTAACATCTTATATGAAGTTTTCCTCCCAATTTATCCATTGAAAGAACAAAATTTCAGATGTTTATACACTCCACGAGAGTATTATCTCTTTGTGCATTTGTTTGTAACGCCCAAAAGGAAGCGAGAAAGACCCATTGTTAAGTATACCGATCGACATAGAATCACTTTCTGAGTCGATTTAGCAATGTCCGTCTGTCTGTCTGTCCGTCTATCCATATATTGTTGTAGTCAAATTACAGGTCGCAATTATAGTCCGATCTTAACAAAAATTGGCACAAATAAGTTTTGTGGGTCAAGGACGAACGCTATTTAATTTGAGGCAAATCGGTTCAGATTTAGATATAGCCCTCATACAAATGTCGCTCCCGATTTGACTTTTGCCGCTTTAGAAACCACATATTGTACTCGATTTTCTTTAAATTTGGCACAACATCTTTTAATTTAATTAGAAACACATATGAAGAAATTAGGTAAGATCGGTTCAGATTTAGATATAGCCTCCATACAAATGTCGCTCCCGATTTGACATTTTCCGCTCTAGAAACCACATATTGTACCCGATTTTCTTTAAATTTGGCACAACATCTTATAATCCAACTAGAAACACCTATGCAAAAATTGGGTAAGATCGGTTCAGATTTAGATATAGCCTCGCTCCCGATTTGACATTTTCCACTCTAGAAACCCCATATTGTGCTCGATTTTCTTTAAATTTGGCACAACATCTTATAATCCAACTAGAAACACATATGCAGAAATTAGGTAAGATCGGTTCAGATTTAGATATAGCCCCCATACAAATGTCGCTGCCTATTTGACATTTTCCGCTCTAGAAACGACATATTGTACCCGATTTTCTTTAAATTTGACACAACATCTTATAATCCAACTAGAAACACCTATACTGAAACTCGGTAAGATCGGTTCAGATTTAGATATAGCACCCATACTAATGTCGCTCCCGATTTGACTTTTGCCGCTTTAGAGACCACATATTGTACTTGATTTTCTTTAAATTTGTCACAACAGCTTATAAACCTATGGTGAAAGTGGGTAAGATCGGTTCAGATTTAGATATAGCCCAAATACAATTGTTGCTCCCAAATCTTTAACCGATTTTGGCCAAACTATACATATTATATTTCACCTATTACGTTTCAGATTTCAATATACCCCCATACATATGTTCTTTCCGCTTTAAATTTTTTTGTCAAACACATACATTTACAGGATACAAAAATCCTTCCCGTTTTCGCTTTTTCACCGAATTAAATTGTATACGGATAGAAAGTGGAGTGTATCGTAGAGTCGGCCCCGCCCGACTTTAGCCTTTCCTTACTTGTTTTTTTTTTTTTTCAAAAATTACCTTTTTGTAAGATTTTGTAGATTGTGTTTACGAAATCGAATTAAAAATATGGAAGTTTTTGCGGTTTTAATAAAAAAACAACAATAATTGCACAAATATGTTAAAACTAGCAGTACCCGCTGCTTCGCACGCGACAAAGCAAGTTATTTGTTAATTTTATCCGTCTCTGTTTTTGGATAGTATTTATTTAATTTTCTTTTGGTGGATATATTCCTTGTTGTCCCGTATCCCTCTTTTAAGTACAAATTTTGAAATATCCATTTATGTTCCGCGTTTACGTAATTAAAGGATTGTACAGCATGTTTATCCCTTTTCGTCCCGCGCACCCCTTAAAAGTACAAATTTCGAAAAATCAAACTACTGCGCTTCTATATGGTCAGAGGAATGTACATACCAAATTTCACGTTTCTAGCTGTAATAGTTTAGTTGGTACCATTTTTATCCCTTTTTGTCCCGCTCTTCCCTTAAAAGTACAAATTTCGAAAAATTCAATTTTACTTCGTTTCTATATGGTCAGAGGAATTTGCATACCAAATTTCACGATTCTAGCTGTAATACTTTAGTTGGTACCATTTTTACCCCTTTTTGTCCCGTTCGCCACTTAAAAGTACAAATTTCGAAAAATACATACATACCAAATTTCACGTTTCTAGCTGTCATACTTTAGTTGGTACCATTTTTATTCCGCTCTTCCCTTAAAAGTACAAATTTCGAAAAATCCAACTTTACTTCGTTTCTATATGGTCAGAGGAATTTACATACCAAATTTCACGATTCTAGCTGTAATACTTTAGTTGGTACCATTTTTATATTTTTTTGTCCCGCTCGCCCCTTAAAAGTACAAATTTCGAAAAATCCAATTTTACTTCGTTTCTATATGGTCAGAGGAATTTACATACCAAATTTCACGATTCTAGCTGTAATACTTTAGTTGGTACCATTTTTATCCCTTTTTGTCCCGCTTTCCCCTTAAAAGTACAAATTTCGAAAAATCCAATTTTACTTCGTTTCTATATGGTCAGAGGAATTTACATACAAAATTTCACGATTCTAGTTGTAATACATTAGTTGGTACAATTTTTATCCCTTTTTGTCCCGCTCGCCCCTTAAAAGTACAAATTTCGAAAAATCCAATTTTACTTCGTTTCTATATGGTCAGAGGAATTTACATACCAAATTTCACGATTCTAGCTGTAATACTTTAGTTGGTACCATTTTTATCTTTTTTTGTCCCGCTCGCCCCTTAAAAGTACAAATTTCGAAAAATCCAACTTTACTTCGTTTCTATATGGTCAGAGGAATTTACATACCAAATTTCACGATTCTAGCTGTAATACTTTAGTTGGTACCATTTTTATCCCTTTTTGTACCGCTCTCCCCTTAAAAGTACAAATTTCGAAAAATCCAATTTTACTTCGTTTCTATATCGTCAGAAGGATTTACATACCAAATTTCACGATTCTAGCTGTAATACTTTAGTTGGTACCATTTTTATCCCTTTTTGTCCCGCTCGCCCCTTAAAAGTACAAATTTCGAAAAATCCAATTTTACTTCGTTTCTATATGGTCAGAGGAATTTACATACCAAATTTCACGATTCTAGCTGTAATACATTAGTTGGTAACATTTTTATCCCTTTTTGTCCCGCTCGCCCCTTAAAAGTACAAATTTCGAAAAATCCAATTTTACTTCGTTTCTATATGGTCAGAGGAATTTACATACCAAGTTTCACGATTCTAGCTGTAATACTTTAGTTGGTACCATTTTTATCCCTTTTTGTCCCGCTCGCCCCTTAAAAGTACAAATTTCGAAAAATCCAATTTTACTTCGTTTCTATATGGTCAGAGGAATTTACATACCAAATTTCACGATTCTAGTTGTAATACATTAGTTGGTACAATTTTTATCCCTTTTTGTCCCGCTCGCCCCTTAAAAGTACAAATTTCGAAAAATCCAATTTTACTTCGTTTCTATATGGTCAGAGGAATTTACATACCAAATTTCACGATTCTAGTTGTAATACATTAGTTGGTAACATTTTTATCCCTTTTTGTCCCGCTCGGCCCTTAAAAGTACAAATTTCGAAAAATCCAATTTTACTTCGTTTCTATATGGTCAGAGGAATTTACATACCAAATTTCACGATTCTAGCTGTAATACATTAGTTGGTACCATTTTTATCCCTTTTTGTCCCGGTCTCCCCTTAAAAGTACAAATTTCGAAAAATCCAATTTTACTTCGTTTCTGTATCGTCAGAGGAATTTACATACCAAATTTCACGATTCTAGCTGTAATACTTTAGTTTGTACCATTTTTATCCCTTTTTGTCCCGCTCGCCCCTTAAAAGTACAAATTTCAAAAAATCCGATTTCACTTCGTTTCTATATGGTGAGAGGAATTTACATACCAAATTTCACGATTCTAGCTGTAATACTTTAGTTGGTACCATTTTTATCCCTTTTTGTCCCTCTCGGCCCTTAAGAGTACATATTTCGAAAAATCTAATTTTACTTCGTTTCTATATGGTCAGAGGAATTTACATACTAAATTTCACGTTTCTAGCTGTAATGCTTTAGTTGGTACCATTTTTATCCCTTTTTGTCCCGCTCTTCTCTTAAAAGTACACATTTCGAAAAAATCAAATTCTACTTCGTTTCTATATGATCAGAGGAATTTACATACCAAATTTCACGATTCTAGCTGTAATACTTTAGTTGGTACCATTTTTATCCCTTTTTGTCCCGCTCGGCCCTTAAAAGTACAAATTTCGAAAAAATCAAATTTTACTTCGTTTCTATATGGTCAGAGGAATTTACATACCAAGTTTCACGATTCTAGCTGTAATACTTTAGTTGGTACCATTTTTATCCCTTTTCGTCCCGCTCTTCTCTTAAAAGTACACATTTCGAAAAAATCAAATTCTACTTCGTTTCTATATGATCAGAGGAATTTACATACCAAATTTCACGATTCTAGCTGTAATACTTTAGTTGGTACCATTTTTATCCCTTTTTGTCCCGCTCGGCCCTTAAAAGTACAAATTTCGAAAAATCCCTATTTGTAGCAAGTCTGCATGGTCATTGCAAGGAACTCACCGAATTTCATGTTTGTAGCTACTGCCGTTTAGTCAGGACGAAGGTGCGATGTTTATCCCTTTTTGGGCCATTTTATCCCCTAAAAGTACGAATTTCGTAAAACCCTTTCTTAGTCGACGTCTACGTCATATTTGGGAACTACCCTGAAAATTTCATGACCCTGGCTTCAGCCGTTTGGTCTGGGGGCTGGTCAATGATAAGTCAGTCAGTCAGTCAGTCAGTCAGTCAGTCAGTCAGTCAGTCAGTCAGTAACGCAACTCTTTTATATATATAGATACTACACTCTATTATGAGTTAAAATGCAAGTTTTTGGTATGAATGAATAAGGCTCGGACCAGATTTTAATTTCTAGCATGTTTTTCTAAATACTATTCTCATCGTGAATTTTATTAAAGAAAAACCTGATTTATAGAAGTTATTTTGAACATGTCCAGCTCACGTATGGACAATGACAAAAGCGAAATATTTTGGGAGAACAGATAAAACAAACCAATCTTTCATTTTAGTCGGGAACATCAACAACTTTTATTTTGAAGCCACTCTAATATATATATATATTAAACAATTAAATTCACTTCCAATACTTAGATGATAGCTTGGGCTGGTGTGCTTCTAAAGCAATTTTAAAATTTTGTGCAAAATGTATGTATAGCAGATAATACAATTGCATCGTATTCAATATCTTGTGTCACATACGCACAACACAGACGACATTGTATTATTTATTGCTTCTTTTATTTTCCAAAAATTCATTTTTATGACATTTAAAACCTATCTGAATGTATGTATGCAACTTCATTTTTATGAGAATTGATATTTCTACTAATGAAAATGTCATAACTCTGCAACAGATCCAGAATGGCACACAATATACAAATTCTTCAACACCGACCGAACAATCGATGTGCATATCGACGCATGATTGCGATAGGTGCTTCGAAAGAACTGGTGCTTCCACGTTGTAGTATCATCTTGCTGTTTGTGTGTTGAATTTATTCAGTTCGAGTAATTTGCTATGTACATTTGGTTGAATATTTATTAAACCTTTTCGAAATTGGAAATCGGGAAATAAATTGCTTTTTGCTCGTTTCTTAGCTCGTCTTTCGGTTGAAATTTTGATTCGTTCGATTTAGAAATATTTTCCAATTGTAAACCTTTCATAAAGTTTCAAATGAAAGGCTTTTAAACATCCCTACGCTAGGGTATTATGTCCTTCTACATTTGTTTGTAACACAAAAACAGAAAAGAGACAGACCCATTACAGAGATCGGCTTAGAATCACAAAGTAGTTTTAGTAAAGTTTATAATTTAATAAAAGTCCAGGAAGCAATTATTATCGGATACTAACAACAATTGTCACAAGTAAGTTTTGCGGTTCAAGGACGGTCGCTATTCAATCTATTTAATCTAAATCTGAAACGATTTACTTCAAAATCGTTTCAGATTACTTTTTCCGCTCTGGAAACTAGATATTTTATAGATTTTCTTCAAATTTGCCACATCTTATATTTTTCTTCCGTTGTATACCTCACATACAGTGGTGGCCAATATATATGCAACTATGAGCGACTTACTTTAATAGACTCTGTAGGTTTGTAAATTTGAATCCCAAAAAAAAAACAATGTTGTTTAAATAAATAGTAATAAAGCATTAATATTTCAAATAATTAACAAGATTCACAAATAATTAACAAATTTCTTTGTTATCCACATTTTTATCGATAAATATAAAAATCTGTGTAGTAAAACATATGCAACTAGACAATTTTGTTTAAAATAATGACATTTTTGAAATTTCTTTTGATTGGTAAAGAATTTATTGGTAATTTTCTAATTATACCTATATGAAGGTGGAATAATACACTGCACTTTACTTCGAAAACTCTTAATAGTAGGAAAAGTAACTAAATAAGAATAATAGCTCATTTACAATAGCTGGAGAAACGAGTTTATATAACAGAAATTCTTTGAATCAAATAAACAATTCAATTGTGAAAAGTTCATGGTTAAGCTGAACAATATATCCCAGCTGAGAAAGAAAGAAAAAAATGTAAAATGTAATCAGGAGCGACATTTGTATAGGGGCTATATCTAAATCTGAACCGATCTTACCCACTTTCAACACAGGTGTTTCTAGTCCGATTATACGATGTTGTGCCATATTTAGAGAAAATCGGATGTGGTTTCTAGAGCGGAAAAAGTCAAATCGGGAGCGACTTTTGTATGGGGGCTATATCTAAATCTGAACCTATTTGCCTCAAATTAAATAGCGTTCGTTCTTGATCCACAAAACTTACTTGTGCCAATTTTTGTTAAGATCGGACTATAATTGCGTCCTGTAATTTGATTACAACAATAGATGGACAGACAGACGGACATTGCTAAATTGACTCAGAAACTGATTCTAAGCCGATATGTATATGTCTAACTCGTTTCCTTTTGGGTGTTACAAACAAATGCACAAAGACATAATACTCTCGTGGAGTGTCTAAAAATGCTTAAATACTCTAAAACATTGTGAGGGAAATTTTTTTCCTTTGGACCGAGTTCGCCCAGTTTCAATGGCAACCGATCTACGACTATAAGACGAATTTATGGAAAATGTAGACTTCATAGCTCCTTTATTTTAGATGCTAGCGTTCTATCAACAGGCGGACTGACGTGGTCATTTCGTCTTAGAGTTTTATGACGATCAAGAATATATATAATTTATAGGTTCTCAGCTCGATATTTCAAGGTGTTACAAACGGAAGGACAAAGTTAATATACCTCTGTCTTGGAGGTGGAGGGTATAAAAAATCAAACGGAGAGTGATATTTGTATGGGAGCTATATATAAATCTGAACCGATTTGACTCATTTTCACTAGAGATGTTTCCAGTTCAAATATAAGGTCTTGTACCAACTTTGATGAAAATCTGTCAAAATATATGGTTTCGAGAGCGGAAACGTCAAATCGGGAGCGAAATATATGTAGGAGCTAAATTTAAATCTGAACCGATCTAACTCACTTTCTGCATGGAAGTTTCTAGCGGCCATGTTTTCACATTGCCCCCACACTTCCTCCAATTTTCATTATTACCGTCTTAAAATCCTTTTATTGTATTGACCCCATACACAGATCATTGCCTTTACCCCACACAAATACGACTCTATACGATTTTAGACGTATTTTCATATATCGTTAGTTATAACTGAAAACTCACAGAATGGATCATAACTCGTTTTGTTTACATAGCATTCAAGATTAAACTTATTAACCAATGATACAATGAGAGGGGATCAAACCGATGTTTGTGCATGAGTTCCTTCACATGTAGGAGCATCTATTTCGCTATATTCGTACTGAATTTATGGTGTGGTGTAAGGTATCGTATGGTCGGCCCCGTCCTGCTTTCCTCACTTATTTTAATTGTAATTTGTTAGTATTTTAACGAACAATGAACATAATTAAAGATAATTAAATACATAGTTGTGCAAAGATGGACGGAAAGTAAGCGTGATCCTTCCCGTATGAAATTAAAACCGGTTTTTGAGTATATTCGATACCGAGATTCCTATATTGTTGTGTGAGTTAATGTAGTTGTAACCTTCTTAGACAATATACAAATGGGCTGGATTTGAAAGATGGGGTATTTCTGAGTTGTTTTTTTCAAATTACACGTTTTCTTTGGATTTTCTTAGCACAATAGTAAAGAAAGGTTACAAAAACTTATTAATTTTTTAGTTTTTGTGTTGTTTGATTATTGAACAATCTGATCGATTTTTTTGAATGTAATGTAATTTCTTCTTACGAATGAAGTTTTTTGTTTAAGTAATGAAAAATCAATTTGATCTTTAACATTTCTTCCATTAGTCGCCGTAAACTAACGTTCTCCATGGAACACATCCATTTCTTTAGTATCTTATTGATTATAATTGGTACATATATTACCGATAAGGAGAAAAATCAACTATATGATACCTTCCACTTTCTACCACGTTACAATTGAATTCGGGAAAAAAAAGAGAAATCTGGAACTATCATGAACCGATGAACCGCGACATATAGCGTGTTCTGCTAAATTAGATCAAAATCTGTAATAACTTGAGAGAAAAAGTTAAATCTGGAAGGACATTTGTGTGAATGCTGTGTTAAAACCTGAGGGTCACAATCACTATAGGTTTTATTGTTGAAATATATAGTATTGTGCCTAGTTTGGAACGACATCGATCTTATCGATCGACCCACAAAATGCTTCCAGTTGAAATACAAGTTGCTATGTTAGTTTGAATAAAATCGATAAAAATATGTGGTTTCTAGAGCCCAAAAAGTTAAATGGAGATATATTTAATGGGAGATATATTTAAATCTGAACCGATCTGACCCACTTTCAGCACAGGTTTTTCCAGTTAAAATATAAGGTTTGTGCCAAATTTGAAGAAAATCGTTTAAAATATGTTGTCTCTAGCGCGAAAAGGTTATATGGAGGCCGAAATTTGCATGGGAGCTGTATTTAAATCTGCCAAATTTGAAGAAAAATGTGGTTTCTAGAGGGGAAAAAGTCAAACCGGGAGCGAAAGTTGTATGTGAGCTATATCTAAATCTGAACCGATTTCCTTCAAATTAGATATTGTTCGTCCTTAGACCGCAAAACTCACTTGTGCCAATTTTTGTTACGATCGGATAATTATTCCGACCTGTACTTTGATTACAAAAATAGACAGACAGACGGAAATTGCTAAATCGATTCAAAAAATAATTCTAAGTCGATCGGCGTAATTAACAATGGGTCTCTCTCGCTTCCTTGTGGATGCTACAAACAAATGCACAATGACATAATACCCTAGTGGAGGGTATAAATATTTAATTGGTATGAGAAAAATTTAAACTGGAATCAAGTTTAAAGCACGTCCACGTCAGAAAGAAGTTTGATCTTGATATGGAGGAAATTTGCTATAACGTTATTTGAGCTCAATTTCCCCACTTGAAAAATTCATACAAATATTAAATATTTTTTCTCTAAAAATAATTTTCAATATATTTTGTGCCAAAAATGTGAGTATTTTTTATTCAGTAAATTTATAGTTCGCCTGCCAAAATTCTTAATATTACTTAATAATATATGGCTTTTTGCTCAAATTACCAATGTTTCGTACAAAATAAAAACTTTACAATATTTAACTCGCTGACAAATTTTATTAAAAATACGAAGACATTGGGAAATTTCTCGGTTATTTAAAATGAAATATTGTTGCTGAATTTTGTTGTAGATGTCGTGACTTTTCATTAAACAAAGTTTCGTCGAAACAAGAAACCTTTTCTACTTTAAAGCACAATGTTTCATTTCCTTGTTGCATTTTTTTCTGATTAAATTCTTGGCCTCAGAGTATATTACCAACGTAAATGGCATTTCGAGAAACAATTATTTGTTTGCACAAAGCTGCATTTCCTTGACTTTAATTTAAAATTTTAGATTTGTTGCACATTTCAACTATATATGTATAACTACTGCTTCTAAATAGAATTTTAAATATTTACTTAAAAATTTAGTTCAATTTGAAGCTGACAGCAAATGTTACATTGTATTAACTTTTAAAAGTTTTGGGGGTTTTTCGTATGTTCTGTCCATTTCTCGATTTTATTTGTATTGAATGTGTCAAACGAATCAGCAACAATGTCAGCGAAAGCGACACATCACATAAACTCATCGTCGTCGTAGTCGTCGATGCACTTGTAGTCATCATCATCTGTGCACAATCGATTGCAACAAATGTTATCGCACACACACTCACACATATGCTTCCTTACATATATTTGCGGATTGGTAGAGGGGATTGACATGTCCCCGAAGATTATTTGTATGTGACTGAGTGTGTTTAGAAAGTCTGGGTAAAAGTTTTATCTGTACCTCACCAGCCAAACTAACAAACAACAGTACTTGCAGTTACACACCACACAGTAAGGGGGGCGCGTGGGGGAAGTTACGCACACACACAACTTTTATAAACATTTCAAGTCCATGTGTGTTCTTGTGAACATAAACCCACATATTTACTGTGGCTCCCGGTAATAGGACAGCACAGCCGATAAACAGTGGATGACGAACTGTTAGACATTCGAAAAGTAATTGGGATATGTAAGTCTATTTTATAACCTTGATTCATATAGAATTCTAAGGGATATCTTCTAAGCAAAATGGATAGTTTCTATATATGAACACTTCCTAATGAAATATTGAAATAGAGGTCTGTATGTAATAACCCAGCAAGTCAGGCGCAGTAATGTCAGACCTTGACGACCAACGAAAACTGGGGTTTCTAAAAATCATCTTATTGGACCTGATGTGTATGATGGTGCAAAATGCCATCATTTTGAATGTCCTGTAAAAAAACACTTTCACCAGCAACATAATCAGCCACCTATTACGCACAGTAGGATGGGTTACGAAAATAAATTCCAGCGGTCACCTTCCAGAAAGTGATGGTCTGCAAAATTTTTCGTCTCTGGGTCATGCCACCTAGAAAAAATCTCTAAAAATCATGTTTTCCCGTGTAATTTTTATACACTCCACGAGAGTATTATGTCTTTGTGCATTTGTTTGTAACACTCAAAAGGAAGGGAGATAGACCCATTGATAATTATACGAATCGACTTAGAATCACTTTTTGAATCGACATTGCTATGTCCGTCTGTCCATCTATTCTTGTAATCACGATACAGGTCGCAACTGTACCCAGAACCAAATGAAACTTTGCACAAAGAAATTTTTCGGGACAAGGACGAACGCTATTTAATTTGAAGAAAATCGGTTCAGATTTGTATATAAGGGTGGCTGATGAATACTGCTACCATGCTACTTAATGCTGTTGTTAAGACTTATTCTTTGCAGAACTGCATCGAAAGTGAATCCCTTTCAACACTGTGTGGTTTCAACAGGATGATGCGACTTTGTCACATAGCCAGGTCCTGCTATGAGAGAGAATTGCTGCGAAAGTTCCCCAAGAAGGTGATTTCTAGACACTCGACATTTCGTTGGCCCCCTAAGTCTCGTGACCTCACTGCACCTATCTTTTTCTTCTGGGGTTATTTCATCTGGAAGTTTACAAACCAAATCAAAACCAGTAAGGAAAGGCTAAAGTCGGGCGGGGCCGACTCTATGATACACTCCACTTTCAGTCCGAATACAATTCAATTCGGTGAAAAAGTGAAAACGGGAAGGTTTTTGTATCCTGTAAATGTATGTGTTTGACAAAAATTGTATATCAGAAAGGACATTTGTATGAGGATATATTGAAACCTGTAACGAAGTAGGTGAAATATAAAATGTATAGTTTGGACAAAATCGGTTAAACTTATGGGAGCAACATTTGAATTTGGGCTATATTTAAATCTGAACCGATCTTACCCACTTTCAGCATAGTTTTGTTTAGTTAGATTATAAGATGTTGTGCGAAATTTAAAGAAAATCGAGCACAATATGTGGCTTTTAAAGCGGCAAAAGTCAAAACGGGAGCGACATTTGTATGGGGGCTATATCTAAATCTGAACCGATCTTACCCAATTTCTGCATAGGTGTTTCTAGTAAGATTATAAGATGTTGTGCCAAATTGAAAGAAAATCGAGTACAATATGTGGTTTCTACAGAGGAAAATGTCAAATCGGGAACGAGATTTGTATGGGGGCTATATCTAAATCTGAACCGATTTGACCTATTTTCACCATAGATGTTCTTAGTTTAAATATAAGATGTTTTGCCAAATCTGAAGACAATCTGATACAATATGTGGTTTCTAGAGCGGAAAAAGTCAAATCGGGAGCGAAATTTGTATGGGAGCTATATATAAATCTGAACCGATCTGACCGATATTCACCATGGGTGTTTCTAGTGGAAATATAAGATGTTTTACCAAATCTGAAGACAATCTGATACATTATGTGGTCTCTAGAGGGGAAAAAGTCAAATCGGGAGGGAAATTTGGGGCTATATCTAAATCTGAACCGATTTTCTTCAAATTAAATAGCGTTCGTCCTTATCCCGAAAAACATCGTTGTGCAAAGTTTCATTTGGTTCTGTCTACAATTGCGACCTGTATCGTGATTACAAGAATAGATGGACGGACGGACAGACAGACAGACAGACAGACGGACATTGCTAAATCGACTCAGAAAGTGATTCTAAGACGATCGGTATAATTAACAATGGGTATATCTCATTTCCTTTTGGGTGTTACAAACAAATGCACAAAGACATAATACTCTCGTGGAGTGTATAAAAATGGATGATTTAAAGCAATGCATTTGAACAACAATTGAGACAATTCTTACTGCAACTCTGCAGGATGTAATGAATAATGAATTTTGCACATACGTCACCGGCTATCGTCATGTCATTTAAATTCTTTTATTTTTAAACCCGTTAAAAAGGTTTAATAATAATGTATCGGTTGTCAAATGAACAAAGAAAAAGTAATTAACATGAATTAAACAAAAAGTTATTTTAGTTTCTTAATGTAGTGTCATTCATCAGCCACCCTGTAGATCCGATTTAAATTTCGCTCTCGATATGACTTGTTCTGGTCTAGAAACCACATATTTTAACAGATCTTCAAATTTGGCAAAATATCTTATATTTCAACTAGACACACCCATGGTGAAAATGGGTCCGATTGGTTCAGATTTACATATAGCTCTAGACGGATTGACTTTTTCCGCCCCAGAGACCACGTATTTTCACCGAATTTCATCAAAATGAGCATAACACGTTTACTTGAACTGAAAGAACTTATTGTGAAAGTTAGTTCCATGTTTGGATATAGCCCGATACAAATATTCTTCTCGATTTGACAAATTGGACCTGGTCATATTAGCCTATGATTAGGAAACATACAAAAATCCTTCCCGTTTTCAGTTTTTTACCGAATTGAATTGTATTCGGATAAAAAGTGGAGTGTGTCATATAGTCGGCTCCGCCCGACTTTAGCCTTTCCGTACTTGTTTATATTGCTCTTTTGTCCAATTTTTTTCTGAATTAATAGACCCTTGGAAACACTTTAAATAAAAATTTTTATTCTTGTCTTGGTCGTATCATTAGACGTTTATATTGATTTTTTGTGTTTTTTAAGGCGACAGCTGAAAACTCATATTTCTTGGAAACATTTTGGAAGACGAATTATGAAAAATAAATAGAAGAAATCACTACTTTTCGAATGATGCATAAGTGCTGAATATCTGACAAAAACTGTCGTCACTGACTCCATTTTTGTAAAATAAACAGGAGATGGATTTTGTTTTTCCATTTGTATGGACAGCAACCCAGCCTAATGCACTGAATTTGTTTTGCAACGCCCTCTCAGCTGCTCTGGAGTCTCCGATTCTATTACAATTATTTTGGTTGTTTTATTTTTCTGAAATCGAAAGCTTTTATTCATTATTACATCGAGCCACTGTACTTGCATGCATGCAGACATACATACAGACATACTCCATACATACATACATACATACATACATATGCATGCTGTCAGTTTGGTTTGCTATTACAACAGACCGATTCGATTGCACCACAACAAACAACAACTTCAGTTTCAGTTTAAACAACAGCAACGGCTACAGCAGCATCAACAGCACCATCCACACATCGTCATTGCCGTTGCGTTACCGATGCCCATATCACCAACAACAACAAGAACAACAGCAGCATATAGTAGTTGGTGGTACTCGTATTCTCTTTGACTTGAATGCACACTTGTCTTTGACACGACAACAACACAAGACCAAGCAGGTCAATTTATTTCAGATTTTTTTTCTGCCGCTGTTCTCGAATCGATTCGATTGCTATGGAGATTTTCCTGGCAAGTGAATTGGATGAGGAGGAGGAAAATTCTATTTTGCTGCAGTAAAAGTTTATCAATCATTTAAAAAGTAAATTGCTTAGAAAACATGTTTGAGACATGTTGCACAGACACTAACAAACAAACACACACACGTTCGCATACACTCGTATACATATTTAAGAACAGGACTTGCATGTCATCTCCTAGACGTCAGCCCATTAGGAGGAACACCCGCAGAACATTGAATTGCGCGATGTTTAAGCAACGATAAAATGGTATGTGATGCAGTAAAAAATTCCAGAAAAGTAATTGGGCACAGAATCGTGACTTTTCTTTCGACAATAAAGGGTGATTCATTTAAACCTTTTGTGTTTAAATTTTAAATAGAACTTTTAAAGTAGAAATCTCATTACGTGTTCTATGTTATGGAAATAGAAAAATTCAAATTTTGATTTGAGATAAGTATGTAGAAATAGTGGTTTTCTTTGTCGAATGATGTGATGAATCGAAGGTGTTGCGACGTTTGGTTTAAAGTACTGGACACTCCGAGAGTAATTGATGTATATCAATAACTGATGTACAGGGTGGCTGATGAATAACACTACATTAAGAAACTAAAATAACCTTTTGTTTAATTCATGTAAATTACTTTTTCTTTGTTCATTTGACAACCGATACATTTTTATTAAACCTTTTTAACGGGTTTAAAAATAAAAGAATTTAAATGACATGACGATAGTCGGTGACGTATGTGCAAAATTCATTATTCATTACATCCTGCAGAGTTGCAGTAAGAATTATCTCAATTGTTGTTCGAATGCATTGCTTTAAATCATCCATTTTTTTTTGATTTGGTTTATAAACTTCCAGATGAAATAACCCCACAAGAAAAAGATAGGTGCAGTGAGGTCACGAGACTTTGGGGGCCAACGAAATGTCGATTGTCTAGAAATCACGTTCTTGGGGAACTTTCGCAGCAATTCTCTCTCATAGCAGGACCTGGCTATGTGACAAAGTCGCATCATACTGTTGAAACCACACAGTGTTGAAAGGGATTCACTTTCGATGCAGTTCTGCAAAGAATAAGTCCTTTAACAACAGCATTAAGTAGCATGGTAGCAGTATTCATCAGCCACCCTGATATAGAGTTGATGCAAAAAAATGCAACAAATGTATTCTTTAGTAGAAATGATTTTGCGAGTAAGTCTGGAGGACGAAAGAATTATATCACCAAATATTTTTTTTAAGTCAAGTAGTATATATCGGGAGATTTATATATAATAACTCGAGAGAAAAAAGTCAAATCGGGAGCGACATTTTTATGAGGGCTAATAGACCCACCTTCACCATAATGTTTCCAATTGAAATATAAGTTGCTATGGCAAATATGAAGTAAAACAATTAATAGGTTTCTTTACCGCAAAACGTTAAATGGTGTCCGAAATTTGTATGGGAGCTATATCTATATCTGAACAGATCTGACCTACTTTCTCCACAGATGTTTCTAGTTCAAATATAAAGTTTTGTGCCAAATTTTAAGAAAATTGGTTAAAATATTTGATAATGTTTCCAATTGAAATATAAGTTGCTATGGCAAATTTGAAGAAAACCGATTAATAGGTTTCTCTACCGCATAAAGTTAAATGGAGTCCGAAATTTGTATGGAAGCTATATATAAATGACCCATTTTCACCACAGATGTTTCTAGTCCAAATAAATTTGAAGCAAATCATGTAAAATATTTGGTTTTTAGAGCGGAAAAAGTAAAAGCGGGAGCGACATTTGTATGGGGACTGTATCGTTCGCCCTTGGGCCGCAAAATTTACTAGTGTAAATTTTTCTTGGGATCGGACAATAATTGCCACCTGTACTTTGATAACAAGAATAGGTGGACGGACATGGTTAAATCGATTCAAAAAGTGATTCTAAGTCGATCGGTATACTTAACATTTGCTCTATCTCGCTTCCTTTTAGATGTTACAAACAAATGCACAAAGACACAATACCCTAGTGGAAAAATAACCCTAATCCGATTTTTTTAAAAATCCTCCTGGTTCACAAGAATACAAACTAAACAAGTAAGGAAAGGCTAAAGTCGGGCGGGGCCGACTATATATGATCTCTAGTGCAAAAAGTTAATTGGAGATCGAAATTTGTATGGGCTCTAAATCTGAACCGATCTGGCCCAACGGGTGTTCGCAGTTGAACTGTAAGGTACCGTGCCAAATTTGAAGCAAATCGGGTAAAATATGTGGTTTCTATAGCGGAAAAGGTCAAATCGGGAGCGACATTCGTCGTTATATTTAAATCTGAACCGATTTGCTATAAATTCGTCCTTGGGCCACAAAACTCACCTGTGCCAATTGTTGTTAGGATTGGACAATGATTGCGACCTGTACTTTGATTACAAGAATAGATGGACGGACAAACGGACTGACGGGCAGACAGACGGACATGGCTAAATGGATTCAAAAAGTGATTTTAAGTCAATTTTCACTACTTCTGAATCATAAGATGAACATCTTTTCGACATCTTTCTTCGGATGCTTTCTTTTTGCTGGGTTGTTACTTTAAATTGTATGGACAGTTATACCTTCCACTAGGGTATTATGTCTTTGTGCATTTGTTTGTAACATCCAAAAGGAAACGAGATAGACCCATTGTTAAGTATACCGATCGACTTAGAATCACTTTTTTAATCGATTTAGCCATGCCCGCCTGTCCGTCCGTCCACCTATTCTTGTAATCAAGGTACAGGTCGCAATTATTATCCGATCCTTACCAAAATTGGTACAAGTTAGTTTTGTGGGCCAAGGACGAGCCCTATTTAATCAGTTCAGATTGTATCGGATCATTTGTATCGGTCGCTCCCGCTTTAACTTTTTCCACTCTAGAAATCACATATTTTAGCAGATTTGCTTCAAATTTGTCACTGTATCTTATAATTCCTATGGTGAAATTGCGCTTCATAGGTTCAGATTTAGATATTGCTCCCATACAAATTTCTGCCTCCATTTAACTTTATGCGCTATAGAAACCACATATTTTACCGACTTTCTTCAAATTTGCCATACCATCTTGTATTTCATCTGGAAACATTATGTGTGTCGATCATAAAAATGTCGCTCCCGATTTGACTTTTTCAGCTCTAGAAACCATATATTTTAGCCGATGTTCTTCAAAATACATTATATTTCAACTAGAAGAGCCTATAGTAAATGTGGACCAGGTTTTAATACACCCCACATACAAATGTCCTTCCCGATTTATCTTTTTTTGATCTAATATAGCAGAACACGTTATATGTCACGTGGTGAAAGTAAGTCACATCGGATCATTATAAAGTTTCCAGAATGGGGTATAAAGTGGTGGGTATCATATAGTCGTCCCCGCCCGAATTTAGCCTTTCCTTACTTGTTTTTTTAAATTTATTAATTAGATTGTATATAAAGCGCAGAGATATTAACATATCAGAAGTGCAGTTTATCGAACATTATTCAAAATCTTACTAACATTATTTGTAACCTTTTATTCTTTTATTCATATATAGCAATTTACCATATTCAAGGTGGAAGATTTGCATTCAAAGTGATATTTTTTAAATTATTTGGTGCCTTTTACAATTTTATAGTGAAAACGTGTTGAAAAAATGTGCGAGAAATAGGTATCCGGGAATCCCGTACATATTTCCCGGGATACGGAAAACATAAAATGTGATTAAAACTCTAATACAAATATACAACGATTTTACTTCTCACCATTTTAGAATTCTCATATTTCTACTGATTATTATCACATTTGAGTGGTGTAGAGTTTCAAATAGTCGGCCCCGCCCAACTTAGTCTTTTCTTACATGTTTCGTTATTTAAACAGTGCTTTGGATAATGAAGACAAATCACCGTGGCAAATGAGGAAACTTGGAAACATATATGACGGACGGACACAGGCCTAGTCATCGCTCTAATATACGCCAGATTCATCGAAAAATGATTATGTACCAGACCACCACTAGGATTATCTGGCGAAAGTTTACCAGAAACAATCTCAAACATATGTAAAAATCACTATAACACTAAATATTACTATGCAGGAAAAAGATTGTGTTCCGGACCAAAAATTATTTTTTGAGAGTACTACGGAATACTGTTCAAACATCATTTTTGTGGACTAATTAAAAAATATATTAAAATTCCAATTTTTGTCTAAGGTACCATTCAAATTTATAGATGATTTATATAATCTACACCACTACGTAAAATATGGTATTATAAGTTAGCACCATGAGAAATGTTTTTACTACCGAGAAACAATTGAGCTAGAGCCACCTTGATACATCTGTCCATCTGCTGACCATCTACAGCTAGTGATCAAAGTACAGGGCGCAATTGTTCTCCTATCGATTTTTCTGGATCAGCTACAGTCACTATTGAATTTGGAAAAAAACAGTTCAGATTTAGATATAGCTTACACCCGATTTACACTATTACTGCTGTAGACTTCACATTGTATATCGGATCTTGAACTAGATTTCTAGATCATGTTGTATTTGATAAGCAACTACCGAGAAAGTGAACTTTTTAAATGTACCTATTTCTACATTTTAAATGAACAATGTTTGTCATGTTTTCTTCTTATTTTTATTTATCCTATTACAAGTTATTATTTATTCTATTATATCTATAGACTCCACATTTTTCACCTGACACAGATAAAGTTTCCCAGAGCATTTCACATCAGTGGACATATTGGTTAATGTTTTCATATAACCTCTATACAAAAGTCCCTCCAATTCTCATTAGTACCGCTCCGAAACCCTCATATTACTAAGTTCTCTCCGATGGGTCATAACTTCTGCATTTATTTTCTCAAAATATTCCTTGTTTTCACCGACAGGATGTCTGCTATTAGAAAACAAGTAAACAGGACTGGCCAAATCATATATTTCCACCACCAAGGAGTGCATTTTACGAGTGGCGTATGCACCGAATTTCATTCTTCTAACTACAGCCGTTTGGTTGGTACCTTTTTTATACCCTTACGGTACTAATTTCCCCCTAAAAAGTACTATTGTAAAATTATTTTGTTTTACGATAAATATCTAGACGGAAACAAAAGAGAGTAATTGAAAAATCTTCAATTAAACAAAATCCAGAAATCCTTGTTTCCAAAAGAAAACAAGTTAGGAACTATATGATACACTCCACTTTCTATCCGAACACAATTCAATTCGGTAAAAAAGTGAAAACGGGAAGGCTTTTTGTATGTTTCCTAATCATAGTCTAATATGACCTGGCCCAATTTGTCAAATCGAGAGGAATATTTGTATCGGGACTATATCAAAACATGGAATGAAGTGGATAACTTTCACTATAAGTTTTTTCAGTTCAAGTAAACGTGTTATGCTCATTATGAAGAAAATCAGTGAAAATACGTGGTTTCTGGGGTGGAAAAAGACAATCCGGGAGCGAAATTTGTATGGGAGCTATATATAAATCTGAACCGGTCTAACACATTTTCACCACAGGCGTTTCTAGTTGAAATTTAAGATGTTTTGACAATTTTGAAGAAAATCTGTTGTAATATGTGGTATCTAGAGTGAAAAGAGTCAAATCGGGAGTGAAATTCGTATGGGGGCTATATCTAAATCTGAACCCATTTTCTTCAAATTAAATAGCGTTCGTCCTTGTCCCGAAAAACTTCATTGTGCAAAGTTTCATTTGGTTCTCGCTACAATTGCGACCTGAATCGTGATTACATGAATAGATGGACGGACATACGGACATTGCTAAATCGATTCAAAAAGTGATTCTAAGACGATCGGTATAATTAACAATGGGTCTATCTCTCTTCCTTTTGAGTGTTACAAAAAAATTCACAAAGACATAATACTCTCGTGGAATGTATAAATACTTTTGACTTTTGTGTTGTCGTAAAACTAGCTGCGAATATGAGGAATTAAAAATAATATCGGTGAGATAACCGTGTTATCATTATGGCAGCATCGACGAAATTAAACACAATATCATGTCCTTTGAACAGTTTGAGACAGGCATAGGATATTCACAACAATGACAATCCCATGTAAAAGGACCGATCGCCTTCATATATTTGTGTTAGAACTAGATCCCGAGAAGAATTACTGTCACTAAAATCATACAAAATCCGAAGGGCGATACCTTTAGTATCATGTCGTTGACTACCACTTGAGCGTCACTACCGTCAGATTGCCATCGACGATCATATTCCACAGATTGTCGACTCACAGTGGTTCGGAATCAAAATCCATCGGCCAAAATTCAATAAATTTTGTTCTAGTAGACATTTTTGAGTTGTGTAAAAAACCAAATTAGACAAGGGCCCAACGATTATTTTGAGATAATAACATTAATAATCGGATATATTTTAGACATCGGCCCAAAGTAGACTAGTTTTTCGTATTTTTCGATTTAAAAGAAAATTAAAATTTTTATTTTTTGAATTTATGTTTTTTAACACATTTTTACGTATTTGTTCATAATGCGAAGAAAAACAAGTAAGGAAAGGCTAAAGTCGGGCGGGGCCGACTGTACGATACACTCCACTTTCAATCCGAATACAATTTAATTCGGTGAAAAAGTGAAAACGGGAAGGATTTTTGTATCCTGTAAAAACAAAAAATGTTAAATCGGAAAGGACATTTGTATGGGGGTATATTGAAATCTGGAACGAAATAGGTGAAATATAATATGTATAGTTTGGCCAAAATCGGTTAAACATTTGGGAGCAACATTTGTATTTGCGCTATATCTAAATCTGAACCGATCTTAGCCACTTTCACCATAGGTTTGTTAATTGGTTTATAAGCTGTTGTTCCAAATTTAAAGAAAATCGAGTACCATTTGTGGTTTCTAAGGCGGCAAAAGTCAAATCGGGAGTCACATTTGTTTGGGGGCTATATCTAAATCTGAACCAATCTTACCCAATTTTGGCATAGGTGTTTCTAATTTGATTATAAGATGTTGTGCCAAATTTAAAGAAAATCGGTTACAATATGTGGTTTCTAGAGCGGAATATGTCAAATCGGTAGCGACATTTGTATGGGGGATATATCTAAATCTGAACCGATCTTACCCACTTTTTGCATAGGTGTTTTTAGTAGGATTGTAAGATGTTGTGCCAAATTTAAAGAAAATTGGGTACAATATGTGGTTTCTAGAGCGGAAAATGTCAAATCGGGAACGTTATTTGTATAGGGGCTATATCTAAATCTGAACCGATCTTACCTAATTTCTGCATATGTGTTTCTAGTTGGATTATAAGATGTTGTGCCAAATTTAAGGAAAATCGGGTACAATATGTGGTTTCTAGAGCGGAATATGTCAAATCGGGAGCGACATTTATATGGGAGCTATATCTAAATCTGAAACGATCTTACCTAATTTCTGCATAGGTGTTTCTAGTTGGATTGTAAGATGTTGTGGCAAATTTAAAGAAAATTGGGTACAATATGTCGTTTCTAGAGCGGAAAAAGTCAAATCGGGAGCGACATTTGTAAGGGGGCTATATCTAAATCTGAACCGATCTTATCCAATTTTTGCACAGGTGTTTCTAGTTGGATTATAAGATGTTGTACCAAATTTAAAGTAAATTGGGTACAATATGAGGTTTCTAGAGCGGAAAATGTCAAATCGGGAGCGACATTTGTGTGGGGGGCTATATCTAAATCTGAACCGATTTGCATCAAATTAAATAGCGTTCGTCCTTGATCCACAGAACTTGCTTGTGCCAATTTTTGTTAAGATCGGACTATAATTGCGACCAGTAATTTGATTACAACAATAGATGGACAGACGGACAGACGGACAGACGGACATTGCTAAATCGACTTAGAAAGTGATTCTAAGTCGATCGGTATACTTAACAATGGGTCTAACTCGCTTCCTTTTGGGTGTTACAAACAAATGCACAAAGACATATTACTCTCGAGGAGTGTACAAAAATTATTTTTTTTCTATTACAGATTTTCACGTTTTATAAATTTTGAAAATTGAAAAAACAAAATTTCTTTCTTGTTATAAAATTTTGCTTGAATGTAAGGGAAATTTACTCATATTTTTATCTGCGTACCTCTTTGTCTAATTTTGTTTTTTTTTTTACAGAAATCAAAAATGTCTACTAGAACAAAAGTTTTTGAATTTTTGCCTATGAATTTTGATTCTGAACCACTGTACGACGACGACCGCATTCCACAGATTGTGTTATTTTCAAATCTTTTTCGTATTTTAGGATTGTTTCAGTTTATGCAAAAAATGAATCTTTCAGCTCCGTAATGCCACTTATTGGACGTCACTTTATTGTCTTTATGTTGCGGAAAGAGGGCTTATGTGTAGATAACATCCTCTATTTTGGACATATGCACTTAGATATTATATTTGCTTGTATATTAGATAATATTTCCTAGATTTTTGAACACTCTAGTTCCCCCAATATGTGTCATGAATAAAGGAAGAATAAAATTCTCATAAGTCTTTTTTTCTTGTGGGCACCGATATGTGTATATATAGCAAAATTCAAATGTCATCTTTAAAAAAACGTATACGAAAAAAATTACGACTGCGGTAAATGTACATGTATGTATATGTATGAATGTATATATTTCCTACCATAATGTCGTTGTTGAAATTCAATTCGCCATTTACATTTTCCACCATTTTCCACTGAATGGCAAAAATATGAAAACGCAGTTTTCTCCTTCATATTACAGAGCACGCTCACGTAGATTACTTCCGCCGCCGATTGCGAACAAATTTGGCTGCAACCGAAAAAATGAATGAAACACAACAAACGATTCAAGCATAGCGAAGGATCTGAGGTTGAGGAATGCAAAGAGTGTGGCTCATTAAGCTGAATTTTTGTTATAAAAGTGGTGAATTTTGGATGAAATATTTATCCAAAATTCCAGTGTTGCCTTAATATAAAACAAGTAAGTAAAGTCGGGCGGGGCCGACTCTATGATACACTCCACTTTCTATCCGAATACAATTTAATTCGATGAAAAAGTAAAAACGGGAAGGATTTTTGTATCCTTTAAATGTATGTGTTTGACAAAAAATGTTAAATAGGAAAGGACATTTGTATGGGGGTATATTAACATCTGGAACGAAATAGGTGAAATATAATATGTATAGTTTGGCCAAAATCGTGCTATATCTAAATCTGAACCGATCTTACCTAATTTCTGCATATGTGTTTCTAATTGGATTATAAGCTGTTGTGCCAAATTTAAAGAAAATCGAGTACAATATGTGGTTTTAAAGCGGCAAAAAAGTATGGGGGCTATATCTAAATCTGAACCGATCTTACCCACTTTCTGCATAGGTGTTTCTAGTTTGATTATAAGATGTTGTGCCAAATTTAAAGAAAATCGGGTACTATATGTCGTTTCTACAGCGGAAAATGTCAAATCGGAAGCGACATTAGTATGGGGGCTATATCTAAATCTGAACCGATCTTACCCAATTTCTGCACAGATGTTTTTAGTTCGATTATAAGATGTTGTGCCACATGTAAAGAAATCGAGTACAATATGTGGTTTCTAAAGCGGTAAAAGTCAAATCGGGAGCGACATTTGTATGGGGGCTGTATCTAAATCTGAACCGATCTTACCCACTTTCTGCATAGGTGTTTCTAGTTTGATTATAAGATGTTTTGCCAAATTTAAAGAAAATCGGGTACAATATGTCGTTTCTACAGCGGAAAATGTCAAATCGGGAGCGACATTAGTATGGGGGCTATATCTAAATCTGAACCGATCTTACCTAACTTCTGCACAGATGTTTTTAGTTCGATTATCAGATGTTGTGGGACATGTAAAGAAAATTGAGTACAATATGTGGTTTCTAAAGCGGCAAAAGTCAAATCGGGAGCGACATTTGTATGGGGGCTACATCTAAATCTGAACCGATCTCACCTAATTTCTGAATACGTATATGCAGTTGGATTATATGATGTTGTGTCAAATTTAAAGAAAATCGGGTGCAATATGTCGTTTCTACAGCGGAAAATGTTTAATCGGGAGCGACATTTGTATGGGGGCTATATCTAAATCTGAACCGATCTTACCCAATTTCTGCATAGGTGTTTTTAGTTGGATTATACGATGTTGTGCCAAATTTAAAGAAAATCGGGTACAATATGTGGTTTCTAGAGCGGGAAATGTCAAATCGGGAGCGACATTTGTATGGGGGCCATCCCTAAATCTGAACCGAATTGCCTCAAATTAAATAGCGTTCGTCCTTGATCCACAAAACTTTTTTGTGCCAATTTTTGTTAAGATCGGACTACAATTTCGACCTGTAATTTGATTGCAACATTAGATGGACAGACGGACAGACAGACGGACAGACAGACGGACAGACGGACGGACAGACGGACATTGCTAAATCGACTCAAAAAGTGATTCTAAGTTGATCGGTATACTTAACAATGGGTCTATCTCCCTTCCTTTTGGGTATTACAAACAAATGCACAAAGACATAATACTCTCGTGGAGTGTATAAATACTGCCGATATCTGAGACAAAGTGTTTGTATTAATAAATTTTGGAATAATATAAGTATATTCTTGGCGATACATCATGACAGAATCAATAGGTTTTACTGATATATATGAGTAAGGATTTTATTCCTTATTAACTGTCTTGTGAAGATTTATATTCTGGGAGAAAATTTTGTATTAATATAGGTTTACATGCAAATACATACTTATGTATGGATCTGACCGTGACATTTTATTTACGAAACAAGTATTTACGAAACACATAAAATTATTATATGTAAACAAAATATTTTCTTAGCAATTAATGTTTGGAAATTATTGATTCGAAACAAGTAATGAAAGGCTAAAAACGTGTGGGTCAACTATACGATGCCCTACACCATAACGTTTATGATATAGTCATAGTCGCATGATCTGAGCTATCCATAGAATCATTAGGATTCACGTTCTGGCTTCCTGGCACGATAACCAATAAAGATATATTGGCAATTATATTGACACTTTTTTGTTGACGTATATGCAACTTGACAACACTGGACAATAGTAACATTCATATCTGCGATGCCACCCACCATACCAATTGTCATTATTGGATTCGAAGTTCGCTGTTCCCAGCAGTAAATTGCAATGCCACGTTCCACATCTTACGTGAGTGGTATGAGTCTATGCCGTGGTAAGGGGTTGTGGTGATGCCAACCATGCCTTCCACATACACTTTTGCATCGTTATTATCAACAAAACACTGGTGTCGTGTTGTTGTTGCTTAAAATTGCAATAGCTATTTCTGTTCGTTTACCTCTGCATACGAAAGTACACTCGCACACACAGACACACACCCATGCAAACATCCATAAGGACACAAGGACATGTACACCGATTCACAATGCAATTCTCAGGTTGTGGCACTTGCAATCATTTCAACATGAATCACGTTTGATTCGCACGAATTACCTTTTATGTGAAATTGAAATTATAATTTTCCATGCCCTTGTACGTCTGTATGTATGTACGTACAGCAAAATGGCAGTGTGTATGAAAACGATGTACTCGAACTCTTTAATATGAATTAAACCACATATATACATGGTCATACGACACTATGACGAGGATCGAATTGGAAATATATATCATATGTACATTGTACATAGGTGTTATTGCAGAGTTGATGCCAAGCAGCATTTTAAGTTGTCCAATGATTTATTTCCGTTTCATGGCCAATTACACTAGCTTAAAAACATTTGTCCGATATTTATACACTCCACGAGAGTTTTGTCTTTGTGCATTTGTTTGTAACACGAACGCTATTTAATTTGAGGCAAATCGGTTCAGATTTAGATATAGTCCTCAAACAAATGTCGCTCCCGATTTGACTTTTTCCCATCTATAAAGCACATATAGTACACGATTTCCTGGCTTAACACCTTATAATCTAACCCGATTTCCTGGCTTAACACCTTATAATCTAACTAGAAACACCTGAGGGGAAAGCCGGTTAGATTGATTCAGATTTAGATATAGCCCCTATACAAATGTCGCTCCCGATTTGACTTTTTCCGCTTTAGAAACCACATATTGTAATTGAAGTGTATCATGTAGTCGGCTGCGTACCTTACTTCTTATACCCTAAGTTAATATAATAAGTTAGTTTCGCGCCAAATTTTTGTAACACCAAGAAATAATTGAGCTAGACCCACCTTTAAGTATACGGATCGGCTTAGAATCACCAGCTGAATCGATTTACCTATGTCTGTCTGTCCGTCCGTCCGTCTGCTGTCCATCTAAGCTTGTAAGCACTCTACAGGTCGCAATTGTTGTCCGATTGTCATGAAACTTGGAAGAAGTTATTTTTTCTGGCCAAGGAGCATCGGTATTGATTTTGGAGGAAATCGGTTCAGATTTAGATATAGCCCCCATATAAATGTCGCTCTCGATTTGACTTTTTCCGTCCTATAAAACACATATAGTACCCGATTTTCTTAAAATTTGGCTTAACACATTATAATCAAACTAGAAATACCTGTGGCGAAAACGGGTTAGATCGGTTCAGATTTAGATATAGCCCACATACAAATGTCGCTCCCGATTTGACTTTTTCCGCTCTAAAATCCACATATTGTACCCGATTTTCTTTAAAATTGGCACAACATTTTACAATCGAACTAGAAACACCTATGCTGAAAGTGGGTAAGATCGGTTCAGATTTAGATATATCCCCCATACAAATGCCGCTCCCGATTTCACTTTTTCCGTTCTAAAATCCACATATTGTACCCGATTTTCTTTAAAATTGGCACAACATTTTATAATCGAACTAGAAACACCTATGCTGAAAGTGGGTAAGATCGGTTCAGATTTAGATATAGCCCCCATACAAATGTCGCTTCCGATTTGACTTTTTCCGCTCAGAAACCGCATATTGTACCCGATTTTCTTTAAAATTAGTACAACATTTTATAATTGAACTAGAAACACCTATGCTGAAATTGGGTAAGATCGGTTCAGATTTAGATATAGTCCCCATACAAATGTCGCTCCCGATTTCACTTTTTCCGCTGTAGAAACCGCATATTGTTCCCGATTTTCTTCAAAATTGGCACAACATTTTATAATTGAACTAGAAACACCTATGTTGAAAGTGGGTCACATCGTTCCAGGTTTCAATATACAAATTTCCTTTCCGATTTAACATTTTTTGTCAAACACATACATTTACAAGATTCAAAAATCCTTCCCGATTTCACTTTTTTACCGAATTGAATTGTAGTGTAAAAAAAAAAGTGGGGTGCATCATATAGTCGGCTCCGTCCGTCTTTAGCCTTTCCATACTTGTTTTGGAGATGCCCATGCTTTGGTATAACCCAAGTGGGGCCCCATTCTTCTCTATTACAGCTCTAGAAACCACATCTTACATCGGATCTTCATCTAATTCTGCAGATCATTATATGTTTCAACTAGGAATACCTACCGTGAATGAGAAATATATAGACGCATGTTTTGTCACAGGCCTCAATTGTTGTTATAGTCCCTCTTCAAATGTCCGTCCGATTCATCCTATTACCGCTGTATTATCTGTATTAATCATTGGATCTAGATCAATTTATCCATATAATGTTATATTTACTTTACTCGGAATATCTGCTGGATCAATTGCTTTATTATTTACCATACTCATTAACTTTGACTAAAGATGAATTCATAGTAACTGTATAATTTATATGAACTACATAAAATTGTTCCAATGAAATACCTGGGTTTAGTAATCAAAGCGAGGTATATACACAGGGAGTGGTGTAATGTATTATATAGTCGGCACCGCCCGACTTTAGCCTTTCCTTACTTGCTTTTGTTATATATTAGCTTGTCAACCTCAAATATGGAATCGGACGATTTTTGAGGGGAATTGGGCATTTTGTAAAAAAATTCCCTGTTCTCTTTTAAATGCATTTTCACAAAGAGCTTGTTGAGCTTAAGATTAGACCACGAGTCTAAACGACACCACTCTAGAAGAGCTGGGAGAAACCCTATAACCTGCTGTAGTTCTGTTCTGTTGGAATGGTCGTTTTACTATGAAATTTGATATTTTACAGTGTTTTTATAGTAGTTATTATACCCGCCTGGAATATGGGCGTTCTAGTACCTACCACACAAAGTGGCATAAACTATGGCTGAAATAAAAGTGATATAAGTTCAATACGGATAGTGGCAAATTTATATCTGAAAATGTTTTGATAACCACATTACACATATAAAATATTTATGCTTTTTCAACTCCTCTTTAGCACCCCCCACACAATTGTACCTATGCTATGTAAAGGGTGGTTGAATTTGAAAGGCCGATGTTGATTTTGAATAAAACACAAATTACTTAGGAAATTATTGTCATTTCTTTTATTATGATAATATTGGTATGGTTCAAATATGTATGGAACAAAGTAACGGCCAATTGGCCCCCGCGACCTCGGAGACACACCTCCATCCGATGGTCCAAATTTTCGATGACGCTGAGGCATGATTGAGATTCTATGCCGTTAATGTTCCGAATTATCTCATCTTTTAGTTCTTGAGTTGTTGCTGGCTTATCGACGTTTCTTTCAAATAAACCCAAAGAAAGAAGTCCAATGGTGTCAAACCACAAGATCTTGGCGGCCAATTGACATCGCCATCACGTGTGAACTAAACGCTCCTGAAAACACCTCTAAAAATTATGTTTTTCCCGTGTAATTTTTTTTATGATTCATTTTTGCCCATATTTTTTTCTAAATTAATAGACCAGACATTATAAATAAAAAGTTTTATTCTTGTCTTAGAATAACACATTGGTAGAATTATTCGGCTTTTATATTGATTTTTTGCGAGTTCTCAAGGTGACAGCTAAAAACTCATATTTCTTGAAAACATTTTGTAAGAGGTGTAATGAAAAATAAATGGAGGAATCAATACCTTTCGAATGATGCCTAAGTGATGAATAACGGACAAAAAATGACGCCACTGCCTCCATTTTTGTGAAATAATAATAAAATGTTCAAACTCTTTTTACAAAAAATGAGCGCTGCGACGCCAATTTCATTCTGATATTCATGATTTAGGCATCATTCGAAAGATGTTGACTGCAGCTATTTTTTATAAAATACTACCACCAAATACGAAAAAGTGACTGGAACTTGTTTTTCCATTTGTATGGACGGCGACCCAGCCTAACTTACATATGCAACTCAATGAGATGCTTGTAAGGTGGCATGTGTACTTTATTACTTGGTGCGATTTTTTAAATGCAAATTCGGCAAGTGAGTTGTGCTTCTCGTTCGTTTGTGAGAATTATCTCCTTACAGAGGCCGGGATTGATATTGAAAAGTCGCTGCGAAGCCACTTGAAAAGACTTTTGGTCGAAATCATGATCGTGGTAGTCTGCAGCCAAGTGATAAATGTCACCATGTCATTTGTAAATAAATTTGCATTCTATTAAATATAGATGCAAAATGGTCTTGATCCAGGACAATATCCCAGTTCAAATCAAATTCTTAAAAATTGCAAACAAATACTCGGTCTAACCGACGGAAACTTACTTACTTGTTGAGACTTCAATGGTCAATATTATATTAAAGTTATTTGTATACAAATACAATTTGAATATCTTTTCCTTGGAATTTTCATTTTTCTAGTTCAAAGAGTCTACCACCATTTCGGAAAACAGATTTATGCCTGTTAAGGACCAGGTTTCACAATATTCTTCAAGGTTTGATATCATTCATTGTAGGATCTTTTCGTCTTTGAACATCTGCGTAAAGTAATATTCTAATATTTATACCATCAATATTCACCCCATCTTCAAAAAGAATCGTGAATATAAAGCGAAAAATAAAGGTAATAAGAGGATTGAAGGACTCTGGCAATTTTTCTCCTGCATGTTGTAGTGTATGCTTTCTATAATGTTTACGAATTTGAATGAAATACCCATTCAATGTAGTTTGTACAGTAGCGAGTTACAAGACACTTTGTCGAATGCGGCTTTGAAATCTACAAGGAACGAGTATACTTTCCTTTTTTTCTGACAGCTCTTTATGAATTATTTTTAAATGTTGTCAGCTGTCGAATACCTTTTCCTGAAACATGTCTGATACTCAACCACGATCTTACTTCCAAACTCCGCCAGTCTTTACTAGTTGTAATATTGTTAATTCTTTCACTGATCTTGGCATAGTATACGTTTTTGCTTCTTTCGCACACTTCCTTGCTCTCGTCGTCAGTTCCTTTTTGTCGTCTTCAAGTTTAGTTTTTCTAAATTTGTCCAACAATTTGTATCTCGCCCTCTCTTTCATTAAACATTTTTTTGTAAATTACTTTGAAGTTTTTGTTTCACACTTTCATTAAACCATTTCTTGTAAATTACTATGAAGTTTTTGTTTATAAGTATTTTATAGTATATTTTTAAAGGTGTCTCTTCGCGGTAACTTAGGCAAGGTTTAAGTTTATTGGTGGTGGTAACTGCATATTAAATTTCAAAGTAAGATCTATTGACATATGATCGGGCCATATTTTCTATTCACCCGAAAATTATCCACAAATGCCAGCATATTTTGGAATAATGCACAAATATCTTTCACTGATTCGCTATCGCTACTCAAAAACGAAAGATTTCATTACTCATCTCCCAAGGTATGTCCCTTTATGTGACCGTAACCGAAATCGATATATTTAGTGATTATATTGACACTGAATTGGTTCTTGTGAGTGATCCAGATTGATCACATATTGTCGGCACTTCTTTGCATTCTAGTGCGCCCCAGATCGTTTCATGGTCTAGTGTATCGAAATCATTTGAGAAATCAATGAAGCGCATGCAAAAAGGAGTGAGATATTCCACAGATTACTTAACGAAAATGCGCAAAGTGTTCGTCAGGTCAATATACGAATTTCTAGCCCTAAATTCCGCTTGCCTTATGTTAGGTACTAGAAATTCTTCCAGCCTCTTGTTATGTTATTACTAGAGTATAATGACTATCTCCATTTGTTTGAAACATCCAAAAGGAAGCGAGATAGACCCATTGTTGAGTATACCGATCGAATTACCTTTTGAATCGATTTAGCAATGTCCGTCCGTCCATCTATTCTTTAAATCAAAGTATCGGTCGCAATTAGTGTCCGAATGTAACTAAAATCGGCGCAAGTGAGTTTTGCGACCCAAGAACGAACCCTATTTAATTTAAAGCAAATCGGTTCAGATTTAGACATAGCTCTAGAAACCACATCGAGTAAAATGATTTGCTTCATGTTTAGAAAAATGCCTTATAATTTAACTAGAAACATCTATGGTGATCAGGCCCAATGATCGCTTCGGATTTAGATATAGCTCCCATACAAATTTCGTTCTCCATTTAACTTTTTGCGTTCTAGAGATCACACATTTTAACCAATTTTCTTCATTTAACTTTTTGCGTTAAAGAGACCGCATATTTTAACGGATTTTCTTGAAATTTGGCACAAGAAACAAATTTGGATATATCTCCTGTACAAATTTCGTTCTCCTTTTAATTTTTTGCGCTCTAGAGATCGCACATTTTAACCAATTTTCTTCCAATTTGGCACAGAACCTTATATTATAAATAGAAATACCATACATATATTTTAACCGATGTTCTTCAAATTTGTAAAAATAATTAAATTTCGTTTTCAGATGTAGTGGGGTAGAAAGTGGTGGGCATCTTCTTATCTTTTTATTTTATCCTTACTTTTTTATAATGTGGGCAAATGTTTTTTGACCACGTTGGGCATAGTTGTTCTTCATTCTTTTGTATGGTGCCATCGAAAAATATAGAATTTTATTTTAACCTTTATTTTTAGAATTTAAACATAAATTTAAAATTTTATTAAATTCTGTCACTTTAAAGTTTTTTTTTTGAACTGGGATATTGTCCTGGCTCAAGACCATTTTGCATCTATATTTAGTAGAATGCACATTTATTTACAAATGGCATGGTGACATTTATTACATGACTGCAGACTACCACTATCATGATTTCCACCCTGTCTAAAGGTTTCATTCTGGTGGCTTGGCAGCGACTTTTCAACATCAAACCCGGCCTCTTTAAGGAAATGATTCACAAACGAACGAGAAGCACACCTCACTTGCCGAATTTGCGTTTAAAAAATCGCACCAAGTAATAAAGTACACATGTCATCTTACAAGCATCCCATTGAGTTGCATATGTGTATATGCAGGTATAGTTACCCAGCAATACTTCTGCCGTGCCAACGCTCATTTGTTTTAGTTTTTTCGTTTGTATTTTTTTGGTCCATAATCAATATTTTTTTTTCACTGAACTCACTCACTATTGATCTTTTTGCTTAATAATTTTTACCATACTGTTTAAAAGCCTCGTTGTTTGCATTAATAGCCATTTTTCATTTATTATTGATATTGCAATGCAATCAAGGTATACTAGTTTTCTTAAAAGTATTTAAGATTTCAAGTGTTTTTACCTAATTTTTGGAACAATTTGTTATAAACAAAAACATGAACACAAATCTGAAAATGGGAGCTGTACGATCACTAGTTCCTAAACAATTGTCTGATTCTGACTCCTTTTATGAAAAAAAAACAGAAATTTTACTGACAAGAAAGATGGTCTAGCAGTGATTTGACTAGTTTAATTTTGTTTTAAGGTAATTTTAAAAGAGCCGTAACTGTTTTGTGCTAGCCGATATAAATATATTACTTTGCCGAATTTCAAGCAAATTACGCATCAAATTTTTACAGAAATATATGTTTTTTCAATTCTCTGTATTTTTTAATGAAAAATACTATTTAAAAAAATATTAACAGCTAAAAGTGCAGGAAGACGCTGCATAAGTATCGTGATTGTGATCCTGGGACCTACTCAACAACAATTATAAACGCAATTGCAGTCGATATTAAAAATAACTATTCCCGAATTAATATGTGGTTTGTTTAATGTGTTGTCTTAGAAGTTTAGGACGTGTCAGCTCCTTTTGTTTAGATGTTAACGAGCTCTTAACAGACGAACGGGCTGGCGGTCATGGCTAGACCGTCTTAGAATTGTATGACGATCAAGAATATATAGGATCCGCAAAATAACTTTTTTTTTGAAAATGCTATAAAAAAAACTACTGAATATTTTCTCAAATTTATTTTTTTATTTGAAAGTACAATCCTTCCGGTTAATAATCGAAAATAATTTCATTCAAATGGCTGCCTCGGGCACCCCACAAATAATAGTCCAACGGTTGAATAGTTGAAAACAAAACGTTAGATGACGGACCCTATATATACTTTATAGAGTCGATATTTCAAGATGTGACAAACTTAACCCTATGGTAGATGGTGTAAAAATACTCAGAAGGAATTTATATTCTATATTCCACCCCAGTGACTCTACCAAGGGATATGAGTAAGGCGGTACGATTTTTGATTGTTTCGGAAGTATTCTTCGTAAACAAATATTTATCCGTATTTGTCGAAAAAAATAAAATTTGCTTTCATGAGTTATGACCAATTGGTGAAATTACGATTTTTACAAAAAGGTGTAATAATTCAATCGGCTGTAACTCCTGCAATAATTCTTTTATGTAGTCTTTGGAAACAATCGAAACTATCGAGGTCAAAAATCGTACCGCTTGATATGGAAGGACTCATATACTACTTTCTAAATCTAGATTTTTTTGATGGGACCTAAATAGAAATATCTTAGGAACTAGTATTTGTTTTATAGAGAAACTAGCTGACCCGGCAAACGTTGTTTTACCTTCAAATTTTATTTATATTTAAATAGCTGACTCGGCGGACTTCGTTCTGCCTAGAAAAGTATTGATTTAGACATTTAATGTCTTATTGTTACGGGTACATGATAATATTTAAAATGATCGGTAATTCATATTTATTAAAAAAATAAAAATGTGAATGGTTTATGAACTATTACATGAGTATACGCATAATTAAGAGAATGTTAGTGTTATTCATTATAGTGGACCCGGGGAACTTCGTTTCACAGTTGTCCTACGTCATTTCAAATTGCAGAAAATCTGTGGCCCATTGCAAATTATTCTTTGTTTTGAAATATTTGCTGGATAGGTTACGGTCGTGTTGATTTTGAATTGTAGTTCCTCTCATTGGAGTACTCTGTGAAAAACAATGTTTTTCGTTTTGTTGTCAGGTGCGAAAACGATCAAAGCGGATGGTTTTCCGATACTGGAATATCCGTCATACAGTTGACCGTGCAAAAAACATTCATTTTCTAGATTGAGGCTACTAACACACTCCTTGTGATTGGCCTTGTGAGTTATTGATTGTCATGGCGAATGCGAGACGAATTGGAAATTGGATTCGCTTAAACTCAATGGCATATCGGCTGGGATCATTGGCATTCTCGGAATGAGAACTTCCCCACCTTTGAACTTTACTTTTAGTATTATTTCGTAAATCACATTGCTAATGAGTTTTGTGACCGCTAAACGCGTTCCGATGCATAATTTTGATTGATAGAGAATGCCAAGCTTGATGACAACTGAACCAACCTTCAATTGTAAATTGTGCGGTGGCAATCCAAGTGATCCACATGATTGTCCTTTGCCGCTAAAATTCCTCTTTCACTCAAGCAATCGTTCGAACCAATTGGCTGATGGACTTCAGCTTTCAATGAGTGTGATTCTTCTACCGCCATTATCAGATGATCGACGCCGATACAGTGGATAACCATCGTGGCCAGTGATGGTCTCGCCATTCAAACTTCGTGGATAACTCTTGGAACACTTACCGTCGACCATGCACGGTGATTGTGGGTTAATGACGCCACGTGTGAGACATGTTTGTAATTTCATCAATTTGGTCTGGTTGGATTCTTTCGACTGACCAAATGCGAATATGCGCATGCGGTAAAACTATTTTTGTCATTCAATTGAATACGTCCAACATCGAGTATCGCCAATGACACGATGCTTAATTATATAGTACATATCGACGCGGAATTGCTCAAACAATCGACGAAACATAAGCAAATAGTTGTCTACATTTTGAGGAATCAAATCAAATTCATTCATTGCGCTGACCTTCTTGGTGGTTTCCTCACCTAAGATGATATTAGTGTCATATTGAAATGAATGGATTTATCATCTGAATGTTGATAGCCATCATCTCCTTGCAAAAACATCAGTGGGTATTGCAATGCATCGTATGAACGATTTTCGCCAACAATCACAACTGCAACCTTGTCTATTGCAGGAGCGTTAAGTTGGCGTTCGTGTGTTCCAGTAGGTTGTTCATCCGCTCTGATCAAGGTTTTATAGTCATCACTTGGCATGTGATTCAACGCAGTTTTGAATAACCGAATCAATGCATGATGTTCATGAAGTAGCTGCTGCAGGCCTCGAAGAATTCATCATTCATTGCTCTATTTATTGTTTGGCGCTGATCGAGTTTATTTTCCCAATTGCCCATGCGGTACCAATTATTCAATACGATGGAGAATTTGGCCTTGGATCTGTATAATCCGCGTTCGTTAATAATATCTGCACCAAATGAAGTCATTTGAAAGTATCCGTTATATTTCTGGGTGTTCGATAGTACATGAAGTGATTCTGGTCTATCACCATGCAAATGCAATGGCTTTGGTGGTAATTTTACCTTGCCACTAGGGTTTGGGGTCCGGGAATTCCCGAATCGTTTTTCCAAATTTTCCGGGAATTCCCGGGAAAAATTTTTACATTTCCCGGGAATACGGGAAATGTTAAAAAATATTTTATTGATTATTTTGAGCACTAATTTATTTTTACTGTACGATTGGGAAATTGTATATATATTAAATTAATATATTTACATTATTGACAATAGTAATGAACATTTCTTTAAATTATATTACTTCAAAAAAACTTAATAAATTCGCTAAGTCGCTATTTTGGGGTTTTATGTTGAAAAGTCGCTGTGAAGCCACTTGAAAAGACTTTTGACATGGTCGAAATCATGATCGTGGTAGTCTCCAGCCAAGTAATAAATGTCACCATGTCATTTGTAAATAAAATTGCATTCTATTAAATATAGATGCAAAATGGTCTTGAGCCAGGACAATATCCCAGTTCAAATCAATCAATATTTGATCAGACCAAAAAAATACAGACGAAAAAACTAAAAGGAATATAAATATGTATATCCTACGGTATATTTAAATGACCTTCTGTAAGAACTAACGACTGGACTATTTCAATGTTTTAATTTTTTATGAATTTATTTACTAAATATTATTTTTTTATAATGTTTTTATTGCTTTTACAGTTTAGAATATTTCCCCCCGTTACTGTTAAATATTTTCATCTCTAGACGAATGAATCTTCTAAATTAAAGACGTTCTCAGCCATACGAGTTATTGTTGTGAGGCACTTGTGCCTATGATTTAAATGTCCAATTTTATGACGACAATTATTCTAGAATAAAATATTTGTAAAATGAAAAATAATTTGTAAAATATTTTGACAAAAACATTCGCTTTTAATTTGTAATATGTCAGTATTTTTAAAAAGCACATCCGTTACTAAATATTGTTATTTTAAACCATATTGGACATATCTAAAATAAATTTCTTTTTCCCGGGAAAACGGGAATGAAAATTTTCATTCCCGGGAAATGAAATGAAAAAAGTCCGGAAACCCCAAACCCTACTTGCCACTGAGACAGCACAATCCAGGCAAACATAAGCGTCATCTATCATGAAAATGGGTCGTAAAATCACTCCTACAGATCGGGGATATTTCGGGAATTTTCTTGGGTATTCTTCTTGTTTGGCTGAAGACCAATCCGAATTTGTGTGAATCATCGAAATCGGTCCAGGCGTTCTTGAGTTATAAGCGTAGGAACTAACGCCACTCTCTTTTATATATGTAGATTAAAAAATAAGAAATAGATGGCCTTTGTATATGTTTTTACTTTTCGAAAACAAAAAAAATTAATGATTTGCCTATTATTCTCATATGAACCACTTTCCGAAATATAGATGTATGTAGAATTTCCTATTCTTGGTTAATTGAAATTATATAGTCCTCAATACATGAATATTTAACAAAGTTTAGTTAAATGCTTTAAAGTATTAAATTTATTTCGAAGGTCTTCTGTAGCCGTAGTATTTCTTAGTTAACTTTTGTAATATCCTTAATCTTATTTGCAACGATTCAAATATTATTTTTTGCCATCGCAGTCGACGAAATATAAAGTCGTATTGTATTGTTTTTTTGACTCCTTTGTCCTATAATGTAGCAGTAGTGCGAGTAGTAGTAATCAGCTTTTGTGAAATAATCCCATGATGCTCATTAAAATCAACATCAAAGACAATGGATCCCTAAAGGTTTCCTATTATGTAGAACATTTTAGTTGTGGACATACGTGCACTCACACACACATATGAATGAACATATATGAGATGAACCATGTCAACCGTGTCAGTATGTCTGAAAAAAGGATGTTAACTTTAATTCTTCGACGAAATGTTGAATTTAAATTCGTATTTGGATTCTTTAAAAACCGCTGCAGCTCACTTAGTCGTTATTCTTTCAACAAGGATGTTCTTTAAAAATTATTTTTCAGGGGGCGTGAGAAAAATTTTGTTAACAAACATTTTAAAGTATTTTTCCCCTTCAACTTAAACTGTTGTACTGATGGATATTTGTATTTTCACTGAAGCACAATTTTTTTTAAACATCCTAGTACTATATCGCACTTTTATAAAAAAATTAAAATCTTTGATACATCTATGAGATCCACTACATTCGGAGGATTCACTGACTTAGACCACTTTCATTCTACTCAAAAAACTTAAACAATTGAAAAAGGTTATCTTTATAAAACAAAAAAAAAATATTTTATTTTAATTCGAAACAGTAATATTTCCTTGCCAAAGATGAAAGAAAGAGGAAACTATTTTATTTCAAGACAGAATTTAAAATAATGATTATGTATTTCGCATATTAGCAGGTTATTCGTCTAGAAACTTTATATTGAAATTATCATTTCCTTTTCAATAGAAAAAGTAAGGAAATGCTAAAGGCGAAATCAGGAACGATTTTTGTATGGGTAGTATATCATAAACCGATGTAACCTAACGTTAACATCTTGAGAGTAAAAAGTTAAATCGGGAAGGACATTTGTATGAGGGTTATATTTCACCCTGAAAAGATGTGGCCCACTTTCACTATAAGTTTTTCTAGTTGAAATATAATGTATTTTGCCAAATTTGAATAACATTTGTTATTCAAATTGGTATCTAGAGCGGAAAAAGTCAAATTGGGAGCGCCATTTTTATGAACTCTACTTTCACCATAATGTTTCCAGTTGAATATAAGTTGTTGTGACAAATTTGAGGAAAATTGATTAAAATAAATGGTTTCTAGAACATAAAAAGCTAAATGGAGACCGAAGTTTGTATGGAGGCTATATTAAAATCGGAATCAATCTCTTCCACTTTCACCACAGACGTTTCTAGTTCAAATATAAAGTTTTGTGCCACATTTAAAGAAAAACGGTTAATATATGTGGTCTTTAGAGCGCAAAAAGTCGGAAGTTTGAAGGTCGAAGTTTGTATGGGAGCTTTATCTAAATCTAAACCGATCTGGCCCAATTTCAACATAGCTGTTTCTAGCTTAGCTATAAGGTCATGTGCCAAATTTTAAGCAAATGGAGTAAAATATGCATTTTCTAGAGAGGAACAAGATCGGAAGCTACATTTGTATGGGGACAATATCTAAATCCGAACCGATTTGAGTCAAATTAAACGGGATTCACAAATTACAAAACTCGCTTTGCCAATATTTGTTAGGATCGGACAATAATTGCGACGTGGACTTTGATTACAAGAATAATTGGCTGACGGACGGACAGACGGACATTGCTAAATCGACTCAGAAAGTTATTCTAAACCGATCTGTATAATAAAAGATGTGTCTATCTCGTTTCCTTTTGGGTGTTACAAACAAATGCACAACGACATAATACCTTAGGGAGGGAAAGTAAAGGCTTAAGTCGGGCAGAGCCGAAAGTGAAATCGGTACTAAATCACGTGAAATATCAAGTGTTCTGGCAAATGAAACTAAAATCTGTATACGTATTTGGCTTATAAAGCATGGCTTAAATAAAACGCAAACCGTTATTTCCCAAACTTTATGATCGACTTCAAATACAATTAAAACATTTATGAATGGAGCTCGACTTTGTTCATATGGCCACCGAGGGCACGTCGGCGGTAGTCGATTCGTTGGACCCCATTTTCGATGACTTGGTCACACATTTCGGCCGTAACGGCCGCTTATTCGCGTTCAATGTTGGCTCTGAGTTCTTCCAACGTCCTCGGCTTGTTGGCATAGACCAATGATTTGACGTAGCTCCAAAAAAAGTCTAGAGGCGTTAAATCGCAAGAACGAGGCGGCCAATTGACTGGTCCATTTCTTGAGATAACACGCTCACCAAACTTATTATTCAATAAATCGATTGTAACGTGTGCTGTGTGGCTTGTGTTGAAACCACATGTCGCCCAAGTCCATGTTTTCCAGTTCGGGCCAAAAATAATCGGTAATCATGGCGCGATAACGATCGCTATTCACAGTAACGTGACGATCGTTATTGTCGACGAAAAAATATGGGCCAATGACGGCGCCAGCATGCAAACCGCACCAAACAATTATTTTTTGTGGGTGAAGTGGTGATAAATGAAGTACATGTGAATTTTCACCAAACCAATAACGCATATTTTGCTTATTGACGAACCCATTGAGCCAAAAATGAGCTTCGTCACTGAAGATGATTTTGCGATGAAATTCATCATCTTGGCGCATCTTCTCCAGAGCCCAATCGTAGCGTCAAATGGTCCATCGGCTTCAATTCTTGAGCCAGCTTGATCTTGTAGGATCTTTATGCAAAATTAGCCATAAAGTGGTATTGGCGATGCCCAATTGTTGAGAACGCCGCGGAATCGACTGATTCTAATATACCGGTAATAATACAGAGTGTACTCACTCTATGATGGAGTATGTCTAAGATTTGGGCCGGTCGACATTATTTAAAAGTTCAACCCAATTTTCGTGGTAAAAAACCTTTCGGTTTTAAAAGGTTTTTATGTAGTCTAATCCACCTTGCTGCTAGAGCTTTTTGTAAATTTTGAAAAAAATCAAAATGATAATAATAATAATGTGTTAATGGCGGGTTATACTCGCGGACTGATATTAGCAAAAGCTCCCTCTGACACATGGCCAAACATATACCAAGAATTTCGCTCTACGGGCTTCAAAATATTTACATCATTCACTATGGTTCTAGACTAAACACTTTTAGTCCATATATATTGTTTGTTAAACAACTTCATTACTAATGCAAATAAAAAAAACTCTTAACTCAATTCCTATCAATGTAACATAAAGTCAATTCAAATTTGCAGAATGACTTCCAAAGTCATTCCGTAAAATGTAATGCATAAAATTGCTTACCAAGGGATTATAAGAAAAACAGATTTTCAGCCTCAGCCAGTATTCAAAAGATTTAAGTTTATTGGAGTTGTTGCGCTTGTTTTTCCTCTTGATGATCTCCCTTTTGCCACTTTGGAGGGAAGTAAAACTGCTAACAAGCAAAGATACTTTCATGGCAGATTATTGGAAATACTGAGATTTATTTACAGCGTTTCTCTCGGTTTCCCCTTTTTTGTTTTTAAGTTTTTCTATTAACAAACCCGGTTGTGTTGTGTCCCTTTATTTTGTGGGATTTCCTTAATAACGACAAAATGAAAACGAAAACGGAAATAAACACGTTAGAGACTTAGGATATTAAAAATAACAACAACAATAACAATAGATAAGCTTAAATAGAAATAAAAACATAAACAGTTACCCCTTGTATTTTATGTGAGAAAAACCCGGATGTACGTTTTTATACGTTCAACATCCTACCTTCGAACCTTCAAATCTGCAACCTTCTATTGTACATTTTATACACTCTGTTGTTGCTGCCGCTGATGTACAGTTATTATTATTTCCCCTTTTCTCTTCTTTTTTGTGTGCTTTGCAGGAAGCGGAAACCGCCATCACAGCCATGAATGGTCAATGGTTGGGTTCACGTTCAATACGCACGAACTGGGCAACGAGAAAACCGCCAAACGCCAAAGCAGATGGTTAGTATTAATGCATTTTAATTACGTGCCACACAATGCCGGGTACTTGCTACCTTTCACCAGCAAAAAACACAAAAACGATTATTGAAATTTATAGATTCGCAATTTAATGTCGGGGGGATGGTTTATTTTAATTATTTTTCAGCAAATACGAAGCCTTTGACATTTGATGAAGTGTACAATCAAAGCAGCCCCACTAATTGCACCGTCTATTGTGGCGGCATGAATGGCACCCTGGCTGGCTTTCTCAGCGATGAAATTCTACAAAAAACATTTTCACCGTTCGGCAACATCCAGGAGATACGTGTGTTCAAGGATAAAGGTTACGCGTTTGTAAGGTAAGTTTGTTCGGCGCTTTAGTTAAATTGGCTTGAGGAAAATGAACAAGGAATTTACTGTATTCACATTTACTCATTGATTTTTAAAGCGACTTGTAGTTGCATATCTCAAGAGTTAATTTTTTCCAAAAATTATATATCGCAACGGAATATTACTTTTCTAAATCGTACAGGAGGAGAAAAAACTAGATAATAAGGAAAGCTTAAAGTCGGGCCTATGTGTGATATTGATTTTTTAGTTTAGGTGATTTATGTTTCAGATATGTAGGAAATGTATCAAAACGTGGACCCATGTGATCCACTTTCATTTCCATGTGTGGATACCAAGAGCTTCGGACCACGAAACCAACCTGTGGTACACACAAAATGCTTTATCTGGCCGACGTCTATATTGACCAAGTCACTCAGGCCTCTAAAGGAACGCCTTCTAGTCATTGACAGACACTGACACAGAATGTGTTTAAAACTCTCAATCTCCTCCTTTTCCCATAGCTAGGACATGTGTACTTAATTCGCAGTGCCCCTCTTTATATCTTACATTGGGCAGACGTGTCTACCCACCTGACAACAGTGTCTACAGTTTGAGCTGTAGCTTGAAAGCTTACAGTGGTGTACAATATACATCTGTAAACAAGTTCCACAGTTCTTAATCTGGCAAGTTTGCCAGATTTACAGTTCACAGGCACCCAAAAAGGTGCTTATCGCCTGAAGAGATTCGCTGCAGTCTTGTGCTGTCCTTCAATTTAGTGTAACCAAATCCGTGAATCTGATATTTACTGCAAGTCAACTTCCAGCTCCCAGCAGCCCATAGCCCAACCTACCATCTAGTTTGGATCCGTTTGTGTAAAATTCATTCACTACGAAAAATCGCCCAAAAAGAGAATGATTATAACCTCACTCTACAGAGTAGGAGGGTATATATAATTTGGGACGGACAAAGAGTGTAACACTTTAAAAGAATGACTTAAGACCCTAAGTATGTTTGAACCAAATTCGCTTCATGAATTTTTAAGCTGTTTGATCCATGTCCTTCCGTCCATGCATCTGCCTATGGCTGGTGTACATGATAACTTTCGAAAGGAGGAGGAGGAGAATCAATTCACACTTTGTACATGGTAATATTTATGTTTTTGCCACATCCATTCTAGTACCCCCCACACAATTGTCTCAATTCTAGGTAAAAGAAGTAAGGGAAGGCTAATGACGATGATGATATGATGCCCTCCACTTTCTACCCATTTACAATTGGTATGTGTTTTATATATGTGGAATCTAGAGCGTCAAAAGTCAAATTGACCACTTTCACCATAGATGTTTCTAGTTTAATATATATGGTGTTGTGCAGCAGTTGAAGTAAATTTGTTAAAATATGTGGCTCTAGAGCGAAAATGTCAAATCGAGAGCGAAAATTGCTCTGGAGATATATATGAATCTGAACCGATCTGGCTCACTTCCACCGTAGATGTTTCTATTTGAAATATAAGATATTTTGGTAAATTTGAAGAAAATAAAAATGTTGTTTCTAGAGGGAAAAAAGTCAATTCGGGAGTGAAATTTGTATGGGAACTATATCTAAATCTGATCCGATCTCACCACTTTCACTTTCGCAGACGCTTCCAGTTTAAATATAAGGTGTTGTGCCAAATTTCAAGAAAATTGGTTAAAATATATGATCTCTAGAGAGCAAAAAGTTGTATGGAAGCTATATCTAAATCTGAACCGATCTGGTCCAATTTCACCATAGATGTTTCCAGTTGAATTATAAGGAATGTGCCAAAATTTGAACCAAATCGAGTATATTATGTGGTTTCTAGAGCGGAAAAAGTCAAATCGGGAGCGACTTTTGTATGGGGGCTATATCTAAATCTGAATCGATTTGCTTTAAATTTAATAGGTTTCGTCCTTAGGTACCAAAACTCACTTGTCAATTTTTGTTAGGATTGGACAATAATTGCGACCTGTACTTTGATTACAAGAATAGATGGACGGACGGACGGACAGACACTTGTAAATCGAATCAAAAAGTGATTCTAAGTCGATCGGTAAACTTAACAGTGGGTCTCGCTTCATTTCGGATGTTACAAACAAATGCACAAATACTTAATACCCTAGTGGTGGGTATAAAAATGTGTGGCCCTTTAAAGGGGGGGGGGGTTGGCTACACCAAAACGTTGATCCATGTAGATCACTTTCACAGTAGGTCTTCATAGTTTATTATTTGTAGCAAGATCCGATGGAAAATGTGTGTTGTAGAGTGGTAATATATGCTATAAATTGTTACTTAGATTGGCGGCAGACAAACATTTTTAAATTGACTCAGCTCGTGACTCTAAACCGGTATACTTAAATTTAGGTCTAGCTAGATTAGTTCTTGGCGTGAAAGTAACGTATTCCACGAAGTGATGTAGGGTATAAAACTGATTTCATATCGTGGGGAAATATGAAAACATGTCAAAGTTAAGGGTATGTATTAAGAGGTGAACTATAACAGGAAAATGGATTCTAGATGTTCCTAGCTAAAATTTAATTTAATGTAAGTGGTGGATCTTAGATAATAGTAATAATTTCCGACCCTGACGAATGAGCTTTGTGGGCCAAGGACGAACCGTATTTAATTTGAAACACATCGGTTCAGATTTATATATAAAAACCATACTTTTTGTACTTTTGCCCCGATTTGAGTTTTTACGCCCTAGAAATCACATATTTTAACCGATTTGTTTCAAGATCTATGGTGTCACAGCGGTTCATATTTATGTGTAGCTCTATATACAAACATCGATCCCGAATTACGTTATTCCGCCCTGAAAAATACATATTTTAAAATACCTAGTTTCTAGACCCGAAAAAGTCAAATCGAGAGCGCAATTTGTATCGGTGCTAAACTAAACCTGAACCGTTCTGACCCACCTTTACCATAGATCTTTCTAGTTAAAATAGAAGATGTCAGAACGAAAAAATCACATAAATAGGGTAGTTTTTATTGGAGTTATATATAAATTTGACCCATTTTCACCACAGATGTTTCTATTTGATACTCTACCAAATTTAAAGTATCGACTCAGAATGTGATTGTAAGCTGATCATGTCATGCTGACCCGGGTGGTGCTAGCATGACACATATGGTCACACACAAAAGAGGTTCACCAAAGCTTCTCGTGTGGACCACTAATAACATGAAAGCTTTATTTAAAAAATAATAATTACAGCACTATTCGGTTTAACAATTGATCTATCTCATTTCCTTTGGTTTTTGCAAACAAATGTACAAAGGCTACCCTATTATGTTTGTTTATTTGTTATTTGTTTGCAAAACCCAAGGAACTAGACATATCTATGGTGATAGTGCATTCAAATATCGCTCTCGATTTGACTTTTTCGCTCTATATACCACAAATTTGAAACGATTTTATTCAAATTTGCCTCAGTAACTTATATTTCAACTATGGTGAAATTGAGTCAAATCTGTTCAGATGTATATAGATCCCCTACTAAATTCGCTCTCAATTTGACTTTTTCCGCTCTATAGACCACTTACATAGTTCCCATACAAAAATCGTTCTCGATATCACCTTTTTATCCCAAATTCATTGTAATGGAGTAGAAGTATCATATGGTCGGTCCCGCCCGACTTTAGATTTTACTTAACTGTCTATATAATGATTACTGTATCCCTCTTAATATTATAAAACCCTAGTGTAAGTCTGTCTGTCTGTCTGTTTGTTTGTTCCGCAATCACGTGTAAGCGGCTGAACCGATGTTGTTGAAATTTTCAGTACAGATAGGCTGAAAGTTAGTACATATATATTACTGACCACGAGAATGATAAATGTGATGCCGAAATTCTGATTTTCGTTTTGTGGGTGGAGTGGGCGTGGCAAAAGTGTTTTTGAGAGCTAGAAGGCTGAAAATTGGTACATATATATTACTGACCACGAGAATGATAAATGTGATGCCGAAATTTTGATTTTCGTTTTGTGGGTGGAGTGGGCGTGGCAAAAGTGTTTTTGAGAGCTAGAAGGCTGAAAATTGGTACATATATATTACTGACCACGAGAATGATAAATATGGTGCCGAAATTTGGATTTTCATTTTGTGGGAGGAGTGGCCGTGGCAATAGTGTTATTTGAGAGGTAGTAATCTGAAAATTGGTACATATCACGAGAATGATAAATATGATGCCGAAATTTGGATTTTCGTTTTGGGGGCGGCGTGGGCGTGGCAAAAGTGTTTTTGAGAGCTAGAAGGCTGAAAATTGGAACGTATATATAAAGATAAATATGATGCCGGATTTTGAATTTTCGTTTCTTGGGTGCTGGGGGCGTGGAAAAAGTGTTTTTAGCTAGAAGGCTGAAAATTGGAACGTATATATTACTGACCACGATAATATCAATATGATAAGATCAATATGAAATCTGATTTTAATTTTACCATTTGTTTTTTTTTTGCCTGGCGAAGCGAATGGGTTCAGCTAGTCATGATATATAGGACGGTTTATATATTCTACGTTACATAATCTGTGAAGCCTCCTGGTTAAGTCATCCCACGGTAATTTCTTTACCATTTTGAGAGGTTTATTCTGACTAATTTGAATTATATTAATATGACTCTTAGTGCACTTTCCCCATACTAGACAAGCGCACAAGATTGATTTAACTATAAATTCGCATTTCGATTGATAATAGGGTATAACATTTTAATAGCGATATAAAATTTCTTAAAAAAAGTCTTAATAAAACGGTGACGTTGGACAAATGTTACTCCCAAATATTTAACGTTGTTTGACTAGGGAATATTTCTACCATTCATTGATAAATTTTTACTGGGGAGATTGCAAGAACTTCATTTTCTTATAAAAAGATAGCTTGATATTTAGAAAGATTTATTTGTATTATCCATTTTTGGTAAATTTCCGAGAAATTTACCAAAAATTCAAAATTATTCACCATTGCTTGAGTTAAACCAAATGTTATACTACATTCTTCTATATGTAGCTAAGTGTGAATGTACGTTTGCATCATTCATACTTGTAGTTGTTCCCAATAGATACTCTCCAAATTTGTCAATTTTCATTTGTATCATCTGCCTTAGCACTGCTCTAGCTTCTCGCTGCACTTTTGCTCTATGAATTACCCAATTACGTATTTCAGTAGTTCAATTCCGGACTGGCAATTGCGACCTTAGCGTATTTTGAGTTTTACAAAGTCAATTGCTCGCTGAAGTATGCTCATGCCTTAATGTATGGGTGGATATCCGTTTCATTGTTGCAAAATAATGAGCTGTGGGAATGGGAATGCCAGCCAACAGCGACTGGCAGTAATGTAACAAAATAACATGCGTGAAATTGAAAATGAATTCCTTTGAATATTTGTAAACATTCGAGTACTTTGTATGTTACTTTGTAACAAACAAAATAAAATTACCATAAGTTGCCCTTAGTGGTTTTCCTTTAGGGGGCTAACAAAAAGTTATCCAAAGAAACAGCACAACCAAATTTCGTTAGAAATTAATGAATTTAATAGAACAAAGTTCTAATCACGAAATAATTGTAGAAGCTACAATTAGCGCGGACCACGATTCGTAACGTCGCGCAGCCCAATATCAGGATTGTCGGAGTCTGAGAATTTTTGTTTTTGCCTGAGAAGCGAGCGGGGTTCAGCTAGTATGAATATAAAAATATGTGGGATTCTCAGCAAAACGGATAAAAAATTAGAAGTTTATGTTAGTAAGAAATACTGTGTAGAACTGCAGGGCCGTGCGAAAATACTTATATAGGGTGTTTTTTATTGAGGTATAGAACTTCGAATTGAAATAAAACACAAGAAAATCGTTTTAATGCCCATCAATTTGGCTTTATTGGAAGTATAATTTTATGCCATTAATGTTTTAATATGATTTCGGGCATGTGGCCGCCGAGGCTGGCTCGAATATAGCCAATTCTACAGGTCCAATTTTCAACCACGCCACGAATGTTGGCTTCCAAGTCCCCTAACGTTTCTGGTTTGTTGGCGTAGACGAGCGACTTCACATATCCCCAAAGAAAATAATCCAATGGTGTCAAATCACACGATCTTGGTGGCCAATTGACAGGTCCATTCCGCGAAATTATGCGCTCATCGAATTAATTGCTCTGATGGACGATTATGTCGACCATAAAATGGACGGAGCTTGCGGTGAACTTCGCGAACTGAACCATTACTTTCGAAATAAATTTGCACGATTTGCAAGCGTTGTTCTTTTGTCAACCTGTTCATGATGAAATGGCAAACCAAACTAAATATTAATCACTTGACAGCTGACAAAATGGCCGTCAGTTAAAAAAGTGATGCCAACTTAAAGTTCTATACCCCAATAAAAAACACCCTATACTTATTTTTGGTGGATTAAAACAATTAATCTAATTGAAAAAATATTTTTCCTGATATATTTAATTTTTTATGAACTAACTAGTTGATCCCCGCCCGCTTCACCAGGCAAAACACAAATCGAAAATACAAATCAATAATATACATGTACCAATTTTCATCTAAGCACCTCTCAAAAACTGTTTTGCAATGCTCAAGTGTCCCCACAAAATGTCAGGACTTTCGGTGACATATGAGTATAGATATTTGATGACAGGCTTTAATATGGAATAGGTGGTGTCACGACCTTTGAAATTTTGGAATTCCACCAATTTTGTACACAACTGGATATAAAGAGACAAAATTTCTGCACTGTATGTGTTATAGAAGTGAAAATATCTGATACAAAACTTCGTACAAAAGAGGCCACATCCATGTTTCCTATAGCGCCCATATTTAGAATAATATATTGATACTGAATGCAGTCAAATAAAATTTCAGTACTGCACGGTGGGGTCAATGACACGTTTTTGAGGCAAAAAAGAATTGGAGGCAGCTACACCTTTTAAATTTCGTGCACGTAGTTGTGGTGCTACCAAAGTCGTCTATAAAAAATTTGAGTTGCTGCGCCCACTTACAGTGGGATGGTAGCAGGTTTGCAAAGACAAAATGCCTTAGACCTTTTAAATTTTGAACATATACATACAATGCTGCTTACCGAAGTTGTCTCTCAAATTTGGTTAAATGTGAATTTATAATACAATGGAAAATTTATATGGACCAGGTACAAATGCCAGGAGTGGTGTAGGGTTTCACGTAGACGGCCACGCCCATCTTTAGCCTTTCCTTACTTATTAATTGATTCTATACATTAATTAGAAACACTTCTGTGAAATGGCATTTCGATCATTTTCTAACCAAAATTTTATAATATCTGCATTTTTAACTTTAATATAATTTTGAATCAGAAATTTTCATAATTTATGACAGTTTGCTGCAGCCCATTCATATATATGGTTCAGCGGATTCGGATAAACAAAGTTCTACGCACATTGATACTGGATGCACTCAGGCAACATTTCAGCAGTGCAGTAGAGTTGAATATATTTGGTAATAGGTTAACACCCAGTGAACTCTCACAAAATTCCGATACTCTCGCTGTCATAGTACTTCAAATATATCAAATATTTATATAGCCTATTTTCACCACCGGTTAGCATACAGTTATGTAAAGTCATGCACATCGCTCCAGCGGTTTAGGCAGCTAAAGGGTGATTTTTTAAGAGCTTGATAACTTTAAAAAAAAAAAAAAACGCATAAAATTTGCAAAATCTCATCGGTTCTTTATTTGAAACGTTAGATTGGTCCATGACATTTACTTTTTGAAGATAATTTCATTTAAATGTTGACCGCGGCAGCGTCTTAGGTGGTCCATCCGCTTAGTCCAATTTTGGCATTTCCACGTTTTTGAGTAACAGAGACCCAATTGGTGCGAACGGCGACGAATCGAAAATTGGTGGTCATCATTAACACTGGCCGATACAGCTGCGATATTTTCTTCAGTTCGCACTCTACGTAAGCGTGTTGGTGGTTTAATGTCCAACAATGTAAATTTGGTGCGAAATTTAGTCACAATAGCCCGAATAGCCGCTTCAGTGGGTCGATTAAACTGACCATAAAATGGAAGCGCGCAATGAACTTTCTTAACAGAGCACGCATTTTGATAATAAAATTCAATAATTTGCAAGCGTTGTTCGTTTGTAAGACGATTCATGATGAAATGTCAAAGCATACTGAGCATCTTTCTCTTTGACACCATGTCTGAAATCCCACGTGATCTGTCAAATACAAATGCATGAAAATCCTAACCTCAAAAAAATCACTCTTTATAAGGAACAAACAAACGCAAATTATTGTTTATATCCTTCACTAGTTATACCCTCCACTATCCTATCCTAAAAAATTGGTGCAAGTAAGTTTTGCGGGCAAACACTAAATCGGTCCAGATTTAGATTTATATAGCTGCCACAACAACAATGAGTGGAGAAAATTCTATGGAGATGAGTTTTTGTTGAAGTTGTTACATCCCTTTTCATCTCATATGTCCTTATATTCGCACATGCAGGTGCGAAGCACAGCATGTCCGCCCAACGAACGCGCAACCCAGGCTCGAAGAGACAAAGACAACAAGTGTCGAAGAAGATGAATTTTCGTTTCAACATTACGGCGTGCTGTCCCAATTTTAATTATTAGTTTTTGTGTTGTTGATTAGTGATCGATTGATTGATTTTCTATGAGTTTTGAATGTAATATCAGCTAATTCGATCAAGTAATTTCTTCTTAAAAAGGAAATCTTTGTTTTTGGTAATGGAAAGGAGGAGAACCAAACTCAACCATACACACATTTGGCCATTTACGTATTTCGTTGTCCTGTGTAGAGACAAGTCCTCAGTGATCTGTTCTTCAATATATTCCCCATGGAACATATCCGTTTATTTAGTATCTCAGGGAAATACCTTGATAAGTGGAGGCTAGAACATGCAGAGATGTGATCCACTTTTACCACGAATTTTACCCTGTGGACTATATTTAAATTTGAACCGATTTTCTGACCAACTTATCTTAGAGACAAAAAGCAAATGTAATATCTCAAGTGGAGAGTTTTCTGTATGCTTCGTAATTGCAAAGATTGCAGCCTGAAAATGTTTTTACCTCAATTAAAAATTAAATAACTATGAGACTGTAAATATTGTACATATTAATTGTATAATTGTAAAGTATATATTAATAATTTAATATACTAAGAAATTTAATTGATTTAAACAAAAGAACATCAGTGGTTCATTATTTTCTTTATGTGCAGCGAAATATAATTATAATACGTAGCATTGTTCTACCTTCAATACATCACATCGTATTATTTAAATATATGTACATACATATATTATTCAATTTGGCCTTACTTTACCATATTAAATTGTATGAAGATGAACAAACAAAAAAAAGAAAACAAACGGACACCCACATTTAACGTTAACAATCATGCAATTAAAGAAATGATGGCGTAAAGTGGACATTCCATTTTGTGCCAGAAACTTTTGCATCTCCACACAATCTTCTGCACTATACTTTATATCAATTAAGGTCACATACATTTAACAGAAAAGTACTTCCTGCATTATTGCATGATTTTAAGTAAAGTATGTAAGTATGTATGTATGCATGTACACGAGTGCATACATAAATACCCAGACATGCCTTTTTACATTCGGTTGCATACACGGGCCCGATTCACAGCAATTCCACCAATTCACCCATACAAATGTACTTCTCTCTCAATTGCAGATATGCAACAAAGGAAGCTGCAACACATGCAATTGTTGCTTTACACAATACCGAGATAAATCAACAGTTGGTCAAGTGTGCGTGGGGCAAGGAAAGCGGCGAACCGTTGCATATGGCTGCCTTAGCAAGTCAAGCACTTGGACACGGATATCCGTTTAGTTCAGCTGCAGCTGCTGCTGCGGCAGCCTACGGCCAACACGTAGCCGGATATTGGTATCCACCAGCACCGACATATCCAACAGGCGCAACGGCAACTACAGCACCAACAACAGCTAGTGCTTTACAAGCGGGTCAATTTTTACAAGGAATGCAAGGATTTACAACATTTGGACAGTTCGGCGGTTATCAGCAAGGGATCATGGGGTGAGTTGAAAGAAAGAAAAAAAAAATCAAAGAAATTGTATAACAAATTAATGTTCGACTTTTTGTATATTTCGAAATTTCAAGTGCTTGGAAGTTTGTTAAATATAGTTCAATATCGTTTGGATAGAAATAGAATATATACTAAATTTAAGGTATTGATTATTTTTTCATATTTCTGGTTTTAGAGAGGTAGAACTTTATCATTCAATAATGGAACACAATATCATTCAATGTCACACCAAACTGTGTATCATTGTGGATGCACGTGTGGGTTCTCTGAACACCATATGCGGCAATTTTGCTTATTGACATAGCCACTGAGATGAAAATGAACTTCATGAAGGCTGAACTGAAGGCCGATCTATTCTCTCTCTCGTACAGTTTGCGTTAAAGACTCACTACTTTGGAAGTAAGTTTTTAATATTTCCATATTTGGTTCGAGCGTATAGAGCCCCAATCATAAACCTAAAAAATAAAAATTATGTTATTCTACCTTTCAAAGTCAAAGTAATCGGAAGTTAAAATTTAAAATTTTTAAATGGCCCACCCTAAATACCAGATATATCAGTTTTGCAATGAAGTCAAAAATTGTAAATTACATTTATACAACTCAATACTCCATTATGAAATTTGGAATACAATACATTATTAATACAAGTGGCAGGAGGCTGAATAGGGAAGTTGTAAAATGGAGTCACCTTTTGCGGATGCATAAATGTCGCTTAACTTTGATGAAATTACGACATTTTAAAGGTGTTGAATGAGCATTCAATCGTTTGTAATTCGTGAAATACTTGGCCGATATGAATGTAGAGATAAACACATTTACAAATACTGTAATTTTTTTAGAATAGCAACAAGTAGACTTTTTCATTTGATTTTACACGATTTTATGTGATGTCGCTGTAACTATAGTTTATAAGATAGAAGCAGAATTTATTTTATTTAGCGTTTCGTGTTTAGTGTTTCGTTAACGAAAAATGAAGTATGAACTAAGTTAAGTTTCGCTGTCACGTACGTGACACTTAATTCATTCCAATATTTATAATGGTATTTAGAGATTATTTGTAATGGCCTAAAATCAATAAAAAAATGCTCTACTGATAGTTAATACTTGGTGATACTGAAGTGTTTTCTCGAGAAAGAATATAACTGAAAAATTCAAATAGAAATGTTGGAAACAAAACTATTGTAGTAATTGTTGGTATATAAAGTAGCTCAAAAATTAAACTAGAATAGTATTATGAAACTTTGGTTGTGTATAGCAGAAAAATAAGGCCACACAAAATATTTTTTCGAAAGTATGTATATTCTTTTGATAAAGAATGAATCCATGATTATAGCTGGATCTCTTTAGTTTATACTGTGTTTATCCCCCTTAGCCTTGTTTTCCACTTTAATTTTTATACCCTACACCACTTCGTGGAATAGGGTATTATAAGTTAGTTTCGCGCCAAATGTTTGTAACACCAAGAAATTATCGAGCTAGACCCACCTTTAAGTATACCGATCGGCTTAGAATCACCAGCTGAGTCTATTTAACGATGTCTGTCTGTCCGTCTGTCCGTCTGTCCGTCTGTCCGTCTGTCCGTCTGTCCGTCAGTCCGTCTGTCCGTCTGCTGTCCATCTAAGCTTGTTCGCACTCTACAGGTCGCAATTGTTGTCCGATTGTCATGAAACTTAGCAGAAGTTATTTTTTCTGGCCAAGGACCATCGGTATTGAATTTGGAGGAAATCGGTTCAGATTTAGATATAGCCCCCATACAAATGTCGCTTCCGATTTGACTTTTTCCGCTCTAAACTCCACATATTGTACCCGATTTTCTTTAAATTTGGTACAACATCTTATAATCCAACTAGAAACACCTATGCAGAAATTGGGTAAGATCGGTTCAGATTTAGATATAGCCTCCATACAAATGTCGCTCCCGATTTCACTTTTGCCGCTTTAGAAACCACATACTGTACCCGATTTTCTTTAAAATTGGCACAACGTTTTATAATCGAACTAGAAACACCTATGGTGAAAGTGGGTTAGATCGGATCAGATTTAGATATAGCCTCCATACAAATGTCGCTTCCGATTTGACTTTTTCCGCTCTAAACTCCACATATTGTACCCGATTTTCTTTAAATTTGGTACAACATCTTATAATCCAACTAGAAACACCTATGCAGAAATTGGGTAAGATCGGTTCAGATTTAGATATAGCCTCCATACAAATGTCGCTCCGATTTTACTTTTTCCGCTTTAGAAACCACATACTGTACCCGATTTTCTTTAAAATTGGCAAAACGTTTTATAATCGAACTAGAAACACCTATGGTAAAAGTGGGTTAGATCGGATCAGATTTAGATATAGCCCCCATACAAATGTCGCTCCCGATTTGACTTTTTCCGCTCTAAAATCCACATATTGTACCCGATTTTCTTTAAATTTGGTAGAACATCTTATAATCCAACTAGAAACACCTATGCAGAAATTGGGTAAGATCGGTTCAGATTTAGATGTAGCCTCCATACAAATGTCGCTCCGATTTCACTTTTTCCGCTTTAGAAACAACATACTGTACCCGATTTTCTTTAAAATTTGCACAACGTTTTATAATCGAACTAGAAACACCTATGGTGAAAGTGGGTTAGATCGGATCAGATTTAGATATAGCCCCCATACAAATGTCGCTCCCGATTTGACTTTTTCCGCTCTAAAATCCACATATTGTACCCGATTTTCTTTAAATTTGGTACAACATCTTATAATCCAACTAGAAACATCTATGTAGAAATTGGGTAAGATCGGTTCAGATTTAGATATAGCCCCCATACAAATGTCGCTCCCGATTTCACCTTTTCCGCTTTAGAAACCACATACTGTACCCGATTTTCTGTAAAATTGGCAAAACGTATTATAATCGAACTAGAAACACCTATGGTGAAAGTGAGTTAGATCGGTTCAGATTTAGATATAGCCCCCATACAAATGTCGCTCCCGATTCGACTTTTTCCGCTCTAAAATCCACATATTGTACCCGATTTTCTTTAAATTTGGTACAACATCTTATAATCCATCTAGAAGCACCTATGCAGAAATTGGGTAAGATCGGTTCAGATTTAGATATAGCCCCCATACAAATGTCGCTCCCGATTTCACTTTTTCCGCTTTAGAATCCACATACTGTACCCGATTTTCTTTAAAATTGGCAAAACGTTTTATAATCGAACTAGAAACATCTATGGTGAAAGTGGGTTAGATCGGTTCAGATTTAGATATAGCCCCCATACAAATGTCGCTCCCGATTTGACTTTTTCCGCTCTAAAATCCTCATATTGTACCCGATTTTCTTTAAATTTGGTACAACATCTTATAATCCATCTAGAAGCACCTATGCAGAAATTGGGTAAGACCGGTTCAGATTTAGATATAGCCTCCATACAAATGTCGCTCCCGATTTCACTTTTTCCGCTTTAGAATCCACATACTGTACCCGATTTTCTTTAAAATTGGCAAAACGTTTTATAATCGAACTAGAAACATCTATGGTGAAAGTGGGTTAGATCGGTTCAGATTTAGATATAGCCCCCATACAAATGTCGCTCCCGATTTGACTTTTTCCGCTCTAAAATCCTCATATTGTACCCGATTTTCTTTAAATTTGGTACAACATCTTATAATCCAACGAGAAATACCTGTGCATAAATTTGGTAAGATCGGTTCAGATTTAGATATAGCCCTCATACAAATGTTGCTCTCGAATGTTAAACCGATTTTGGCCAAACTTTATATATTATATTTCGTCAATAAACATTCACATCGTTCCAGGTTTCAATTCTCTTTCTCCCATACAAATGTCCTTTCCGATTTAACATTTTTTGTCAAACACATACATTTACAGTATGCAAAAATCCTTCCCGATTTCGCTTTTTACCGAATTGAATTGTAATGAGATAGAAAGTCCGTCCGACTTTAGCCTTTCCTTTCCTTGTTTGGGAGATGCCCATATGTCCATACTTTGGTATAACCCAAATGGGGCGCATTCTGATCTATTACAGCTCTAGAAACTACATCTTACATCGGATCTTCAATTTTGCAGATCATGATATTTTTCAACTAGGAATACCTACCGTGAATGAGAAATATATATAGGCCCATGTTTTGGACCAGGCCCAAAATGTTGTTGTAGGCTCCCTTTTAATATGTCGGTCCGATTCATCCTATTACTACTGTATAATTTGTATTTGTCTGTCGGATAATTGGATCAATATTATAATATATTATTAACCATATTCGTTAAATATGACTAAAGATGAATTTATATGAACTACATAAAATTGCTCCCATGAAATACCTGGGTTTAGTAATCAGAGCAAGGTACATACGCAGGGAGTGGTGTAGGGTATCATATAGTCGGCCCCGCCCGACTTTAGCCTTTCCTTACTTGTTTAAAAATTCATTTACTACACAGCCAGAGGAATGTATACACCGAATTTCACAGTATCCTATCACCTATGTATCCTTCTTTTTTCCCGATTTTATCTCTTAAAAGTACGAATTTTCAAATATTCCTATATCTGCGCAATTAGACGGCCTCCTGTCGCCCGATTCGTACCAAATCCAAACAAACTGCCACTATTACGCATTCTTGGGAAATTTGAAAAGTCTTGCTCAATTCGTTCTCTAGCTAGCCTGCTTTAAAAAGACAGAATAGATTTTTTAATGAATTATGTAATTTTGGATCACTACCAAGCAAAAACAGAGCACAAAAAGAAGTAAAATAAATGTTCATCTTGTGATACGGAAGTGGTGAAAATTGGGATATTCACGAATGAATTTAACATGGGGTTGTCATAGGAGGGATGCCCAAAACGAAAGGTTAAATTTTTATCATTTCGCAAAAAAACGACAGCATTATTTGTTTGTAATTTTTCCTCTTCCTCCTTTCTTTTATGTTTTTGGTCAACGGACCATGCCAAATTTTCAATCCAAATAAATTTTGTTTGCTAAAATTCTCAAATCGCAAATACTGATTAGAAAATATTATATAGCGTCCGCCAAATAACTTTTTTTTGTTTGAAAATGCTATAAAAAACTACTGAATATTTTCTCAAATTTCTTTTTTTATTTGAAAGTACAATCCTTCCGGTTTATAATGGAAAATAATTTCATTCAAATGGCTGCCTCGGCTCCCTACAACTAATAGTCCAACGGTTGAATAGTTGAAAAAAAACGTTAGATGGCGGACCCTTACGTTACCAAATAAAGGATCCGCCAAATAACTTTTTTTTGAAAATTCTATAAAAAAAAAACTACTGAATATTTTCTCAAATTTCTTTTTTTATTTGAAAGTACACTCCTTCCGGTTAATAATGGAAAATAATTTCATTCAAACGGCTGCCTCGGCACCCCACAAATAATAGTCCAACGGTTGAATAGTTGAAAAAAAACGTTAGATGGCGGACCCTATATTTTTATGCCTTCACTCTACAGAGTAGGAGGGTATATATCATTTGGGACAGAAAAAAAGTGATACGCATTGAAGGAGTGTCTTAAGACTCCAATTATGTCTGAATCAAATCCGTTTCACGACTTTTTAAGCTGTTTGAGCCATGTCCCCGCCTGTCTGGCTGGCTGGTGTGCACGACAACTCTCGAAAGGAGTTAAGGAATCAATTCAAACTTAGCACATGGTAATATTTTTCCCAAACTAAGTTTAAGTTCAAATATGGACGAAATAGCCACGAGCCTCCCATACAAAGTACCCATATTCCTATGTTAAATTAAAACCGATGTAATTTCCACACGGATATTTGGATTCGGCTATATTTTGATGTTTCATAAAGTTTTTAAAATCACTTTAAGCGTTCAAAGTATGGCAAATCACACTAACCTACATAAAATAAAAGCTGTTATAACTTATATAAGATGATCGGAATACTATTAAATTTGATATTTGGCAATACTTTTATATATGTTGCATTCATGTGAAATATGGGCGATATTGACATACCCCTTTTGCACCTCCCACACAAAGTGGCATAAGCCTTAGTTAAAATAAAACCGATATAACTTCCTTACGGGTAGTCAAAATCATTTGAAATTTGACATTTGAAAATGTTTTTATAATCACTTTAAACCAAAAAAATATTTACGGTTTAGCCACGCCCCTTCTTGTACCTCTCACACAATTGTCTATATCTTAGGTAAAATTAAATCCTACATAAATTCTACACTGGGCATGGAATCAACTATGACTAGATATTTGATCATGTTTTTGCAATTGTTTTATAACTGTGGAAGCTAGGACCAAATGTCATGAACCTTCTAGTACCTTCCACACAAATCATCCGGCCCTACGTAAAATTTAAGTTATTATAATTTCCATAGATATGTTCTCTGAGAGTAAGGGTATGTATATAAAAGTTGGTTTAGCCGACTGACGTTTTCTTACTTGTTTAATCCCATATGTTTACGTCTTACTCAAAAAGTATTTCTACATCACTTTGGTGAAACGGCGACTATTTTAGTCAAAATCCAATTCATATAATCCCCACTTTGAGAATTTAGGTATTTTGTTGGAAAGAAATAAAAAAACTTGTTAGCCATTACTTTTGGAGATGCTTTTTCCACATATTTCCAAATTTGTTTGTAAATTTTACGTAGATATTAATTATTTGCATCGTAAACACATTCTAGTCTTATAAAAAGCTAATTTTTGAAAAAAAAACATCTGAAATTTTGGTCTTTCAATAGATAAATTGGGAGGAAAACTTCACATAAGATGTTACAATAAAACCGTGCGTCATGATTTTCCTCCCAAGAACGAGATTATATAGTAGTGAAACTATAGGTCAGTAATAGGAAAACGCATACTCAGTTCTTTTTTTCGTGGTAGTTTGTCTTTTTTACTGGGCTTTTAATTTCCAAAGGATGTAAATGTTTCAATAATTTAGTTTTGTACTTTTGCGTGCAACACAATGAGTATGAAATGAAAGAGAAGAACATCTGCTAAGTATACTTTAAATTTCATGCGTTTATCTATGTTTTATTAACAACTATTTCAATTTTTCCCTTTTAAAAAGATTATGTGTTTTAATTTTTAAATGGTAAAATTTGAAATTAAAATTTCTTTCCAAAAATTTGATTTATATAAGACTAGAATGTGTTTACGAGAAAAATACCCCCTATTTCAGTATTTGCTTCACATTTAGTCCACTGAGTATGAAAGAAATTTGCGGTCCTCTCCAACCAGCACCAAAAACCTAAATCGAACTAAAAATGTGAAAGTTATTGCGGTTTTTATAAAAAATGCATCAAAAATTGCACTAAAATAGTATAAATCTGCCCTCTATACTGGGTCATATTGCAAGTTTTTAATATGGTTTGATAAGGCTCGGGTCGGATTTTAATTTCAAGCCGCTTTTTTTCAATACCATTCTAATCGTGAATTCTTTTCGGATTTTAATTTCTAGCGATTTTTTTTATACAAGGACGAACGCTATTTAATTTGAGGCAAATCAGTTCAGATTTAGATATAGCCCCCATACAAATGTCGCTCCCGATTTGATATCTACCGCTCTAGAAACCACATATTGTACCCAATTTTCTTTAAATTTGGCACAACATCTTATAATCCAACTAGAAACACCTATGCAAAAATTGGATAAGATCGGTTCAGATTTAGATATAGCCCCCTTACAAATGTCGCTTCCGATTTGACATTTTCCGCTCTAGAAACGACATATTGTACCCGATTTTCTTTAAATTTGCCACCATATCTTACAATCCAACTAGAAACACCTATGCAGAAATTCGGTAAGATCGGTTTAGATTTAGATATAGCCCCCATATAAATGTCGCTCCCGATTTGACATTTTCCGTTCTAGAAACCCCATATTATACTCGATTTTCTTTAAATTTGGCACACCATCTTATAATCCAACTAGAAACACATATGCAGATATTAGGTAAGATCGGTTCAGATTTAGATATAGCCCCCATACAAATGTCGCTCCCGATTTGACATTTTCCACTCTAGAAACCCCATATTATAATCGATTTTCTTTAAATTTGGCACACCATCTTATAATCCAACTAGAAACACCTATGCAGAAATTGGGTAAGATCGGTTCAGATTTAGATATAGCCCCCAAACAAATGTGGCTCCCGATTTGACTTTTGCCGCCTTAGAAACCACATATTGTACTCGATTTTCTTTAAATTTGGAACAACAGCTTATAATCCAAGTAACAAACCTATGGTGAAGTGGCTAAGATCGGTTCAGATTTAGATATAGCGCAAATACAAATGTTGCTCCCAAATGTTTAACCGATTTTGGCCAAACTATACATATTATATTTCACCTATTTCGTTCCAGGTTTCAATATACCCCCATACAAATGTCCTTTCCGATTTAACATTTTTTGTCAAACACACACATTTACAGGATACAAAAATCCTTCCCGTTTTCACTTTTTCACCGAATTAAATTGTATTCGGATTGAAAGTGGAGTGTATCGTAGAGTCGGCCCCGCCCGACTTTGGCCTTTCCTTACTTGTTTCAATATCATTCTCATCGTGATTTATTCGGAACGCGTATAGCTCATGAACGGACAATGATAAAAGCGAAATATTTTGGGAGAAAACGTAAAACAAACCAATATTTCATTTTAGTCGGAAACATCAACAACATTTTTTCTTTCCTCACAAAAGAAGCCACTCATGTCCAATCCGCTTTGTAGAATAAAGAATTTAAATACCAACAACTCCTCTGTAGAAAGTAAGCGCTACAACATTATTTCTTTCTCTATTATAATTCTTACAGAATGGGCGTTCAGTTACCAGCGACCTGGCAAAGCATCCCAACTCAAGCTCCGTTGACTGGCACTGCAGCGCCACAAATTACCCAGGCTGTTAGCAGCGCCTTGCCGCAGAATGCTGGTGTATATGCCTATCCTATGCAACAATATCAATTTAATACTCAGGTAAATGCCGTTTAACAAAATATTTATAAATTTAAAATATTTATAATATCTTTACAACAACTTCAAACTTACTTTTTAGATTTCTGAAGAAGAGTGGCTAGCACCGAGCCTGCTAGTGTAGCTGCCGTGATGTCCTTCATTGTTAGGAGACACTTGTTATACCCCAACCAACAACGCAGCTATATCAAATCCAGCAACAATTTTACAGTGCGCTTGCTCGAAAGCGGCTTTAGCATCTACACCAATTGTTACAACAAATTTGTGTTTGTCGTCTCCATGGACGCCAACATCATCCAAGTCTCTACAGCAGCAGCAACAACAACCTTATGGGACTTGTTATAATTATCCGTTATATCAGCAGCAGGTATTAAACAACGATATCAGTGCCACGGCAACTGAATTGTACAAAGAGCCGCGAATCTCCAAGATCATTATTTAAGATTAAGTAACGTATTTGTGTAAACATAGATAGTTGTCAAATTACCATAGAGATCTATATACATATATTAGTTTGTTCCTCCCAGCAATACGATTCTATAATAACACACAATCGATGCAGGATGAGTTTTTTCAACATTTTTCAAATTGACTTTGGCAAAATATAATAGGGAGTTGACACCTAAGACGATTTTCTATATAAAATAATATTCAAGGAATTTTTTCCTTAAAAATTGTTGTTCAAAATTGCATATGAAAAATGACATAAAATATTTGACATAATATTTATGTAGCTATTCTGGCATTTTTCGATAGAGATCTCAAGATGTAAACAAAATTTCAATCTCAAATCAAATTTATGATGGAAAGATTCAGCACTGAATAAATAACCAAAGTGGTTAATTTTTTTTTGATTGTCGGCTTTCGATTATCGATTGGTTAAGCGTTTTCAGCAACACGGGGCGGTCTTCAAGTGCTAAAAGACGTCGCACAGTGGTTCAGAATCAAAAGCCATCGACCAAAATTCAATAACTTTTGAGTTCCATAAAAAATTAAATTAAATAAGGACCCAAGGATTATTTATTTGAGATATTAACATTGAATAATTAGATATACTTTGAAATTAGCTTTTGACTATTTTTCATATTTGTCGATTTTAAAGAAAGGAAAACTTTTTTATTTTTATGTTTTCTTTAAAAAAATTTTGAGAATAAAACGGGCGGGGCCGACTATATGATACACTCCACTTTCAATCAGAATATAATTCAATTCACTAAAAATGTGAAAACGGGAAAAATTTTTGTATGTTTCCTAATCACAGGTTAATATGACCTGGTCCAATTTGTCAAATCGAGAATAATATTTGTTTCGGGGCTATATCCAAATATGGAATGCAGTGACCAGTTGTAGTACAACGTGTTATGCTCAATTTTAAGAAATTCTCTGAAAATACGCGATTTCTGGGGGAACGAACCCATTTTCACCGTGGGTGTTTCTAGTTATACCCAACACCACTTCGTGGTCTAGGGTATTATAAGTTAGTTTCGCGCCAAATGTTTGTAACACCAAGAAATAATCGAGCTAGACCCACCTTTAAGTATACCGATCGGCTTAGAATCACCAGCTGAGTCGATTTAACGATGTCTGTCTGTCCGTCCGTCCGTCTGCTGTCCATCTAAGCTTGTTCGCACTCTACAGGTCGCAATTGTCATGAAACTTGGCAGAAGTTATTTTTTCTGGCCAAGGACCATCGGTATTGAATTTGGAAGAAATCGGTTCAGATTTAAATATAGCCCCCATACAAATGTCGCTCCCGATTTGACATTTTCCGCTCTAGAAACCACATCTTGTACCCGATTTTCTTCAAATTTGGCACAACATCTTATAATCCAACTAGAAATACCTATGCAGTAATTGGGTAAGATCGGTTCAGATTTAGATATATCCCCCATACAAATGTCGCTCCCGATTTGACATTTTCCGCTCTAGAAACGACATATTGTACCCGATTTTCTTTAAATTTAGCAGAATATCTTATAATCGAACTAGAAACACGTATGCAAAAATTGGGTAAGATCGGTTCAGATTTAGATATAGCCCCCATACAAATGTCGCTCTCGTTTTTACATTTTCCGCTCTAGAAACGACATATTGTACCCGATTTTCTTTAAAATTGGCACAACATTTTATAATCGAACTAGAAACACCTATGCTGAAAGTTGGCATGATCGGTTCAGATTGAGATATAGCCCCCATAAAAATGTCGCTCCCGATCTGACTTTTTCCGCTCTAAAATCCACATATTGTACCCGTTTTTCTTTAAAATTGGCACAACATCTTATAATCCAACTAAAAAAACCTATGGTGAAAGTGGGTAAGATCGGTTCAGATTTAGATATAGCCCTCATATATTTCAACTAAGAAGACATATATGTCAAATATATGGGTCCATATTTTGGTATAACCCCCATACAAATTGGGCCCCCATTCCACTCTATTACATCTCTAGAACACACATCGTGCATTAGATCTCGATATAATTTTGCATATCATGTCATATTTCAACTAAGAATACCTACTTTGAAAGTGATCTATATGGAACCTCTTTTTAATGTAGACCCTTACAAATGGCCCCATTTTAATTTTTACCCCTCAAGAACGCAAATTTTACGGATATTTTTTTAAAATTTTGCAGATTATATTATATTTCAGAATACAAAGTCAAATATATGTGTCCACACTTTTGAATAACCCATTTTACTCTAATACAGCTCTAGAAACTACGTCTTACATCGGATCATGATATATTTCAACTATGAATACCTACAGTGAATGAGAAATATATATGCCCATGTTTTGAGCCGGTGTTGTTGTAGGCCTCCTTTCAAATGTCGGTCCGATTCATCCTAATACTACTGTATAATTTGTATTTGTCTGCCGGAAAATTGGATCAATTACTTACCATATTCGTTAAATATGACTAAAGATGAATTTATACTGTATAATTTATATGAACTACATAAAATTGCTCCCATGAAAGCGATGTATATACGCAGGGAGTGGTGTAGGGTATTATATAGTCGGCCCCGCCCGACTTTAGCCTTTCCTTACTTGTTGAAATATAAGATATTTTGCAAGACTTGAAGAAAATTTGTTAAAATATGTGGTTTCTAGAGCAGGAAAAGTCAAATTGGGAGCGAAATTTGAATTAGAGCTATATATAAATCTGAACCGATCTAACACATTTTTACCTCAGGTGTATCCAGTTGAAATATAAGGTGTTTTGCGAATTTTGAAGAAAATCTGTTAAAATATGTGTATTTGAACTGGAAACATTCGTTTGTAAAAATGTGTTAGATCGGTTCAGATTTATATATAGCTCCCATACAAATGTCGCTCCCGATTTGACTTTTTCCGCTCTAAAATCCACATATAGTTCTTTAAAATTGGCACAGCGTCTTATAATCCAACTAAAAAACCTATGGATTTGTTGCTTCCGAATGTTTAACCGATTTTTCCAAACTTTACATATTATATTTCACCAATAAACATACATGGTGAAAGCGGGTCATATCGCTCCAGGTTTCAATATACCGCCATAAAAATGTCATTTTCGATTTAACATTTTTTGTCAAACACATACCTTTACAGGACACAAAAATTCTTTCAATTTTTTACCGAATTGAATTGCAATGAGATAGAAAGTCCGTCTTTAGCCTTTCCTTACTTGTTTGGGAGATGCCCATATGTCCATACCAATGGTTATGGTATAACACAAACGGGCCCCATTCTGATCTATTACAGCTCTAGAAACTACATCTTACATCGGATCTTCATCAAATTTTGCAGATCATTCTATGTTTCAACTAGGAATACCTATAGTATATATGCAGGGATTGGTGTAGGGTATCATATAGTCGACCCCGCCCGACTTTAGCCTGTCTTCACTTGTTGAACTATAAGCTGTTTTGTCAATTTTGAAGAAAATCTTTTGAAATATGTGGTATCTAGAGTGAAAAGAGTCAAATCGGTAGTGAAATTCGTATGGGGGCTATATCTAAATCTGAACCGATTTTCTTGAAATTAAATAGCGTTCGTCCTTGTGCCGAAAAACTTCGTTGTGCAAAGTTTCGTTTACTTCTGGCTACAATTGCGACCTGTATCGTGATTACAACAATATATGGACAGACAGACGGACGGACGGACAGACGGACGGACAGACAGACAGGCAGACGGACATAGCTAAATGGATTCAAAAAGTGATTCAAAGTCGATCGGTATGCTTAACAATGGGTCTATCTCGCTTCCTTTTGGGTGTTACAAACAAATACACAAAGACATAATACTCTCGTGGAGTGTATAAATATAGTCCAGCTGGTCTGAGTTAAGAGTGAAATAGGATAAATGTTGGCTATAAAGTCAAAAATTGTGAAAAGTTCCTTTAGAAAAACCCACGTAATTTTCTATCATACAGTGAATAATAAAATATTTGTTCGCATGTGACTGCTGACTAAATAGGAAATATTTATGTCAGAAACCCAGATAGAGGAAGTCGAAATAAATGCAATTGCAACGCGAATTGTAGATTTCCAGCTTTTTTGCGACTGACTACATATATGCTACAATCGTTTTTAATAAACACGCAACAATTTCGCCGAATCCGTTGGATATATCGCGAGAAAATTACAAAATAAAAATGTCATAGACAAAAGTATTTAAGCTACATCTCCCGCGAAAATTAAAATTATACCGTGCTCTATCGAAATACCAAACATTTTGTAAAAAAATGATCGATCTTCTAAAAAACATGGACGGATTTTAACGCTAGAAAAGCTTTCGTATAATTTTGCTATTTAAGCGTGAAGAGCTTTAATTTATTTGTTACGAATTACAATACAAAGTAAATTTATATTCTAATTTTGGGTCTAGGGATTGAGCCGGGGTGACTAAGACCATTGTAGCTAGTTATTGCAGCGACAGACCAGAGCCTCTGGTGGTAATCGAACCCACAACCCCACGCTACCAACTCGACTACCGGGCGCTCATCAAATTCCACAATAAAGTTCTGTCAAAAAGAGTTCTCTCAGATATTAAATTACAACATTTTTATACCCTCCACCAGGATGGGGGTATACTAACTTTGTCATTCCGTTTCTAACACCTTGAAATATCGACCTGAGACCCTATAAAGTATATATATTCTTGATCGTCATAAAATTCTAAGACGGTATATATAGTACGTCCGTCCGTCTGTTGAAAGCACGCTAGCATCTAAACGAAAGGAGGTAGGACGTCCAAATTTTCCGTCTTATAGTCGTAGATCGGTTGTGATTGAAACGGGGCGAAATCGGCCCAAAGGGAAAAATTGTTCCCTCACAAGGAATAAAAATACACTAATAACTCCAAATATTTTAGAGTATTTAAGCATATATTTTCAATATGTACTTACTTGATATTGGGTATGCGCATTCCCCTATAACAAAATCGTGCACTATAAAATGATTCTTATTCGTAGGGCGTGAAATGGGGCAAAAATAAATTAAAATGGTACATATCAAATAGCTAGAAACACGAAATTCGCTGTGTACATTCCTCTAATTGAATAGATACATAATATAAAAGTGTTTTTTCCAAATTCATACTTTTAAGGGATAAAATGGGAATAGAGGGATAAAATTAGTACATAGCAAACGGCTGCACCTAGAATAATGAAATTTGGTGTATACATTCCTCTGATTGCGTAGACACGTAAAATAAACGGATTTTCCAAATTTGTACTTTCAAGGGATATAATAGGTACAGAGGGATACAAATAGTACCAACTAAACGACTACAGCTAGAATGATGAAATTCGGTATGTACTTCGCTCTAATTGTGTAGACATGTAAAATAAAGAGATTTAGGAAAGTCGTACTCTTAAAGGGGTAAAGTAGGAAAAAGGGGGTAAAAATGGTACCAACCAAATGACCGCAGCTAGAATCATGGAATTTGGTATATACATAGATTCCTCTAACTGCATAGACACGCAAAATAAAAAGATTTTTTTTCGTACTTTTTACTTTTACGCAAAAATTGGTTGAATCATGAATTTAGCTTATTTTGCACTATGTACCTGAGATAGTGGATTTTCAAAACTTGTACTTTTGGAATGGAAATACAACCAACTGTAGCACCCACTATATACCAATATTTATGGTATTTAGGCTTTTTTGAAAATATAAGTGTTAGAATATTTATTTTTTGAATTGACTTGAAGTATTATTTAGATATATGTATATAGATAGCGTTTAAAACAATAAAAATATTATATTTATATATACAATTATTTTTTCAATATTTGTATTTGTTTTGGTTTGACAATATTAAAAAAAATATATTTTCCTTTAATATGACAGCACTTATACGAAAGTAGAATGCAATCCATGGTGGAGGGTATATAAAGTACGGCCCAGCCGAACTAAATTCCGTTTTTACTTGTTTCACTTAGTATAATACTCCCTACGACCAAAAAATGTAAACTTTGTTCCACTGTATAAAGAAACTCAGACCAGCTGGATTATAAGTCAGATTATCTACTCAACATGCACTTTCAGAATTATAGGGTCGCTGTTTTATTCTGTCCCATTTACAAAGTCTTCATTTGTTGAACAGTATTATTTTATGTATTGCATCATAATGCGCAGAAAAATATATATTTTTTTTCGTATTACTGATTTTAACATTTTCGGATTTTGAAAATTAAAAAAAATGTCGAATTGGTCAAACTGGTTCTTTCACGCTTTAAGAGATTTTGTACTCAAATTTGCTGTACTAGACTAACTGTGTTTGTGCCAAATAAAGTTTGTTTGTAAAGGGTGATTTTTTAAAAGCTATAGGAAAGTTTAAAAAAAAAACACATAAAATTCAGAAAAATGCATGAAATCTTTATTTGAATCGATAGTACGGTCCATATAATTTAATGTTTGAAGATTATTTCATGCAAATTTTGACCTTGACTGCGCCTCAAGTGGTCCATCCGCTTAGTCCAATTTTGGCATTTCCACGTTTTTGAGTAACAGAGGCCCAATTGCTGCGAACGGCGACGAATCGATAATTGATGGACATCATTAACACTGACCGATACAGCTGCGATATTTTCTTCAGTTCGCACTTTACGTAAGCGTGTTGGTGGTTTAATGTCCAATAATGTAAATTTGGTGCAAAATTTAGTCACAATAGCCGCTTCAGTGGGTCGATTAAACTGACCATAAAATGGAAGCGCGCGATGAACTTTCTTAACAGAGCACGCATTTTGATAATAAAATTCAATAATTTGGCAGCGTTGTTCGTTTGCAAGACGATTCATAGTTAAATTATAGACCAAACTGAGGATGTTTGACGGTGAAACAAAACACGAAACGTGCGTCAGCTAAAAAAACACCCTTTACTTGCCATGAACTCCTTGACAATGAAATATTACCCCCTACAGAATCATTGAACCACCAATCCGGTTACGATTATTTCGTAGACCATGCATCATCCCAATTAGCATCATCCCAATGAGCGTCGACCAAATGCATGAAATTCCTGGAACTGAATTTCCCTGTCTGTTTGTTGATTGTTTCCAAGAAAAATATTTTGGCATCGCGGCTACCCCGCAGCGTTAAAGCGACGTTATCATTATGTCATTATATCATCAGCTTGTTGTAATGCGTTACCCGCCGTGAAGCATCTTCTTTTACTATTTGCCATATGCAGTGGGATGGAAAGGCGAAATTAAAACGAACAAAGTATGCCTTAAAGCCTTATTCGGACCATTGCGAACAAATTTTAATAAAAATCAGCCAAAATGCCCTGGCGTTTTGCTATTATAGGACAGGTATTACCTAAGTTATGTCATAGGGGGCTAATTCACACCTTCAATTACAAGCCCGTGTGAAAGCGACTGGTCGCCATATATTTTCGTTAGAACTAGGTCCAATTCCCACCCACCACGGACTTGTCACAGGGCTTGTTCTGGAACAGTTCATTTGCACATAGGGATATCGTGAGACGATTTTATTTTAGAATTACAGCGTATTCTTCCTAGAAATATCAATATTTTTAAAGATCGGTTATAAATCTTGTCTCTAATGGAGTGATAAATAGAATCGGTTGGCACATTTGTAAAGGGTCTGTATCAAAATATGGACCTTTTGATACGCTTGTATATAACAATTACAATTTTCAACGAAATATTTTGGCTAAATTTACCATAACCAATTGCAATTTTTGGCGCAGTAATGAAGACAGTGTAGGTCCCTTTGCACGGAAGCTATATTAAAATCTCAACATATTTTCTCCATATTAATCATCCCAAGCCTTAGAAGAACAGCAGACGGGCAAATGGGAGGACAGATAGCCTTCTTTAAAATAATTCATTTGGATCGGCATTTTTCAATTTTGATCTTAATTTAGAATGCCCTTTTACAGGCTGTAATTTGAAAGGATTGTTTCCCTTTTTAAAACTTGCACGAGGATGATTTGGGCCAAATATTTTTTAAGAATACACTTGGGTAATTAACTTCAAATCAGCGCATAAACTCGCGCCGCTTGAGTGATATTTAATAAATCTAATACATTTGAACATTTAACGGGACGAGCTAATAAAATCAATTCCATATATAGTTATACATGTATAATTACTTCTAAGTACATATATTTAGAGAAGTTGTATGTCAATAATGATGCATTGTTTTCAGTAGATAGTAGAATATACTAATATAAGAATGAATGTCATGGAATGCATTTAACCTGGGATGGATTACATTTTATTTATTTGCACTAGCAAATACCCGCTACTTCGTACGCGGAAGTATGGTGTGGTAAGACAGTAGTTTGTATCAGTATTCAAACTGTTTTTAAGGATATCACTTTCAGCGTTTATACGTAGTCAAAAGTTTAATTTATAGGCTCAAAATGGAAACAATTTTTCTACAAAAAATCATATAAAGTAGAAAATTATTTGGACGCTTCTTTCTTTCATTAGGGATAGAATAAAAGTGTAACGCATTGAAGGATACTATATATACTATACTTTCCACGCAAATTGACATAAGATTTGGTCAAAATAAAACTGACATAACTTCCATACGTATGGTTGAAATGAGTTGCAATTCAAGATTTTAAAATGTTTTCTATCTATCTACAAAATCTATCTTTTATGTTACCGGGGATAATGACTATAATGTTCACACATAACACTTTCTGTGCCGTTTGTGCCCTTAAACATACGAATTTCGAAAAATTAATTTATGTACTCGGAGAAATGTACATACCGAATTTCTTTTCATATTCTAGCTAAAAACTTTGGTTGGTACTATCTTTATCCCAAATCCCCAATTTTGGTTGGTATCATTTGCACCACTTTTGATCCGCTTCCCCCTTTAAAGTACATATACAAAAGTATAAATATTGAAAATCAGTTAATGTTTCGCGTCTACACTGTCAGAGAATATACACACCGAATTTCACGATTCTAGTTTCAGCCATGTTGTTGGTACCATAGGGATATAAAAAGGTACGAATTTCGAAAAATATATTAATTTTGTGTTTCTATACATGTACAAACCAAATTTCATGATTGGTACCGCTGTTATCCGTTTTTACCCAATTTCACACCTAAAAGTTTAAATTAATGAAGAATATTTTCGTGGTCGTATTCGCGTTATAAGAGTAATATGCGTTCCAAATTTCAAGATTATATGCACAGTATTTTGGTACAATTTGGCGGTGGTACAATTTGTAACCCATTTAATCCCTCAAAATTACAAATATCGGAAAATTCCTTGTTATTACTCATCTACACTGTAAGACGAATATGCGTACCGAATTTAATTATTGTAGCGCCATCCATGTTCCACCGCTTTCTCGTTTACCCATTAAAAGTACGAATTTCGAAAAATTCCTTCAATTTGCGTTTGTAAGCATTCGAATTTTATGATTCCAGCTCCGTCTGTTTGATTGGTACCATTTTGTATCTCTTTCTACCCAATTTCACTCACAAAAAGTACGAATTTTGAAAAATATTTTCTTAGTCGCATTCGTGCTGTAAAAGTAATGCCCGTTCCAAATTTCAAGATTCTAGACCCTGCCGTTTGGTCAGGATGGTGGTACAATTTTTATCCCATTTAATCCCTTAAAATTACAAATTTCGAAAAATGTCGTCTTATCAGTGATTTGGGCTGTGAAACGAATATACATATCGAATTTCATTATTGTAGCGTCATCCGTGTTGTTAGTACCTTTTTTATCCCCTTTTCCCCGTTTTCATACTAAAAATACGAATTTAAATAGATTCGGTCATTTTGCGTTTCTAAGGGTTTTGAGGTATGTACACACCGAATTTTATTATTCCAGCTTCATCCTTTTGATTGTTACCATTTTGATCCCTTTTTACCCGATATCACCCACAAAAAGTACGAATTTAAAAATATTTTCTTGGTCGCATTCGTGCTATAAAAGTAATGCCCGTTCCAAATTTCAAGATTCTATACCCTGCCGTTTGGTCAGGATGGTGGTACAATTTGTATCCCATTTAATCCCTTAAAAGTAAAATTTTTGAAAAATGCTTTCTTATTAGTGATCTGCGCTGTAAAACGAATATACACACCGAGTTTCATTATTATAGCGTCATCCGTTTTGTTGGCACCTTTTGGTCCTCTTTTCCCTTTAAAAGTACAAATTTCGAAAAATTCCTTCATTTTGCGATTCTAAACATTTTGAGGGATGGTTTCAGCTCCATCCATTTTATTGGCACTATTTTTATCCCTTTTTACCCGATTTCACCCCCAAGAAGTAGGAATTTTGAAAAATATTTTCTTGGGCGCGTTGAAGCTATAAGTGAAATTTTTGTACCAAATTTCAAGATTCTAGTCCCAGCCGTTTGGTCATTGCGGTGGTACAATTTGTATCCCTCTTTACCCCATTTTACCCCTTAAAAGTACGAATTACGAAAAACTCCCTTCAAATCAGATTTCTTCACTGTAAGGGAAATGTAGATACCAAATTTCATGATTCTAGCTTCAACCATGTTGTAGGTACCATTTTTGTCCTTTTTGTACCATTTAACCCCCCAAGAGTACGAATTTTTAAAATGTCACTTTTTGGGTTGTCTTCATGCCCAAGAGAGAATATCCATACCAAATTTCAAGATTCTAGGCCCTTCCGTTTGGTCATTGCGGTGGTACCATTTTTACCCCGTTTTACCCCTTAAAAGTACGAATTTCGAAAAATTCCGTCTTATCACACCTCTACTCTGTAAGCTAAATGTACACACCAAATTTCATGATTCTAGCTCTAGCCGTTTGGTCTGGGGAGTGATCAGTCAGTCACTCAATCACGCAACTCTTTTATATATATAGATTGATTGATTTTCTATTTCTGAAAATGAGACATATTAAATTTTATTTACATATATAATAATATTTTGGAAATAATCAGCAGGTATAAATGGTGTCCTAAAATTCGCATCAGAATCGAATTTCTTGGCATATCTGAGGTAAACTGTTAGTGTTGGCAAAAGGGTATTATAGAATGACAAACAATTCATCGAAGTATTCTAAACATTTTGAGGGATGGTTTCAGCTCCATCCATTTTATTGGCACTATTTTTATCCCTTTTTACCCGATTTCACCCCCAAGAAGTAGGAATTTTGAAAAATATTTTCTTGGGCGCGTTGAAGCTATAAGTGAAATTTTTGTACCAAATTTCAAGATTCTAGTCCCAGCCGTTTGGTCATTGCGGTGGTACAATTTGTATCCCTCTTTACCCCATTTTACCCCTTAAAAGTACGAATTACGAAAAACTCCCTTCAAATCTGATTTCTTCACTGTAAGGGAAATGTAGATACCAAATTTCATGATTCTAGCTTCAACCATGTTGTAGGTACCATTTTTGTCCTTTTTGTACCATTTAACCCCCCAAGAGTACGAATTTTTAAAATGTCACTTTTTGGGTTGTCTTCATGCCCAAGAGAGAATATCCATACCAAATTTCAAGATTCTAGGCCCTTCCGTTTGGTCATTGCGGTGGTACCATTTTTACCCCGTTTTACCCCTTAAAAGTACGAATTTCGAAAAATTCCGTCTTATCACACCTCTACTCTGTAAGCTAAATGTACACACCAAATTTCATGATTCTAGCTCTAGCCGTTTGGTCTGGGGAGTGATCAGTCAGTCACTCAATCACGCAACTCTTTTATATATATAGATTGATTGATTTTCTATTTCTGAAAATGAGACATATTAAATTTTATTTACATATATAATAATATTTTGGAAATAATCAGCAGGTATAAATGGTGTCCTAAAATTCGCATCAGAATCGAATTTCTTGGCATATCTGAGGTAAACTGTTAGTGTTGGCAAAAGGGTATTATAGAATGACAAACAATTCATCGAAGTACTTAACTGAAAGCGAAATCGAAAAAATCGTACAACGAGGAGGTTCACTTTCTTCGGGAATGCACAATTTGTGGTTTAGAACAGGCTTGTCACATATTTTTTTCCTTGCCCCCAAAACCGTTATTTAAAATTCCCAATTATACCTAAAATATAAAAAAGTTGTTTTATTTCAAAGAATTCGACCGAATCAAAAACAAAATATGAATGATTCGTCAACAAAAATGGAATATTTTGATCATCTTTGTCCCCAAAATAGTCATGATAAAGCTCCATTATAAAAAGTTGTTTTATCGTTTCCTTTTAGGTGTTACAAACAAATGCACAGAGACATAATACCCTAGGGTGATTCCATTGGAATACCAGTACACTGTTCCTTAAATATTTTTGATTATCTCCCATATTCATTGACTGAGATTTTTGCTATATTGCCAATTGAAAATGACTGGCCATTCGGAATATTATTGCAAATATATGTCTTGACGTTTTAAATATAGGAGAACGTCACTGGTGTGACTTTAGCTTTGAAGAAAATCTTGAGGTTGTATTTATTTTCTTGAATTCTGTAATATTATTCCATTCATTGTTGCTAATCAAAATAGTAATTCATACATCTTCTTCTAAAGTATACAATACCGACATATCTATATGAATATAGGTAATATAGGATATTTAAATTGTAACGGGCGTGACATTTTGAGGGAAATTTTGTTAAGACAACAGCCTATATCTGGAAAAGTAAATGATCAGACCTAATTTATAGTTCTTAAAATATATAAATTGATTTTGAAATTCTGTCGAAATATGGATCACTTTACGTGGATTTTTGTGGGTAATTTAAAAAATATTTTGGGAGATTTTGTAGGGATATTCGAAATACTTCCGCTGTTCAGAAAAGAAATTATAATAAAGAGATTAAAAAGGGAAATGTCATCGACAATAAAGGATCATTGAAATGAATTTGTTATAAATAAATGTTATTTAAGACTAAAATTAATGCCGTTACAAACTTCTTTAAACATTCGTTTTTAAAAAAGATGTGTGCATCAATTTTTTCAATGTTTCATTGTCTATAACAAAATTACTGCAATTTTTTTGTTTTATTGACAATGAAACATTGAAAAAATTGATGCACACATCTTTTTTAAAAACGAATGTTTAAAGAAGTTTGTAACGGCATTAATTTTAGTCTTAAATAACATTTATTTATAACAAATTCATTTCAATGATCCTTTATTGTCGATGACATTTCCCTTTTTAATCTCTTTATTATAATTTCTTTTCTGAACAGCGGAAGTACTTCGAATATCCCTACAAAATCTCCCAAAATATTTTTTAAATTACCCACAAAAATCCACGTAAAGTGATCCATATTTCGACAGAATTTCAAAATCAATTTATATATTTTAAGAACTATAAATTAGGTCTGATCATTTACTTTTCCAGATATAGGCTGTTGTCTTAACAAAATTTCCCTCAAAATGTCACGCCCGTTACAATTTAAATATCCTATATTACCTATATTCATATAGATATGTCGGTATTGTATACTTTAGAAGAAGATGTATGAATTACTATTTTGATTAGCAACAATGAATGGAATAATATTACAGAATTCAAGAAAATAAATACAACCTCAAGATTTTCTTCAAAGCTAAAGTCACACCAGTGACGTTCTCCTATATTTAAAACGTCAAGACATATATTTGCAATAATATTCCGAATGGCCAGTCATTTTCAATTGGCAATATAGCAAAAATCTCAGTCAATGAATATGGGAGATAATCAAAAATATTTAAGGAACAGTGTACTGGTATTCCAATGGAATCACCCTAGGGTATTATGTCTCTGTGCATTTGTTTGTAACACCTAAAAGGAAACGAGATAGACCCATGGTTTATCATACAGATCGGCTTAGAATCACTTTCTGTGTCGATTTAGCAATGTCCGTCCGTCCATCCATTCTTCTAATCAAAGTACAGGTCGCAATTACTGCCTGATCCTTACAAAAATGGTTTGCGGGCCAAGGACGAACACTATTTAAATTGAAGCAAATCGGTTCAGATTTAGATATAACCACCATACAAATTTCGCTCCCTATTTGACGTTTTGCGCTCTCGAAACCATATATTTGACGGATTTTCTTTCAATTTGGCACAACATCTTATATTTGAACTTGAAACATCTCCGGTGGAAATGAGTCAAATCGGTTCAGATTTATACAAATGTCTCTCACGATTTTTCCGTTCTAAAAGCCATATATTTTAGCCGTTTTTCAAATTTTGCACAACAACTCATTTTTGAACTAGAAACATCTGTTGTGAAAATCAGATTCAGATTTGTATATAGCTGTCATACAAATATCGCTCCTGATTTGACTTTTTCCGCTCTAAAAGCCATATATTTTAACAGATTTACTTTATGTTTTAAGAAACATATATAGCTGCCATACATATGTCGCCTATTTTACTTTATCTGCCCTAGTAAACAGATATTGTAACAGATTTTTATCAGAACAATTTATAAATCACCTGGAAACATACATTGTGAAAGAGGGTATCATAATTGAATTGCAATGGCACAGAAAGTGAAGGGTATCATATAGTCGGCCCCGCCCGACTTTAGCCTTTCCTTACTTGTTTGTCCTTTTGACGACTCATAAAATCCCCATGGTTGGGGACAAATCCCCACATCTGCCAAGCCTGATTCAGAAAATCCTCAATTGGTTGTTGAAAGTATGGTGAGGAACACGAACGACATTTAATTTGATAATCAACTAAGTTATAGCTCTATAAGTAGGCAAAGGTATTTATACGTAATCAAGATTTCACATTCAGGTTCTTGTTGTACTCGACAATACCTACACGGAAAATAGTATCATTCCCAGGAGTTTTGGACTGTGGCACAGTGTAACAGGAGCAGAAGATGGTAAAGGATGTTGGATGTAAAAAATATGGATGTCATTAATTTGATTTTCAAAATTTAAATTGAAATTGCTGGGGTATGTTCAAAAGGTATAGTTGTTTTAACAATTATAAAAATGTTTCAATACTCTTAATATTAGGGGTATTTTCAGTCCTCGTTAGGGAAAAAATCTCTCTTGGCCTATTTCATGGTCCTGTCCGATCTATTATATCTTGATGTTAAATAAATTTGGTATGAAATTAGCATTTAATGGGGTTGGTGAAGGGTATACATATTGACCAATGAAATGTCAGCAGACTCACGCCGTACAACTATTGTCCGCACTAACAATCTACATCAATATACAAAATTCTTGCGAGGTACATCGTTCAGAATCTTTTTGGGGCTATAAACAAATGTTTTTTGCATTTAAAAACCCCTTGGGTACTGCCCTTCCCGAAAGTTATTTAGCCGCTATTCGTAGAGCGTTTAATAGTAGAGTCATTTCCGTCATATTCAAATACACTTATTGACTCTATAGATCCTGAAGAAATTTGTAAAAAAAATATTCTCCTGGTGCTCAGTTAATTTATGTTAATTAACACCTGCTGAAAACATATTTACTTATTATTACTTTTAAGATGCATAATAATAGCCTATGTTTGTTATATTGAAATAAATGCATTAAACATGGATGCTGATCCGTCCTTTAAAAACGTGTTTATAATTCCACAGCCATCAGATGTAATGGTTTGCGTAACAGAAAAATCAGCAATAAAATAAACAAATAAAAAATCCATTAAAAACAAATTTAATTTAAAATTCTATTAGCTTTTTATATTGTATGTATGTAAGAACAAAAATATATGTTAAACGTAAAAATAAAACTATTGAAATTTGTTAAATTTAAATGCGCACACACACATACATACATACATACATACATACATACTAACATCAATTTAAATATAATAGAGAGAAAGAGAAAAAAATGCTATAATTGAAAAATGTTGAGTATGATATAAAATATTAATGAAATTAGCATAATTCTTCTAGTATAGTACAGCATTTGTGCATTTAAGAATTATATATACACATACATATAAATACATACATAGATACTCAACCATATGAATATACATAAATATATATATATATACATAGTATATGTGAATATACATAGATAGCAAAACCTACAGATTGTGTTTGTATTGAAACCAAAATATGTGTTCGACATAACCGAAAATGAAGCGTAACCAAATCAACAAGAGCAAATTCAGCTACAACTAATTGACATGATTTAAATGTTAGATGAAAATGCACTAGAGACACGATAATCAAAATTCCCCACACATAAAATTGTCGAAATAAAAAAAACATATTTACATTTTAGTGTAAATGCAGAAAAACATTTAATTCCAAATGAAATGCAAACAAACGATGTATTAGGGTGTCACGAGAAATGTGGATGATACAAAGTTCGGATAGAAACATATAAGTAAGTAATAATAAATATTCCAGCTATGTGTTTTTCTAATGTTATCCTTATCGAAATTTACTTTAAAAAGGTCCTACCCTTCATACATTTTAAAATTAGTAGTAACAAGTAAGGAAAGGCTAAAGTCGGGCGGGGCCGACTATATAATACCCTACACCACTCCCTGCGTATGTACCACGCTTTGATTACTAAACCCATTTATTTCATGGGAGCAATTTCATGTAGTTCATATAAATTATGCAGTTACTATAAATTAATCTTTAGTCATATTTAACGAATATGGTTAATAATATGGTAATTGATCCAATTATCCGACAGACAAATGCAAATTATACAGTAGTAATAGGATGAATCGGACCGACATTTCAAAAGGGGGCGTATAACTACATTTTGGGCCTGGTCCAAAACATGGGCCTATATATTTCTCATTCACGGTAGGTATTCCTGGTTGAAAAATACCATGATCTGCAAAATTTGATGAAGATCCGATGTCAGATGTAGTTTCTAGAGCTGTAATAGATCAGAATAGGACCCCATTTGTGTTATACCAAAGTATGGACATATGGGCATCTCCCAAACAAGTAAGGAAATGCTAAAGACGGACGGACTTTCTATCTCATTACAATTCAATTTGGTAAAAAAGTGAAATCGGGAAGGATTTTTGCATCCTGTAAATATGTGTGTTTGACAAAAAATGTTAAATCGGAAAGGACATTTGTATAGGGGTATATTGAAACCTGGAACGATGTGACCCGCTTTCACCATGTATGTTTATTGGTGAAATATAATATGTAAAGTTTGGCCAAAATCGGTTAAACATTCGGGACCAACATTTGTATGAGGGCGATATCTAAATCTGAACCGATCTTACCCACTTTCACCATAGGTTGGATTATAAGATGTTGTGCCAATTTTAAAGAAAAACGGATTTTAGAGCGGAAAACGTCAAATTGGGAGCGACATTTGTATGTGGGCTATATCTAAATCTGAAATTATCATACCCACTTTCAGCATAGGTGTTTCTAGTTAGACTCTAAGATGTTGTGCCAAATTTAAAGAAAATCGGGTGCAAGATGTGGTTTCTAGAGCGGAGGGAATGACATTTGTTTGGGTCTATATGTAAATCTGAACCGATCTTACCCAGTTTCAGCATAGGTGTTTCTAGTTCGATTATAAAATGTTGTGCCAAATTTAAAGAAAATCGGGTACAATATGTGGTTTCTAAAGAGGAAAAAGTGAAATAGGGAGCGACATTTGTATGGGGGCTATATCTAAATCTGAACCGATCTTACCCAATTTTTGCATAGGTGTTTCTAGTTGGATTATAAGATGTTCTGCTAAATTTAAAGAAAATCGGGTACAATATGACGTTTCTAGAGCGGAAAATGTCAAATCGGGAGCGACACTTGTATGGGGGCTATATCTAAATCTGAACCGATCTTTCCTAATTTTGGCATAGGTGTTTCTAGTTGGATTATAAGATGATGTGCCAAATTTGAAGAAAATCGGGTACAATATGTCGTTTATAGAGCGGAAAATGTCAAATCGGGAGCGACATTTGTATGGGGGCTATATCTAAATCTGGACCGATCTTACCCAATTTTTGCATAGGTGTTTCTAGTTTGATTATAAGATGTTCTGCCGAATTTAAAGAAAATCGGGTACAATATGTCGTTTCTAGAGCGGAAAATGTCAAATCGGGAGAGACATTTGTATGGGGGCTATATCTAAATCTGAACCGATATTACCCAATTTTGGCATAGGTGTTTCTAGTTGGATTATAAGATGATGTGCCAATTTTAAAGAAAATCGGGTACAATATGTGGTTTCTAAAGCGGAAAAAGTGAAATAGGGAGCGACATTTGTATGGGGGCTATATCTAAATCTGAACCGATCTTACCCAATTTTTGCACATGTGTTTCTGGTTGGATTATAAGATATTCTGCCAAATTTAAAGCAAATCGGGTACAATATGTCGTTTCTAGAGCGGAAAATGTCAAATCGGGAGCGACATTTGTATAGGGGCTATATCTAAATCTGAACCGATTTCCTCCAAATTCAATACCAATGGTCCTTGGCCAGAAAAAATAAATTCTGCCAAGTTTCATGACAATCGGACAACAATTGCGACCTGTAGAGTGCGAACAAGCTTAGATGGACAGCAGACGGACGGACGGACGGACAGACGGACAGACAGACATCGTTAAATCGACTCAGCTGGTGATTCTAAGCCGATCGGTATACTTAAAGGTGGGTCTAGCTCAATTATTTCTTGGTGTTACAAACATTTGGCGCGAAACTAACTTATAATACCCTAGACCACGAAGTGGTGTAGGGTATAAAAATTAGTACGTTGATATAATCCAATATTGATTTTATTACATTTTTGTTTGGTATTTTTAGATTTAATCTGAGTTGGTTCTCTTTGCGAGGAGGGCCCAAATACCTCACATAAACCACAATAAACGGCTCAGTGATGTTTTTTTGTACAATACAAAGTATCTTGCCTATTATCACTGATAGGAAGCTTCACTTTAAGGAAGATATATTTGATAAAGTTAAAAACCTACGATCACCCTCTATACCTGCCCAATAACTATCGGAGTCCGCTGGGTATTTTCGTCGGTAAGGTTATAAAAATGGTACAGTTAATGGGAAAGTAGTACACAAAGGGGAAACAAATGGTACCAACCTAAGTATTACACCTAGAATCGAGAAATTCGGTGTGTACACTACTCCTAATACATAGACGCGCAACATAAATGGATTGGTCGAATTTTCTATATACATATTTGTATACACTGAGGGCGAGAGTTTATATAAGGCGGTGAAACTGACTCAAACTTCGATTCTTAGGTTAGCCAGGTTGACAAAATACGTGAATAAATGCTATTGCCAGTACGATCACATTTCAATTCTTCAAAGCAATTATCCACATTGATCCACTGTTGGTTCGATGTGGCAGATTTTTTATACCCTCCACCTCCAGGATGGGGGTATACTAACTTTGTCATTCCGTTTGTAACACCTTGAAATATTGACCTGAGACCCTATAAAGTATATATATTCTTGATCGTCATAAAATTCTAAGACGATCTATCCATGTCCGTCCTTCCGTCTGTTGAAAGCACGCTAGCATCTAAACGAAAGGAGCTAGGACGTCCAAATTTTCCATAAATGCGTCTTATGGTCGTAGATCGGTTGGGATTGAAATGGGGCGAAATCGGCCCAAAGGGAAAATTTTTTCCCTCACAAGGACTAAAAATACCCATAATAATCCCTACTATTTTAGCGTATTTAAGCATGTTTTTTGAATATGTCTGTTTATATTGCTTGATATTTGGTATGCGTATTCCCCTTATAGCAAAAACGTGCACCATAAAGTAATTCCTATTTATAGGGGGTGAAATGGGGCAAAAATGGGATAAAAATGGTACATATTAAACGACAACAGCTAGAAACACGAAATTCGATGTGTACATTCCTCTAATTGAGTTGATACATAATATAAAATTATTTTTTCCAAATTCGTACTTTTAAGGGGTAAAATGGGAAAAGAGGGATAAAAATGGTATCAACCTAACGGCTGTACCTAGAATAATGAAATTCGGTGTATACATTCCTCTGATTGCATAGACAAGTAAAATACACGGATTTGTTCAAATTCGTACTTTTTGGGGTTAATATGAAAAAGGGGATAAAAATAGTACCAATCAAATGACCGCAGCTAGAGTCATGAAATTCGGAGTATACATTCCTCTGACTGTGTACACACGGAAAATAAACGGATTTTTCGAAATTCGTACTTTTTGGGGACAAAATAGAAAAAGGGGATAAAAATAGTACCAACCAAATGACCGCAGCTAGAGTCATGAAATTCGAAGTATACATTCCTTTGACTACGTAGACATGACTGTGTATACACGGAAAATAAACGGATTTTTCGAAATTCGTACTTTTTGGGGACAAAAGAAAAAAGGGGATAAAAATAGTACCAACCAAATTACCGCAGCTAGAGTCATGAAATTCGAAGTATACATTCCTTTGACTACGTAGACATGAAAAATTCGTACTTTCAAGGGATACAATTGGTACGGGAGGATAAAAATGGTACCAACCAAACGGCTACACCTGGAATAATGAAATTCGGTTGTATGCATTCCTCTGATTGCGTAGACACTTAAAATAAACTGGTTTTTCGAAATTCGTACTTTTTGGGGTTAAAATGAAAAAGGGGATAAAAATAGTACCAATTAAATGACCGCAGCTAGAATCATGAAATTCGGAGTATACATTCCTCTGACTGCGTAGACACGGAAAATAGACGATTTTTTCGAAATTCGTACATTTTGGGGTTAAAATTGAAAAAGGGGATACAAATAGTACCAACCAAATGACCGCAGCTAAAGTCATGCAATTCGGAGTATACATTCCTCTGATTGCTTAGGAATCGGAAAATAAACGAATTTTTCGAAATTCGTACTTTCAAGGGATACAATGGTACAGAGGGATAAAAATAGTACCAACTAAATGACTACAGCTAGAATGATGAAATTCTAATTGCGTAGAAACGTCAAGGGGGTAAAAATGGTACCAACCACATGGTCGCAGCTGGAATTATGGAATTTGGTGTATACATTCCTCTGCCTGCATAGACACGCAAAATAAAAAGTTTTTTTTCCAAATTTGTACCTTTTCTATTATGGCAAAAATTGGTTGAATCATGAAGTTAGGTTATTTTGCACTATGTACGTCTGATAATGGATTTTTTGTACTTTTGGAATTAAAATAGAATGAAAATACAACCAACTGTAACTCCCACTATCTACCAATATTTATGGTATTTAAGTTTTTTGAAAATATAAATATAAGAATATTTATTTTTTGATTTGAAATAAATAATGGTTTGAAATAATTGAATTATTATATTATTTATAAAATTATTTTTTCAATATTTGTATTTGTTTTGGTTTGCCTATATTAAAAAAATTATATTTTCCTGTAATATTACTGCACTTCTACGAAAACCGACAACCTCTGTGGAATGCAATCCATGGTGGAGGGTATATAAAGTTCGGCCCGGCCGAACTTAACGCCGTTTTTACTTGTTTTTGTTTTCTTTGCCAAAAAATAAATACTGCCAGAAAATGTTCAAATAAAAAACGATGATTTTCAGCTTTTTTATACCCTCACTAAACCTAAACCTAAAAAATATGTTTGCCTTAGTCATGCCCCTTCTAGTACCTCCCACACAATTGTATAGGTAAAATTAAATCCTTTATAACTCCTATACCATCATGATTTGATCAGGTTTCTACACATATTTACGAATGTTGAAGCTGGGCCGAATTGCCACAAACTTCTAGTACCTCCCACACACATATTCCGGCAATAAGTAATGTAAGTACTTCTATACACATGTTCTCTGAGAGCGAGGGTATATAAATAAGGTTTTTTTACGGACTGAAACTTACCTACTTGTTTTTGAATTTATTTGACAATAATAAATACATTTGGTTATTTGTGGATTTTTAGCCTACTAAAAGATTATATTTGACAAAAAAATAACTACAGGGTCGCGCAGAATGAGCTATATGGTTTAAATGGGTTATAACTTTTTATACCCTACACCACTTCGTGGTCTAGGGTATTATAAGTTAGTTTTCCGCCAAATGTTTGTAACACCAAGAAATAATTGAGCTAGACCCACCTTTAAGTATACGGATCGGCTTAGAATCGCCAGCTGAGTCGATTTAACGATGTCTGTCTGTCCGTCTGTCCGTCCGTCCGTCCGTCTGCTGTCCATCTAAGCTTGTTCGCACTCTACAGGTCGCAATTTTTATCCGATTGTCATGAAACTTGCCAGAAGTTATTTTTTCTGGCCAAGGACAATTGGAAATCGGTTCAGATTTAGATATAGCCCCCATACAAATGTCGCTCCCTATTTCACTTTTTCCGCTTTAGAAACCACATATTGTACCCGATTTTCTTTAAAATTGGCACAACATCTTATAATCCAACTAGAAACACGTATGCCAAAATTGGGTAAGATCGGTTCAGATTTAGATATAGCCCCCATACAAATGTCGCTCCCTATTTCACTTTTTCCGCTTTAGAAACCACATATTGTACCCGGTTTTCTTTAAATTTTGCAGAACATCTTATAATCCAACTAGAAATACGTATGCAAAAATTGGGTAAGATCGGTTCAGATTTAGATATAGCCCCCATACAAATGTCGCTCCCGATTTGACATTTTCCGTTCTAGAAACGACATATTGTGCCCGATTTTCTTTAAATTTGGCACAACATCTTATAATCCAACTAGAAACACGTATGCAAAAATTGGGTAAGATCGGTTCAGATTTAGATATAGCCCCCATACAAATGTCGCTCCCGATTTGACATTTTCCGCTCTAGAAACGACATATTGTACTCGGTTTTCTTTAAATTTTGCAGAACATCTTATAATGCAACTAGAAACACGTATGCAACAATTGGGTAAGATCGGTTCAGATTTAGATATAGCCCCCATACAAATGTCGCTCCCGAATTCACTTTTTCCGCTTTAGAAACGACATATTGTTCCCGATTTTCTTTAAAATTGGCACAGCATTTTATAATCGAACTAGAAACACCTATGCTGAAAGTGGGTATGATCGGTTCAGATTTAGATATAGCCCCCATACAAATGTCGCTCCCGATTTGACTTTTTCCGCTCTAAAATCCAGATATTGTACCCGTTTTTCTTTAAAATTGGCACAACATCTTATAATCCAACTAAAAAACCAATGGTGAAAGTGGGTAAGATCGGTTCAGATTTAGATATAGCCCTCATACAAATGTTGCTCCCGAATGTTTAACCGATTTTGGCCAAATTTTACATATTATATTTCACCAATAAACAGACATGGTGAAAGCGCGTCACATCGTTCCAGGTTTCAATATACCCCCATACAAATGTCCTTTCCGATTTAACATTTTTTGTCAAACACATACATTTACAGGATGCAAAAATCCTTCCCGATTTCAATTTTTACCGAATTGAATTGCAATGAGAATTGTTTGGTGATGCCCGCCCATATGTCCATACTTTGGTATGACTTTGGTATACTACTGTATAATTTGTATTTATCTGTCGGACAATTGGATCAATTACCATATTATTTACCATATTCGTTAAATTTGACTAAAGATGAATTTATAGCATATACATTATATTCATATAATTTATATAATTTGTATGAACTACATAAAATTGTTCCCATGAAATACCTGGGTTTAGTAATCAAAGTGAGGTACATACGCAGGGAGTGGTGTAGGGTATTATATAGTCGGCCCCGCCCGACTTTAGCCTTTCCTTACTTGTTATACCCTACACTACTTCGTGGACGAGGGTATTAGTTTCGCGCCAAATGTTTGTAACACCAAGAAATAATCGAGCTCGATCCACCTTTATGTATACGGATCGGCTATCTATCGGATATCTGTCTGTCCGTCCGTCTGTTGTCCATCTAAGCTTGTTTGCATTGAACAGGTAGCAATTGTGATTCCATTGTTATGAAATTTGGCAGAGGCTATTTTTTTTTGGCCAAGGATGAGTGGTATTGAATTTGGAGGAAATCGGTTCAGATTTAGATATATCCTCCATACAAATATCCCTATAATTTACACTATTACTGCTCTATAATACACATTTTACATGGGATCATGACCAAATTTTCAGGATCGTGTTATATTTGAACTAGAAACAGCTCACGGGAAAGTCGACCACATGGTTCTATGTTTTGATATAGTCCCCATACAAATGTACCTCCGATTTACAATATTACTTCTCTAAAATTCACATTTTACATCGGATCTTGATCGAATTTTCCACACAATGAAACATTTATACTAGAAACACCTATTTTGAAAGCCATCTATATAGGTCAATATTTTAGTATAGCCCCCATACAAATAGGCCCCAGTTTGGACTATGATCGCTGTAGAACCCACATCTTACATTAGCTCTTGATAACATTTTGCAGATCATATTACATTTCAATAAAGAATACCTACTATGAAAGTAATCTATAAGAACCCACTTTTTAATGTAGCGCCCTTACACAAGGGCCGCAATTTTTATTATTACAGCCATAGAACACACATATTACATTGGATTTTGATAATATTTTGCAGATCATTAAATAAGAATACTTACTTTGAAAGTGATATATAAGGTTCCACTTTTTAATATAACGCCCTTACAAATGGGCCCTCATTTTCTATTTGTACCACTCCAGAATCCATAGTTTACATAAGACGTTTATAAATATTATAAATTTTGCAGATAATTTTATATTTCAACTAGAAACAGCTACTATGAAAGTCAGGTATATCCCCATACAAATGGGGCACCGTTTTACTCTATTACCTATCTAGAACCTTCAGCTCACATCGGGTCTTGATCAAATGTTGCAGATCATGATATATTTCAACTAGGAATACCTACCGTGAATCAGAATTATATAGGCCCATGTTTTTGTCACAGGCCCCAAATTTTGTGATAGACCTGACGCCAATTTTCAATAAAACATTCCCAGCAAAAAACCTTCCCATGCTAAAAATTCGTTTCCATTCACTTGGTATTCGTAAAATATTACGGGATATTAGCATATTATAGACTTTTTTGGAAGTTTTTAATGAACTTCCTCAAAAGAGGGGGGAGAAACGCACATTTGGATATTGAAATGCGATTAAAATTTGATTCCAACGGAACTTCCAATTTTTTTGCTGGATTCATATTACCATGGACCATATAAGTGGACCATTACGTAAATATTGATAACACTCTGGATTCACTTATTACATATTCGTTAAATTTGACTAAAGATTAATTTATAGTAAATTATACAGTATAATTTATACGAACTACATAAAATTGCACCTATGAAACACCTGGGTTTAGTAATCAGGGCGAGGTATATACGCTGGGAGTGGTGTAGGGTATTATATAGTCGGCCCGCCCGATTTTAGCCTTTCTTTACTTGTTTATTTATGTGATTATTATAATTTCTTTAAATACAGTATATTATTGGGAAATTTTTTGCTTCGCACATATGTGCTCTTTTCAGCATATTTTCCATAACTTTTCGCAAAATTTCCAAAAAATATAGGCCAATTATACTTTCGGAAGATACACCACAGTAGACTTAAGTGGGTGTGATTGTCGCTGATGAACTTCTCTTGGATTTTTCGTAGCCCAAATCCTGCAGTTTTGTTTGTTGACATACCCATTTAATAGGAAATGGGCTTCATCGCTCATTACCAAATTGTGAAATGTGACTGTTGGTTTGAAAATTTAAATTCAATTATTTTTGTACGTTGTTCGATCGTGTAATGATTCAAAATTCACAAAATGCTGAAGGAAAGAATAATAATTAAAAAAGTTAGAAATAAATCAAATCATTCTGCGCCACTCTGTACATTTGGTTGTCCGTGGAACCAGCTCTTGAATATCAGCTACTAAATGAACTTGGCCTACATTTTTCTATTAGTTTAAGTTTAGAAGATTCAGAGAACGAAAACTTCCAAAGCTAATTTCTTGGGTATGGAATAAGTACAACTGCATTTAGATTTTTTATCATATTTGAAAGGATAATATGGTCATATTGTGATAGTTGTTAGAACGCCAATTTTTCCAAATATTCAAATCCAAAAGTTATTTTTAAATTGACTGTCTCAAATCGGTAATTGCACTACGGTAAGTATAAGTGAAGGTAAGTATATAGGAACTAACTTATTTACTTTAATTGGTTACAACACTTTTGGGTCAAATAAGGCGCATAAAGAAGATTTATACGGGCTTCAGTCTTGTGCGCGACTTCTCATATTTCGAATATTAAGCTTCAAGAGGTTATCTTCAACCTAATCATTCCCTAAGAGTTTCGGACGTCCTGTTCTGCGAGTTCACCCGGGATCATTTTCAAACGTTTTTTGCTTTGGAGCATCCATATTTAATGCATTTTAGTACGTCTATGTCGGCATATAGGTCATACAAGTCATGGTTCGTACGATTTACCAAAGCAGATCAGTCCCTAAATCTAGCGTAGATATTTCATCTCGACCACCTCAAGGATAGCTTCATCCGCTTGTGCAAGAACCCACACTTCAGCTCCATACAATTCTTCTTCAATCTTGATGATATAGTTATCAACATTTAACTGGATAACAGTTCTCGTAGACTGTTTGCTCATAGAAACTATCTGCTGGAACATTCCCTAAAAAAATTAAAACTCTGGGTCATTTTAGAAATATACTTATACCCTACACTTCGTGGAATAGGGTATGTTGACGATCCATCATATGATCAGTCAGCGCCGCCTACATCTCGAAATAAAAACACATCACTGGTGTTGATTGTAACGCAATCACTGCCATTCTTGGGTTTCTGTAGTTGTCAACTCACATTGTATTGAGACAGATGGCAGTCCCTGCCAAATAAATAAATTAATATAAAGTGCAATTTGTTTTGTTTTTTAACTCCGTCTAGGGGAGACCAACAGGGCCACCAAACTGGTAGGATTCTGTTCAGGGTATTATTATTAAATCGGTTCAGAATCGATTGAGTCGATTTAACGATGTCTGGCTGTCCGTCCGACTGTTGCTCATTTCATGCTTGTTCGCCAAATACTGGACGTAATTAGTTCGATTGACATGAAATTTGACAGGGATTTGCTATTGAATATGGGGGAATCTGTTCAGATTTAGATATAGCCTCCATGCTAATATCCCCTCAATTCAACCTATTATTGCTCTAAAATACACATTTTATATTGGAACTTTATCAAATTTTCTGGATCATGTTATATTTGACCTATAAATAGCTAACATGAAAGTGGACAATGTTTTGAAATAGCCACTACACCGTACCTCCGATTTACACTATTACTTCTCTCAAATGCACAGTTTACATCGGTTCTTGCTCAAATTGTCCACATCACATTATATTTAAACTAGGAACACCTACTATAAAAGTCAACTACAAAGGTCTATGTTTTGGTATAGCCCCCATAGAAATGGGCACCTCAGTTTAAAATTTTATCTCTAGACCCCACATCTAAGAATACCTACTTCGAAAGTGATCTATATGGGTCCATTTATTAATGGTTATTTCTACTATTACCGCTCAGGAACCCCCATTTTACATCAGAAGATGATTAAACTTTGCAGATCATCTTATATTTCCTACTATGAAAGTCAAATATATGCGTCCATATTTTGGTATAACCCCCATACAAAGGGTACCACAGGTTGCACTATTACCAATATAGAACCTACATCTTAAATCGGATCTTGATCAAATTTTGCAAATCATGATATATTTCAACTAGGAGTACATACCAAGACTGAGAACTATATAGATCCCAGTCCGATTTATCTAATTATCGTTTTTTGGCCGCATAATTTCAGCGAAATTTGAGTGTATTTTTAGAGCCTTGTCTTTTTATGTACTTATTATAAATGTTGATAGTTATATTTAAGCGGTATATTCCAAAGTGTTCTAGCTCTAACTCAGTCTCGAGAAGACTCTTTTTAAATGAGATATCATTTTTGAACTCAGAAAAACGAAAATATTTTGCTAGTTCAGAGAACACCAAGAATACGAAATATTCACATTCAATTGTTTTTTTCAAATGGCCTCAAATCGATAATTTCAGTGAGGTAAGTATAAGCAAACGGTAAGTATTACATATATCTTGTTTTACAGGAGCATTTTTTCCAACAAAAATATAACATAGAAAGAAAACTGTAAAATTGAAACAAAACAAGTGTAATAATTACCGGTATACAAAATAGCTCAAACAAGTAAAAATGGAGTTAAGTTTGGCCGGGTCGAACTTTATATACCCTCTAGCATGGATTGCATTCCACAGAGGCTGTCCATTTTCGTAGAAGTGCAGTAAAATTGCAGGAAAATGTTATTTTGTTTGTAATATAGCCAAACCAGAACAAATAAAATTATTTTATAAATAAATATAAAATTTTAATTGTCTTAAACAACGTTTATAAAGAAAGGCTACCAATATGTTTATAATATTTATATTGAAATAATACATCAAGTCAATTCAAAAAGTAAATATAAGGCAGCATTCTTCAAAAATGCTTAAATATCCTAAATATTTGGGGATAGTGGGTGCATTTTTAGCTACAGCCGTTTGGTTGATTGTATTTCCATCCTATTTGACTTCCAAAAGTACAAATTTTGAAAATCCGTTATCTCTCACGTACACATTGTTAGATAATCTAATTTCATGATTCTACCCATTTTTGTCGTAAAAGTAAAAAAGTAAACATCTCTTTATTTTGCGAGTTTATGCAGCCAGAGGAATGTAAACACCGAATTCCCAGATTCTAGCTGAGGCCATGTGGTTAATAACACTTTTATCCCTTTTCCCCACTTTACCCCCTTAAAAGCACGACTTTCGCAAATCTCTTTATTTTACGTGTGTACGCAATTAGAGGGATGTACACACCGAATTTCATCATTCTAGCTGTAGCCGTTTAGTTGGTACAATTTTTATACCTCTGTTCCCAAAGTACGAAATTGGAAAAACCATTTAATTTTGCATGACTACGCAGTGAGAGGAATGTATACTCCGAATTTAATGCCTCTAGCTGATGACATTTGATTGGTACAATTTATATCCCCTTTTTTCATTTTACCCCTAAAAGTACGAATTTCTAAAAATCCTTTTATTTTACGTGTCTTCGCAATCAGAGGAATATATACGTTGAATTTCATTATTCTAGCTGCAGCCGTTTATTTGGTTCCATTTTCCCATTTTACCCGAATGGTTACGAATTTGGTAAACATACTTTTATATTATGTATCCACTCAATTAGAGAAATGTGCACACCGAATATCGTGTTTTTAGCAGTTGTCGTTCGATAGGTACCATTTGAATAACTTTTTGCCCCATTTCACCCTCTGCAAATAAAAAGCACCATATTGCGCACGTTTTTGCTATTTTGCGGAATGCGCATACCAAATATCAAACAAATTTAAGCAGAAATATTCAAATAACATGATGAAACACTCTAAATATTATGGGAATTTTCAGTCCTTGTGAGTGAAAAAAATTTTCCCTATGGGCCGATTTCGCCCATTTGCAATACCAACTGATCTACAACTATAATACGTAATCATGCAATAGATGCTCGCATGCTTTCAACAGACGGACGGAAAGACATGGATAGATCGTCATAGAATTTTATGACCATCAATAATATATATATACTTTATAGGGTCCCATGTCGATATATCAAGGTGTTACAAACGGAATTACAAAGTTAGTATACCCCATCCTGGAGGTGGAGGGTATAAAAATAAACTGATTAATACGGATAGATACAGTTTGAATACGTTTAGTAGAACAGTAAGAACCACACAATATATAATAAGCCGTACGTTTTGAACGATAATGAAGGATTAAGATTTGAAAGGGCCTTTTTCGACTTTTTTCCACAAAAATAGCCCTAAGAGTCGTCTTTCATTTTATATTAATATCGCCTTACTAGGACTAGCATAAAATTTACAAAAAAAATTTTAGAATTATATCATTCAAAAATTTCACGTCCTCGTAAACTCGACTAGAAAACTGAGTATACAGGTTTATTATGTGTCGATTTTTAAGGTTTACTTTCTAGTATGTCCCGTACGTGACACGATTTGTATAATATCGTATTTATACACTCCACGAGAGTATTATGTCTGTGTGCATTTGTTTGTAACACCCAAAGGAAACGAGTGAGACACATCGTTTATTATACAGATCGTCTTAGAATCACTTTCTGAGTCGATTTAGCAATGTCCGTCTGTCCGTCTGTCCGTCTGTCTGTCTGTCCGTCTGTCCGTTGGTCCATCTATTGTTGTAATCAAATTACAGGTCGCAATTATAGTCCGATCTTAACAAAATTTGGCACAACTAAGTTTTGTGGATCAAGGACGAACGCTATTTAATTTGAGGCAAATCGGTTCAGATTTAGATATAGCCCCCATACAAATGTCGCTCCCTATTTGACATTTTCCGCTCTAGAAATCACATATTGTACTCGATTTTCTTTAAATATGGCACAACATCTTATAATCCAACTAGAAACACCTATGCAGAAATTGGGTAAGATCGGTTCAGATTTAGATATAGCCCCCATACAAATGTCGCTCCCGATTTGACATTTTCCGCTCTAGAAACCACATATTGTACTCGATTTTCTTTAAATGTGGCACAACATCTTATTATCCAACTAGAAATACCTATGCAGAAATTGGGTAAGATCGGTTCAGATTTAGATATAGCCCCCATACAAATGTCGCTCCCGATTTGACATTTTCCGCTGTAGAAACCACATATTGTACTCGATTTTCTTTAAATGTGGCACAACATCTTATAATCCAACTAGAAATACCTATGCAGAAATTGGGTAAGATCGGTTCAGATTTAGATATAGCCCCCATACGAATGTCGCTCCCGATTTGACATTTTCCGCTCTAGAAACCACATATTGTACTTGATTTTCTTTAAATTTGGCACAACATCTTATAATCTAACTAGAAACACCTATGCAGAAATTGGGTAAGATCGGGTCTGATTTAGATATCGCCCCCATACAAATGTGGCTCCCGATTTGACATTTTCCGCTCTAGAAACCATATATTGTACCCGATTTTCTTTAAATTTGGCACAACATCTTTTAATCTAACTAGAAACACCTATGCAGAAATTGGAAACAAGTAAAGAATAGGCTAAAGTCGGCCGGAGCCTACTCTATGATACACTCCACTTTCTATCCGAATACAATTCAATTCGGTAAACAATTGAAAACGGGAAGAATTTTTGTATGTTTCCTAATCATAGGCTAATATGACCTGGTCCAATTTGTCAAATCGAAAAGTATATATGTATCGGGGCTATATCCAAACATGGAATGAAGTGACCCACTTTCACAATAAGTTCTTTCAGTTAAGTAATCGTGCTATGCTCATTTTTAAGAAATTCGGTGAAAATACGTGGTTTCTGGGGTTTTGAAGAAAATCTGTTAAAATATGTGGTATCTGGAGTGAAAAGAGTAAAATTGGGAGTGAAATTCGTATGCGGCTATATCTAAATCTGAACCGATTTTCAAATTAAATAGCGTTCGTCCTTTTCCCGAAAAACTTCGTTGTGCAAAGTTTCGTTTGGTTCTGACTACAATTGCAACCTGTATCGTGATTACAAGAATAGATGGACAGGCAGACATATGGACATTGCTAACAAACAAAATTGTATATACATTTATTACATCGAAAACACATCACGGTAATCACGGACTAATTGTATATTTTACATTAAACATTAAATTAACTGAAACTGAAAACAATATTGAATGTAATACAATAATGTATACCCTCACTCTAAAGAGTAGGAGGATATATATCATTTGGGCCAGAAAAAAGTGTAACACCTTGAAGGAGTGACTTAAGGCCCAAAGTTTGTAGGGACCTAACCGACTTTTTAAGCAGTTTGTGCCAAGTCCGTTTCTCTGGCTAGTGTATTCGCTAGAATATTGGCTAGAAGGGAGCTAAGAAATTTATTTAAACGTTGCATATCGTAATATTTACCAATGTAAGTACGGAGATGGGCAAAATTGTCACCCTCTCTGGTGCCTTCCACACAAATGCTCCATATTCCTATGTCAAATTAAAATCAATGCCGTATTATCACATTAAAACAAGTGCAAGAGAAAAATATCTGAATTGAGTTTGAAGCTTATGGTTAAATCGACACAAAAAACGGTCTTTTTGGAAACGATTATATAAACTTTGGCACGTTTGTTCTCCTCGTTGCTGCGAATTTTTTCACGTTACAATTCTGGCATTATTCAATAAAGTTTGTATTTTATGATTCGTCAAATTTGGCAATTTACAGTGCTTCTAAAAATAGATACACAATTTTAATTTGAATTACTGTCTTCATGCATTATCGGAAAGCTCTGTTTTAAAATGCCATAGTAATTTGCCATGCCCTGGACAAAGTACCTTTTATCCTTGAATATCCTCACATAACATCAATTGGATTTTTTGAAAATAGTCCAAACCCTTCTATAAAACCTGTCAAAATTTCAGTATGGGATCATCATGGAATCAGCAGATCCTTGAGGAACATGAATTAAACAAAAATGCTGCGGTCCTTAATGAGTTACGAAATTCCAAAAATCGCAATTAGAGGTCAGTACCTTTCCAACGAGCACTTTCAAACAAAAATCGTACCAAAAATGTGGAGCGGATTATTTAAACAGGGCAATTGATCAAACGTGCCAAATTTTATACAAAACGGACCTCGCGGGCCGGAGGTCGAAATATTCTGGAACCAGTCATTTATAGAGCTGACTTTTTGTAAGAAGAAAACAAGTAAAGATAGGCTAAAGTTTGGCAGGGTCGACTCTATGATACCCTCCACTTTCTACCCCACAACAATTCAATTCGCTGTGGCTTCTGGAGCGAAACCAAATTGAGGAGGACATTTGAATCAGGGGTATATCAAAACATGGAACGATATGACCCACCTTCATTATAGTTGCTTCTAGTTGAAATCGGTTAAAATACGTTGTTTATATGTAGAGCAGAAACAGTCAAAGCAGGAGCGACATTTGTGTGGGAGCTATACCTATGTCTGCTTCTAATTGAAATTTGAAGAAAATCGGTTCGTTTCTGAGACCTAAAAAAGCCAATTCGGTAGCGACATTTGTATGGGAGCCATATATAAATCTGAGCCGACCTCACCCCCATGATTTATATATAGCTTTCGCTCTCGATTTGACCATTTCCGCTCCAGAGACCACATATTTTGACCAATTTTCTTCTAATTTTCCGCAGCACCTTATATTTCAAATACGGTTTGCATTTTCCCGTACTTTTTATTTCCCGGGAAACTGGAATTATTTTTTCAATTTCCCGGGATCCCGGGACAGCACGGGAAATCGTCAACATACTGTTTACCATGAGATAAGCTTATTTTTTCCAATGAAACATTCACATTTTATTAATGTACAATAAATATATATTTCACAGAGAATCTGTTACAGAATTCATATAATAAAGTGCAATATGAGAACAATTCAAACATCTTTTCAAGTTTCAAAATTAATTAAAGATCAGATATTTCTTATTTTATTGGAAAATGTGGACGCGACGGAGAACGATCGTTCACATTAATAGTGAGTACAGGATTAAATAAAATGTTTGTTCTTTGTCCTGTCGCATCGAAAACTTTAAATTCTTTATTTTTGGCGTTTGGATACATGCCCACAATATAAAAAATCCAAAAAAGTGGATTTTGAGTCTAAACCCGAACGCAGCTTAAAAATATTTTGTCTTCCAACTGCAATATTTGACATACCTGATTAAAAGCGATTTGATCTAAATTATTACACATCGTTTTTAATTTTATTGTGGAAATGATGGGAAAAAATTATGCGAAGAAATATGTAAAATTTTCTACTGAATTCCCGCGGGATTCCCGTACGAATTTCCCGGGATACGTGAAATGAAAAATGTGGGAATTCTGGGGAATTTTCCCGCGGGAAATCCCGGGATGCAAATCCTAATTTCAGCTAAAAACAGCTACGATGAAAGTGAGCCGAAACGGTTCAGATTTAGATATAGCTCCAATTCAAATTTCGCTCTCGCCATCATTTTTCCGCTCTAGACGCCACATATTTTAACCGATTTTCTTCACATTGGGCACAGCACTTTATATCTCAACTAGAAATATCTGGGGTGAACGTGAGTCACATAGTTTCAGATTTTGATATAGGCCTCATAAAAATGGAAACATACTTTGTGAAAGTAGGTCACATCGGTTCATGATATAGTACATTCACTTTTTTCCCCGAAATAGTTTCTTTAATTGTATTGAGCAAACTTGGTCATAGAATATTGCTGCCGTGTAGTCCAATACGTGCAAAAGTACACAAACCCGTCATTCAAGATTTTGGGAAATTTCGCAAACATATTCTTGTTTAACACACAATAATAATTATAACTACTACATTTTTTTTGTCGCACGATTTTTTGGTGGATTGGCAACATTTTTACTTTGCTTCAATTGGTTGTGACATCTGTCGTATTAAGGATCTTCTGCTGCCTGACAATAGATTCATAATATAAATTCACTTTGTAATGTAATTCATAATAAAATATAAAAAACATATTCTTGTTTTACACTACAACACCCACAATAACAATAATAACACTTCCCATATAATTCTACTTAAAAATAAATCAAATTGCAAGCATTTTTCTATTTTAGTTTGGCATAAGCAACCATTTCAAATTTCCCTCTTAAAAACAAAAATAAATAAACTTAAACTTTTTAAGGGAGAAATCTTGACCCATATCACCTTCAATGAAAAGTACGAAAATAAATTATTACAACTTCTATATCATTTGTAAATTAAAAGTGCTGTAAAAAGGAGAAAAGATCACCAAATGTAAAACTGAGTACATACGATCTCTAGTTTCATGTATTTATGGTCCTGTTCAGCTCCAATGAAAAAATGTAAAATTGTCGCACGGTTTCTTATTCTTAGACATTGCGGTCAATGTTACATATCTCTTGGAGTAAATTACTGTGAAACTTCGATATAACGAAAAACTCAATATAACGAATTTTTGCTGAGTCCCTTGAAAAACTCTTTTTAGCAAAATTCTCCATACAAAAATGATCTATAGCTATAACGAAGAAATTCTGAGCTATAAAGTCACTATATAGCAAAGTATTCATTCAATAGCCTCTATACAATGAAATCAGAATAAAAGAAAATTAAATTTTACGTAAGTCGTTAGAGTCCCGTTATCAATTGCATCTACATAACGAAGTGTTGATTCAATAGCTTCTATACAGCGAAATCCCGAAGTCAACGTTTATCAAAACAAAGAAATCTAAATGTGTGTTGCAATGTACTGACAACATAAAAGTACCAAGGATGGTGAATCGATTTAACACTGTCTGTCCGTCCGTCCATCTAAGCTAGTTCGCAATTTACAGGTCGGAATTGTTGTACAATTGCCATGAAATTTGGCAGAAGTATTTTTTCAGTCCAAGGACGATCGCAATTGAATTTGGAGGAAATGCGTTCAGATTTAAATATAGCCGCCATACAAATATCCTTCCAATAACATAATGCAAATTATTTTTATCAATTTAGCTATATTCGTTAAATTTGACTAAAGATACATTTATAGTATAACTATATAATTTATAGGATCTACAAACAGCTTGGTTTATTAATCAAAACTAGGTATATAAAGAGTGATTTTTTTGAGGTTAGGATTTTCATGCATTAGTATTTGACAGATCTCGTGGGATTTCAGACATGGTGTCAAAGAGAAAGATGCTCAGTATGCTTTGACATTTCATCATGAATCGTCTTACAAACGAACAACGCTTGCAAATTATTGAATTTTATTATCAAAATGCGTGCTCTGTTAAGAAAGTTCATTGCGCGCTTCCATTTTATGGTCAGTTTAATCGACCCCCTGAAGCGGCTATTCGGGCTATTGTGACTAAATTTCGCACCAAATTTACATTGTTGGACATTAAACCACCAACACGCTTACGTAGAGTGCGAACTGAAGAAAATATCGCAGCTGTATCGGCCAGTGTTAATGATGACCACCAATTTTCGATTCGTCGCCGTTCGCACCAATTGGGTCTCTGTTACTCAAAAACGTGGAAATGCCAAAATTGGACTAAGCGGATGGACCACCTAAGACGCAGCCGCGGTCAACATTTAAATGAAATTATCTTCAAAAAGTAAATGTCATGGACCAATCTAACGTTTCAAATAAAGAACCGATGAGATTTTGCAAATTTTATGCGTTTTTTTTAAAAAAAAAGTTATCAAGCTCTTAAAAAATCACCCTTTACTATTACTGATACATACATATAACGAATCAATAGATATAACGAAGTATTTTTAGATCCCTTCAGATTCGTTATATCGAAGTTTCATTGTATAATGATTTTCAATGTGTAGTTTACGTGACCGTTATAACGGGTGCCTTAAGTAGTGCCTTACGTCATCGTTTTTAATGGCTATAAGTTCCTACTTTAGGGGAATAATTGGAAAAATACAGATTTTTTTGGGTTTTTATACACTCCACGAGAGTATTATGTCATTGTGCATTTGTTTGTAACACCCAAAAGGAAGGGTGATAGACCCATTGTTAATTATACCGATCGGCTTAGAATCACTTTCCGAGTCGATCCGTTTGTCTGTCCGTCTGTCTGTCCATCTATTGTTGTGATCACGATACAGGTCGCAAATGTAGCCAGAACTAAACCAAACTGCGCATAACGAAGTTTTTCGGGACAAGGACGAACGCTATGTAATTTGAAGAAAATCGGTTCAGATTTAGGTACAGCCCCCATACAAATGTCGCTCCCGATTTGACATTTTCCGCTCTAGAAACGACATATTGTACCCGATTTTCTTTAAATTTGGCAGAACATCTTATAATCCAACTAAAAAACCTATGGCGAAAGTGGGTAAGATCGGTTCAGATATAGATATGACCCTCATATAGTTCAACTAAGAAGACATATTATGAAAGTCAAATATATGGGTCCATATTTTGGTATAACCCCCATACAAATTGGGTCCCCATTCCACTCTATTACATCTCTAGAACCCACATTGTGCATTAGATCTCGATATAATTTTGCATATAATGTCATATTTCAACTAAGAATACATACATTGAAAGTGATCTATATGGAATCTCTTTTTGATGTAGAGCCCTTACAAATGGCCCCATTTTAATTTTTACCCCTCAAGAACCCAAATTTTACATCGGATTTTTTGTTTTTCAAATTTTGCAGATTATATTATATTTCAGAATACAAAGTCAAACATATGTGTCCACACTTTGGAATAACCCAATAACCCATTATACTCTAATACAGCTCTAGAAACTACGTCTTACATCGGATCATGATATATTTCAACTATGAATAGCTAGAGTGAATGTGAAAAATATAGGCCCATGTTTTGAGCCGGTGTTGTTGTAGGCCTCCTTTCAAATGTCGGTCCGATTCATCCTATTACTACTGTATAATTTGTATTTGTCTGCCGGAAAATTGGATCAATTATTTACCATATTCGTTAAATATGACTAAAGATGAATTTATACTGTATAATTTATATGAACTACATAAAATTGCTCCCATGAAACACATGGGTTTAGTAATAAAAGCGATGTATATACGCAGGGAGTGGTGTAGGGTATTATATAGTCGGCCCCGCCCGACTTTAGCCTTTCCTTACTTGTTTTCTCTACCGATATGCCCTAATGTAGAGTACCATAGCGATATATTTCAAAGTGTTACAAGCCGATGAACAAAGTACATACTACAGTGAGTGAGGTGAAACCTAGCCTTGAGGCATGCAATGTTATGACACAACTCTACTGCTAGCTGCTGAGTTGTTTCTTCAATTATGCAACGCATGTGTGCGTTAATTTTCACCTGGTCAGCTTTCTTAATTCGCTTGGCAATATCACATTTTTGCCGAATTGTATTTTGCTGGTAGTGCATTTCTCGTTGGCATTTTTTTCCGCCATTCTTTCCTTTGTTTTATTGCTCTATATTTGCCAAACACAGCAGAATACCAAACAGCGGCATAAGTGCAAAATGCTGTCTACATACAAATCTCCAATTGTACTGAAATATTTCCTTGAGCATCACGGCAAAGAGAAAATAGAAATCATAAAAAAGAAACATAAAAAAACTAAAACATGGACGCTTTAAACAAAAATTTAAGTGCACTATGCTTAGATTTTACGTGACTGGAATTTCCACAAGACAGTTCTTTCCGCAATATTTCCCATATAGTAGTAAAAGAAAATAGTGCAGAACAGGATGTGAAAGGTGATTCACTTTGAATTGTTTGAAACTTAATGCATACAAAACGACGGCATACAATATTCGGATCAGTCTCATTCGCAGTGGTGCTGGGAAAGTGTCAAGAACATATGATGCATATGTATATTAGGCTGGGTCGCCGTCCATACAAATGGAAAAACAAGTTCCAGTCACCCCACGAAATTAAAGTTTGGATTGTTTAATGAGGATTTGCAAAATATTACGTTCCTAGATCAAGCCATCTGCCATCCACAAATTTTTTTTTTCTGAAATAATAGACCCTTGAAAGCACTTTAAATAGAAATTTTGATTCTTGTCTTAGAGTAACTTATTGGTCGAATTATTGGACGTTTATAGTATTTTTTTGTTGATTTTCACAGTGACAATTGACAAAAAATAAATAGCGGCAGTCAAGACCGTTCGAATGACGCCTAAATGATGAATATCGGAATTAAATTGACGCCGCTGCGCTCATTTTTGTAAAAAGAGTTTGATTTTTTTTTTGCTCTGAAAATCCATCTCCTGTATTAAATTATATCACAAACAAGGACGTGACGCCTTTTTTCGTCCGATATTCATCATTTAGGTGTCATTCGACAGTTATTAATTCCTTCTATTTATTTTTCATATCAACTCTTACAAAATGTTTCCAAGAAATATGAGTTTTTTGCTATCACCGTGAAAACCACAAAAAAATCAATATAAACGTCCAATGATACTACCAATGAGTTATTCTAAGACAAAAATAAAAATTGTTATTTAAAGTGCTCCCAATGGTCTATTAATTCAGAAAAGAAATGGGCATAGTAAAAACAAGTAAGGAAATGCTAAAGTCGGGCGGGGCCGACTATATGATACACTCCACTTTCTATCCGAATACAATTCAACTCGGTAAAAAAGTGAAAACAGGAAGAATTTTTGTATGTTTCCAAATCATAGGCTAATATTACCTGGTCCAATTTGTCAAATCGGAAATATTTATATCGGTGCTATCTCCAAACATGGAATATAGTGACTAACTTTCACAATAAGTTCATCCAGTTCAAATATAACGTGTTAAGCTCATTTTGTGAAAATTCGTGCTTTATGGTTATGTAAATCTGAACCGATCTGACCTATGTTCACCATGGTTGTCTCTAGTGGAAACATAAGATGCTTTGCCAAATCTGAAGACAATCTGATACAATGTGTGGTTTTTAGAGCGGAAAAAGTCAAAACGGGATCGAAATTTGTATGGGAGCTATATATAAATCTGAACCGATCTAACACATTTTTATCACAGGTGTTTCTAGTTAAAATATAAGATGTTTTGCCAATTTTAAAGAAAATCTGTTGTAATATGTGGTATCTAGAGTGAAAAGAGTCAAATCGGGAGTGAAATTCGTATGGGGGCTATATCTAAATCTGAACCGATTTTCTTCAAATTAAACAGCGTTCGTCGTTGTACTGAAAAACTTCATTGTGCAAAGTTTCAATTGGTTCTGTCTACAATTGCGACCTGTATCGTGATTACAAGAATAGATGGACAGACGGAAGGACGGATGGACATTGCTAAATCGACTCAAAAAGTGATTCTAAGTCGATCGGTATAATTAACAATGGGTCTATCTCGTTTCCTTTTGGGTGTTACAAACAAATGCACAAAGACATAATACTCTCGTGGAGTGTATAAAAATAAACGGGAAAACATGATTTGTAGAGGTGTTTTCAGGAGCGTTTAACTCACAGATGGCTTGACCCAGTGACGAAATATTTTGCAGATCATCATTAAACAATCCAATCTGCATTTCTGGGGGTGGAGGGGGTGACCGCTGCAATTATTTTTCGTGGCCCAGCCTAATGTATATGCATATTGTTCATGCGAACACAAAATGTTTGCTGGGTGACATCCTTTATGTATTTGTCTTTCCCTCTTAATATGCGATGCGAGTGCAAGATAGACTTGGTTCTCTCATTCACTCTATGCGTGCTTGGAGTCAGTCGTCAACCCAACGCGAAGAACAGAAGTAGCGCCGCGACACTATCCCTTTACACACATCCAGCATACACAACCTACATACAAACATACATACATACATATTCAAGAATACATCCCAACAACAAATCTGCATTACCCTACGTGTATTATCATACAAAAATAATTGAACTATACATTTCCCTATACGCAAATACAACAACAATACACATAAATAAATACTAATTTATTATAACGTTAAAAAGAACAATAAGTGTTTTTATTCCAAGAAGGAATTTGGACTCAAGCGAGAATTGGATCCCTCTAACCCGTCAAAACACATATATTACCCAACGCAAGGCGGAGTATACGAATTTTAAATACAATTCTGGAGTCTATTAAGAAAAAGTTTATTTCATTTTGAGTTTTCTTCTAATTTAAATTTCAAATTATAATTAAATCTTAAATAAAATAAAATTATTCGAATTTTCACCTAGAAACATCAGCAGCGACAAACAACAACCCATGCACAAATATAATCCCAATAAAAATTACTTCGCCATATTATACACTTGATTTTGTCAATATTTGCCACTCCACAACTTTTAACATCGCACCAATGATTGATGAAATTTATGTTAAATGATAGTTTCGATATTATTTATTTCTATGTTCGTGATTTCCTATATTTTCTAATTTTAATAACTTTCCTAAATAATTTTGGATTTTTTCGTCGAATACCCTTCTTTTATGAATGTTTTACGTCGTTTGTCACCTTTCCTAATAAAAAAGATAATCGACGAGACCTGCGGGGGTGAAGTTACGGAATGCAAAAAACAGCGGAATGGTACTCTGCTAGTACAAACAAAAAACGTACATCAAGCAAATAAACTAATTCAACTTAAAAATTTTCTTCTTCCTTTGAAGTTGAAGTGTCTTTTCCTAAAAGTAAATTTTACCAAGGGAGTTATTTATTCCCACGAACTACGCCATACACCCGAAGAAGAGATCTTGGAAGAATTAAAGAAACAGAAGGTTCAAAAAGTGGAAAAAATCAAAAGGAAGATAAACAATAAATTAGAAGAAACCGGTTTGGTAATAATCACATTCTCCTCTGCATCCTTCTCCCTTCATATATATATATATATGAGAATGCTGAGAATCGTCAATACATCCCCCTACCACTGAGATGTAAAAAGTGTATGAGGTATGGTCACATTGCAAAAACTTTTAGACATGTCAAAATTTGCCCTAACTGCTCAGATGACTATCATCTCGATGACGAAATAAAGGAAGAATGCGTACAAGAAAGATCATGTATAAACTGTGAAGAGAGTAACCACGTTCAACGAAAACACTCAGCACTTGATAAAAGATGTCCAGTATTTTTGAAGGAGAAGCTAATACTAACAATTATATCGGTTGAAAGAGTAAACAGGAAAAAAACAATAGCAATAGTCACAGTGCTTCGTCTTACATGTTTATCACACAGCAAGCACTAACTCAGCCAGCTCTATCTCTACAAAGTAACATCGTTGAAGAGAGTTCTGATCATAACAAAACGAAAGATAACCAAAACATGAACGCAAAAATCAACACCCAATTAGAGAACTCCACTCAACGCGATGCGATAGACTACTCAAATGTGATGTCAGATGTAGAAATTTCCGAAAACGAAATAGATGAAATTAAAAAAAAAAAACAACAAAACCTGTGACATTTCTCCCAAGAGCTACTTCAAACAAAAACAAGCAAAGACTAGCGAAAGCCTCAGCACAGCAACATACAAAACGCATGAAGAAATAAAACTTATGAACTTATATTTATTATATAATTATTATTATTTATATTCGAAATTTATAGATATACATTTATACATTTAATTGTATATTTAGTTATATTTAGGATTTCTTAATTCTACCTGTTTGGCATTAAAATAGTTATTAATAATATCAATATGTTTTGCATAATTAAGTGGATCCTGAAAGAATATCTGAATAATTACAATAATATTTTACTCCTAATAAAAAATATAGTCCTAAAGTAATATCTCGCCAAGAAACCCAATAAATTACAACCTTTACACCAGGAACACTTCAATAACTTGGTATGGTGGAGTTGGCCTCTTGATTCACAAATCTATTGAACATGAGCAAACTTCAGCTACGGAAGACTTTGATAACTTATGTTTTGAATTGAAAGTCAATATAAAATTTAATATAATTTCTACATACATTAGCCCACAAGAAACTTTAAATAACTCACAACAAGTACTTAACCATACTAGAACCCCAACAATAATTACCGGCGATTTTAATGGACGGCATAGTTATTGGGGGTCCCCAGCTAATAACAACAGGGACAATCTTTTGGCAAATTTCATAGATAAATCACAATACATTGTATTTCACGACGGATCTCCTACACACCTCAGTACATTTCAATCGTTAACACATATAGATTTGATATTATGCATATACAAGTTTTAAGTGGCACACTGAAAAAAACTTATAAATATAACAGCGATAATTTTCCAATCATTTCTACTTTAATAAGCAATTCGGAAGTACCATACAGGTACTGTAGGCCAAAGTTCCACTTACCCAGAGCAGACTGGAAGAAATACGGCGCAGACTGTTTAAAGATTAGCCATGAAAGCAAGAACATTTGCAAAATTATAAACCAAGCTGACAATAGCTCAATTCCAGTGGTGGTAGTGGGACGACCAAATAAAATAGTTCCCTGGTGGAATGATTCTTTATAGAAACTTAAGATTCAGAAAAACAAAACATGGTTCAGAAGGGATATGAGTAAGACAAATTTTCTGACATACAAACAAGCAAATGCTAAATTGAAAAGAGAGAGAAAAATAGCAAAGAATGAATCCATGGCAAATTTTAACTCAACTATTAGCCCGTCTTCGGCAGTAGCGAAAAAACATTAGGAGACTAACTGGTTATAAAAGTTTTCAACACATCCACTCACTGACAATGGACGCAAATAATCTCACTTTTACCACAAAAGGCGAAGAAATAGCTAACATTTTAGATAAATTTTGGTCCGTCAGATCCTCTGACGATAATTTCTCTAGCGACTAGATCGAACAGGTACAAATCGTATTATATCCCACCCTCCATCTTTTCCACTGCGTAATTCTGCGAAAATAATAGAAACAGATATTTCTTATATCGAACTATCATCATCTCTTTTCAAATTAAAAGGGAAATCGCCAGCATTAGATAGAATAAATTACCCAATGATTAATAAACGTCCATCCCTTAAAAAAATAATATTATCACTCTACAACAATATATTACATCCCACAACAGTTTAAAAACAGCCTATTTGTCCCGATATGTATACCAGGCAAATCTCACTCAATTGCTGTCTAGGCAAAGCCTTATACAAAATCATAGCAAACACGCTATGGTGGTTTGTTTTGAAAAACAAATTACTAAATAGCAACTTGTAGGGATTTATGAAAGGGAAATCATTTAGCATTTCCCGAAAAGAGCACTTGACGTTACTCTCTCTCTCTTGATTTCGAGAAAGGATATGATCGAAATGGAATACATAGCATCATCGATCAGTTAACGACATGGAAACTTGGACCGAAAATAATAAAATATATATGTTCATAGAACTATTGACTTTTTGTATAAAGGACACACGTTATTTTAAATATGAGGACAAAATTTACGAGCAACGTAGAGGAATGCCGATGGGGTCACCAGCATCGCCAATAATTGCAGACGTTGTGTTGGAAGTATTACTTGACCATTCAATAGAGAAGATGACTACAAAACCCCGAATCTTGACGAAATACGTAGACGATATATTTGCAATCTTAAAGAAAAATAACGTGGAAGAAACATTGCAAATATTAAATTCATTCAATAGACAAATTCAATTCACCATGGAGAAAGAACAGGACGAAAAACTACCATATTTGGACGCGGTAGTAATAAGACAAGGAAATCGGCTAAAATTAGATTGGTACCAAAAACCAACATCATCAGGACGATTAATTAATTTCACATCTAAGCACCCCAGACGAATTATTATCAACACTGCGACCAATTTTATAAACAGGGTCTTAGATATAAGCGATGAAGAATTCCATAATGCTAATTTAAGTAAAATCAGAAAAATTTTAAAGAAAAATGACTTTCCAAGAAAAACTATAGAGGACTTAATAAGACGTAGGAATAAAAAGATAACAATAAGCGAGATTGACAGGACACAGAAAATATACAAATCTATGACATACACTCCCGGTTTCTCTGAAAGACTTAAACAATCAAATTTGTATGACAAAGACAAATATAACTTAGCATTTAAGACTGACAATACTGTCAACCACTTATTTAGTAGGACGAAGACAAAATTAGAAAATGGGGAAAAATCAAATGTGGTCTACAAAATCAAATGTAATGGGGACAAAACCAACGTATGCCAGAAGGTATATGTTGGTACTACTAAGACAAAATTAAAGACTAGAATATCATCTCACAAATCTGACCATAAAGCTATTAACAGACCATTAGAGCAGAAGACAGCTCTTGCAGCGCACTGTACCATCACAGGCCATACACCAAATTTTGACAATGTAGAGATACTGACAGAGGAGAGAAATTACAATAGAAGATACACTCTTGAGATGTTACATATTATTGACGTTCCTACCAACAAAAGACTTAACTACAAAACTGACACAGATAAATGCGCCAAAATCTATCGTTACACAGTAGACAAATACAGACGATCAAAACTGTCATCAGTAGACGAAAGCACGCAAAACCGCTCGGACTGCAGATAATATTATACATATAAAAATGTAATTATCCATAAATTTGTTAAACTTTTTGGAAAAAATTTGTAATGTAAATGTGTAATTCTTTTTTGTGTATAGTCACCCCTGAAGATGATTGAAGATTTCAATCGAAATATTGGGATTAAATAAATAAATTATCAAAAACAACAACACCTGTTTTTCAAATAAAGCCTACAGCCGAACAAAACTAAAAAGAAAATTAAAAACAACATAGGCACACAATACACACACACAACATATGTTATTAACTTCATGTCAAATCGGAAAATTACGGTAAAAAATGGTGCAAATTATTCTGAAACCTTGCCTTTACATAATGGTATACCACACCTTTGTCGGTAGTTTTATTCATAATAGCATACAATAAATTATGCTCAATATTATCATTTCACAAATACATCGATTTTACTGCATACTTCAACATTTTAATTAAGTCAAGTCTATCTAAGAATCCTACCATAAATGCGTCTACCCTCTTCGCTCAGATAGAAAACTGGGGTAAATACTCGGGAGCGGTACTATCTTCTAATAAATGTAAATATATTCATTTTTGCAGAAAACGCAATTGTGCACCTATTATACAATCAAATGACTACACATTGGGGAAAAATAAATGATATTAAAATACTAGGCCTATATCTCAATAACAAATATTTTTGGCACACACATATAAAGAATTTAACAAACACATTGTCAAAAAACCTCAACATCATAAAATGTTTGAGCAGCCATAAATTTAACTACAGTACAATTACATTGATATCTATAACAAGATCAATTATGTTATCAAAAATTAACTACTGCTTACCTTTTTACGGTCAGGCACCAAAACACTAAATCTCTAAAATTAAAACAATAACTAATTCAGCCATCAGATTATCTCTACGAGCTTTTCGATCTACACCTATAAATAAGTTACTTTTTGAAGCCAATATAACTCCATTGGAGAAGCAAATAGATCTTGCCACTTCGAAACTCTTCAAAAGCCTCTTGAATAACAGAAATTCTGCCTAGCTAACATCATACAAAAATCAATCAATAATAAAAAACCGCCAAGAAACCCCTCTACGTTATTTAGAGCAACTGAAAAATGCAAAGAACTAGAACTGGACATTAACCTACAGTCGTTAGACACGTCATGCACTCAACTTTATTGGAATTTTGACAATAAATACATAAATTTTGACATTGCTCTTTCAATCATTGGGAATAATATAAGAATCACAAATTTATCTTTACAGATGGTTCAAAATCGGATCACATAGCAGGATATATTGTTGTCGCTGAAACAAATGAACTCAAAACTTCAATTCTGCCATCTTATTCTTCCATTTTCTCAGCGGAAATAATTGCAATAGATGAAGCTATTAATATCGTAAACAAAATTGAGGGTATATTTGCAATTTGCAGTGATTCTTTCTCATAACTAACAACAACAATTAACCATAACTGGAAAGATTTTAATAAATTCTAAAAGACTAATTAAAGCAATAATTCTAACCTAATGGAATCTACATATCAGTGGTACAAATCTATGAATTAATACAAAACAACAATTTTAAATTTTCCAAAGAGTGATATAGTCACCAGAAAATATATCATAAAAATAACCAGACTTCGACTTGGACACACAAGACTTTCACATGGACACTTACTTCGTTTACAAACTAACAATATTTGCAACTGCTCCCCCATCCCAATATACTGACACACTTCCTCTCCTCATGCCCTGGATTCAACAACATTCGCTCACAACTATTTTCTAATGTAAATACCATAGAAATTCTTTCAATCCCAACCGTAGAACATTTCAAAAAGTTGTACTATTCCTTAAAAGAAGTATATATTATCCTTTACAATAATTGCAAGAGTAACTTTATACTGGCTAAGTAATAACATATTATATTTTGTTAAATTAGCATAAAAATTTTAATTACATATTAATCTATATTTTATTTATATTTTACTACTGGTATTTAATCTAGGGCTTTCTTTATCAAAAGCAATTCTGATCCTACATATATTCTTATATAGTCCCGAATAGATATTTAGACCACACCAGAAGCCATAAATTTCAAGATGTGGTTGCTAGAGCGGAAAAAGTAAAATCGGGAGCGACAATTGAATGTGGGCTTTATCTAAATCTGAACCGATCTTACCCGCTTTCATTACAAGTGTTACTAGTTAGTTTATAAGATGTTTATATAAATATTAAAATTGGAATTTTTATACTAGCCATGCAATGTTGATGCTATCTATAATTCTCCAAGAAATTGGCCAGAATAGCTATAAGTCGTCAAAATAACCATATCGTAAATCCAAATCTTAAATCGCCAAACCTTTTAAAAAATTGCGAAGTTTCGCGCGAATCCGAAACGCCTAACGTCTAATTAAATTTGAGTAATATAGCATTTGTAAATTCTCTATCCGCATCGTTTTAAACTCTAAAATTATATTATTTTTTCATTCTTAACAATTTTCCTAAGAATCTGACAATAGTTTCGATCTGTACTTTGATTACAAGAATAGATGTACGGACAGACAGACTGACATTACTAAATCTACTCAGAAAGTTATTCTAAGCCGATCTGTATAATAACCGATGGGTCTATATCGTTTCCTTTAAGGTGTTACAAAAAATGCACATAATACCCTAATGATTAGGCGTATACTTATTATTTAATCAATGCAATAATAAGTATACGTTATGACGTCCCACATATTTACACAATTTCATCATCATTATATTAAAAGGAATAGCATGATTCTTTCGGTAGCATTGTACTGAGATTTTTAGACTCAAATTTTAAAAAGACTATGTATAAAAACAGAGTAATTGTACCCTCCACTAAGTATTATGTCTTTCTGCATTTGATGTCACATCCAAAAGGAAATCAGATTTGCCCATTATCTACTATACCGATCGACTTAGAATAACTTTCGCTTTAGCCGTGTCCGTCTGTCTGTCCGTCCGTCCATCTATTCTTGTAGTCAAAGTATATGTCGCATTTATTTATTTATCCATAAACCTGAAAATAAAAACTAGTAAATCAAAAAAAAAAATTTTTTTCAAATCCATGCTTTATGCAAGCAGAATTCTATTGGGCCTAGAAATTCTTTTTTAGTTATCTTTTGTAGAAGGAAAAATTACTGCGTTATCAGGAGCAGAAATAATAGATTTTTAATTTGTGGTTTGTATGGGAGGTACCACGCCCCTTTGTCCATTCCCGCTCATATTTGCAGCAGCACTTAAAAAATGCACACCAAACCGACGTACCAAATTTTGTTCAAATACCGTTATCAGGAGCAGAAATAATAGATTTTTAATTTGTGGTTTGTATGGGAGGTACCACGACCCTTTGTACAATCCCGCCCACATTTGCAGCAGCACTTAAAAAATCCACACCAAACCGACGTACCAAATTTTGTTCAAATACCGTTATCAGGAGCAGAAATAATAGATTTTTAATTTGTGGTTTGTATGGGAGGTACCACGCCCCTTTGTACAATCCCGCCCATATTTGCAGCAGCACTTAAAAAATCCACACCAAACCGACGTACCAAATTTTGTTCAAATACCGTTATCAGGAGCAGAAATAATAGATTTTTAATTTGTGGTTTGTATGGGAGGTACCACGCCCCTTTGTACAATCCCGCCCATATTTGCAGCAGCACTTACAACATGCACACCAAACCGACGTACCAAATTTTGTTTAAATACCGTTATCAGGAGCAGAAATAATAGATTTTTAATTTGTGGTTTGTATGGGAGGTACCACGCCCCTTTGTCCAATTGGTCAAATTTTTCCATTTCCTTGTATTGTCATCGAAAATGATTAAGTGTGCAAAATTTGAGCAAAATTGGTTGAGAAAAAAGCTTTCAAAAATTGATTTCAAATTTTGTGGCACACAAACATATATAGAAAGTAACCTTATATAAAGCATGGAATGAATGTTATTCTACTTTTCAAAGTCAAAGTAATCGGTAGTTCAAATTTAAAATTTTAAATCGCCCACCATATATTATAAGTTTGGGAGTCCAAGTCCACTCATTTTCGTTTATTCGTTGAATTAAAGGTAAGTACAAGGCCTACAAATATTGTCAATTTCACTTTCACATAAAAGCAATGCTTTGGCAATTATTTTAACAAATTGCTCTTTTATCAGTATGCTCTACAGCACTTCGTGGAATATTTTAAGTTAGTTTTACGCCAAACGTTTGTTACACCTACAACTAATGGAGCTAGATCCACCTATATGTCTACCGATCTGCTTAGAATTGCCTGCTGAACATAGAAATGAGCCGAGGTGGCGCAAATCGGCGGCCTTTTTTCAATGTTAAACGAAGAAGTTTCAGTATCACTTTACTGTATTCTGTTTTACTCATGTACATTAGGGTTTTACTCATGTATATTCGGTAATTTGCACAAAACATGCATCGTTGTCTTATGCAAATCAGATTTTTGTAAAAAAATACTAAAAATGCATCAAGCATTTTCGAAGAAAACACAAATTCTGATGCAAAATGACTCCGGTATTTTGTATCAGAATTTGGTTTGTTGTCAGACGTTATATAAGATTTGATAGCTGCTATCAATGATTTGTAAAACCACAACTTTTAGACAACTGCTGCTGATTTATATTAGTCTGCCATTTCATAAGTTTAGTAGTTACAGTTACTAAAGTGATTTCAAATAATTAATAATAATATAAAAAACCAGTAAGGAAAGGCTAAAGTCGGGCGGGGCCGACTATATGATACACTCCACTTTCCATCAGAACACAATTCAATTCGAAAAAAAAAATGAAAACGGGAAGAATTTTGTATGTTTCCTAATCATAGGCTAATATGACATAGCCCTGGTTCAATTTGTCAAATCGAGAAGAATATTTTTATCAGGGATATATCCAAACATGGAATGAAGTGACCCATTTCAGAATAGGTTCTTCAAGTTCTCAATTTGAAGTAATTCGATGAAAATACGTGGTTTCTGGGGCGGAAAAATCAAGCCGGGAGCGAAATTTGTATAGGAGCTATATATAAATCTGAACCGATCTGACTCATTTTCATCCTGGGTGTTTCTCATGCAAATATAAGATATTTTCCCAAATTTGAAGAAAATCTGTTAAAATATGAGGTTTTTGGAGCGGAAGAACTCAAATTGGGAGTGAAATTCGTATGTGGGCTATATCTAAATCTGAACCGATCTGGCTCATTTTCACCGTGGGTGTTTCTAGTTGAAATATAAGATGTTTTGCCAATTTTGAAGCACATCTGTTAAAATATGTGATTTCTACAGCAGAAAAAGTCAAATCAGGAGTGAAATTCGTATGGGGGCTATATCTAAATCTGAACCGATCTGGCTCATTTTCACCGTGGGTGTTTCTAGTTGAAATATAAGATGTTTTGCCAATTTTGAAGCACATCTGTTAAAATATGTGGTTTCTACAGCAGAAAAAGTCAAATCGGGAGTGAAATTCGTATGGGGGCTATATCTAAATCTGAACCGATCTGGCTCATTTTCACCGTGGGTGTTTCTAGTTGAAATGTAAGATGTTTTGCCAAGTTTGAAGAAAATCTGTTGTAATATGTGGTATCTAGCGTGAAAAGAGTCAAATCGGGAGTGAAATTCGTATGGGGGCTATATCTAAATCTGAACCGATTTTCTTCAAATTAAATAGCGTTCGTCCTTATCCCGAAAAACTTTCTTGTGCAAAGTTTCATTTGGTTCTGGCTACAATTGCGACCTGTACTTTGATTACAAGAATAGATGGACAGACGGACGGACGGACGGACGGACATTGTTAAATCGATTCAAAAAGTGATTCTAAGTCGATCGGTATAATTAACAATGGGTCTATCTCGCTTCCTTTTGGGTGTTACAAACAAATGCACAAAGACATAATACTCTCGTGGAGTGTATAACAATCATGCGAAAACGCCATTAAAATACAAATTTTAGTTAATATTAAAGTTAAAATTCTTTTCTTCAATATTAAAATCAAAAGCAACATTAGCAGGGGTGCATAAGGTAGAGTACATAGCAATAATATCTAAATAAATAACGTTACTTAATTTTAAGTTATACTAAGTATTTTTGAGTATTCAATTTGCTGAATCGCTTGTACGAATCAATTCTATTGGCAATATGACCAGCGCGATTTTATAACGACTGACAACAAACCAAATTCTGATACAAAATGCCGGAGTCATTTTGCATCAGAATTTGCATTTGCTTCGAAAATGCATGATGCAGTTTTAATAATTTTTTATAAAAATCTGATATGCATAGAACAACGATGCATGTTTTGTACAAATTACCGAATATATTTCAGCGTTTACCTCAAATTTAAAGGAGCAACAGGTTGAATGCAAATTGTCAGCCCTTAATGCGATCGGTGGCTTTCCAACGAGCTCCTTAAAACATAAATCGGACTAAAAATGTGGAAGATATAGCGGATTTTATAAAAAATGCATCAAAAATTGTACTAAAATCGTAAAAATCTGTCATTTATATTGGGTTATGTTACAACTTTTTGATATGGTTAGATAGCGCTATTGCCAGATTTTAATCGCTAGCGGTTTTTTTCGAAATAGAAGAAGTGATTTTTTTGAGGTTAGGATTTTCATGCATTAGTATTTGACAGATCACGTGGGATTTCAGACATGGTGTCAAAGAGAAAGATGCTCAGTATGCTTTGACATTTCATCATGAATCGTCTTACAAACGAACAACGCTTGCAAATTATTGGATTTTATTATCAAAATGCGTGCTCTGTTAAGAAAGTTCATTGCGCGCTTCCATTTTATGGTCAGTTTAATCGACCCACTGAAGCGGCTATTCGGGCTATTGTGACTAAATTTCGCACCAAATTTACATTGTTGGACATTAAACCACCAACTTACGTAGAGTGCGAACTGAAGAAAATATCGCAGCTGTATCGGCCAGTGTTAATGATGACCACCAATTTTCGATTCGTCGCCGTTCGCACCAATTGGGTCTCTGTTACTCAAAAACGTGGAAATGCCAAAATTGGACTAAGCGGATGGACCACCTAAGACGCAGCCGCGGTCAACATTTAAATGAAATTATCTTCAAAAAGTAAATGTCATGGACCAATCTAACGTTTCAAATAAAGAACCGATGAGATTTTGCAAATTTTATGCGTTTTTTTTTTAAAAAAAGTTATCAAGCTCTTAAAAAATCACCCTTTACCATTCACACCGTGAATTTTATTCAAGAAAAACCTCTTTTATAGAAGTTATTTTGATCGTGTCCAGCTCACGAACGGACAATGATAAAAGCGAAATATTTTGGGAGAATGCATAAAACAAGTCAAACTTTCATTTTAGTCGGAAACATCGACAACTTTTTTTTCTCCTTCACAAAAGAAGCACTCTAATGTACATGTACATGATTTATGTACACTATAAATTGACAATGGAACGAAAACGGATGACACAAGGGTTAATTTCATTCAGTTCAGTTCAGATTTATAATTATTATAACTTTTCGTTTATGGAAGGATTTAGAATAAAGGAAAATATCTCTACAAAATGTCATTCAGCGACATCTGAAGTATTTCCTTCATACTACACAACGCTACAAAAGAAAGAAAACACATAGGCGAATTAGAACAAAACACACGCACACACATGCAAAGCTGAAAACCATTTTTATACAAAGATATGGAAAAATAAATTAGGAATCAAATATGAAAAAGATAAAGAATCATGTCATTCCGTAAAAGCTATTTTTTGATGGAAAAAAAATCATCCACTCGTGAGAGTAAATTCGCCGTTCTTCATAGATAAATACGCCTAGATTTACAATAATACAGCCATGGAACTCACATTTTACATGGGATCTTGATCAAATTTGCTTTGAGCAAGGAAGACGTAGCGTGAAAGTGGATGACATAGGCCCATGTTTTGATATAGTGTCCATAATGCAAAATTTTGTTGGCTCAGCTGTCAAGCTGCTGCCACAACCGACGATTTTGACTCGTTTCATTTCTCTGTAGTTGAGTTGCTTTAGAGAAAATACGTTCCGGTTGATGATGTGCGCTACTACTACCCCTACAAATCTTGCAGATCACATTCTATTTCACATAGGAATACTTAACTTGAAAATACATAAGATAAATATACGTTTTCATGTAGCTCCCATACAAATAAGATTCGGATTTATTCCATTATGCCACTATAAATGTCCACATCATGATATATTTGATCTAGGAAGACCGACTATGAAAATATACCATAAATAAATATATAATATATTTATTCCAATCGTTAAAATGTGGCACATAGGACCGAGTTCATGTGCGATATGTATAATCTGTATATACGCAGAGTGTGTCGATAGATTTTCGACATTTAGCCAACACACCACGATTGTTTCGTGATAGATTTTGTTTTTATATTTAATTTTCCCAAATAATATAAATTATGCCAAACTTCGTTTAAATATCAAATATATATAGCACATATCAGAGGAGGAATTGCGGACGTATATAAAGAGAGAATAAAACTTACCAATTATAAAGGGTGTTTTTTATTGAGGTATAGAACTTCGAATTCAAATAAAACACAAGAAAATCGTTTTAATGTCCATCAATTTGGCTTTATTGGAAGGATAATTTTATGCCATTAATGTTTAAATATGATTTCGGGCATGTGGCCGCCCCGGCTGGCTCGAATATAGCCAATTCTACAGGTCCAATGTTGGCAATAACGCCACGAATGTTGGCTTCCAAGTCCCCTAACGTTTCTGGTTTGTTGGCGTAGACGAGCGACTTCACATATCCCCAAAGAAAATAATCCAATGGTGTCAAATCACACGGCCAATTGACAGGTCCATTCCGCGAAATTATGCGCCCATCGAATGTTTCTTTCAATAATTCGATTGTGACGTGCGCTGTGTGGCATGTAGCGCCACTTGAACTTCGCGAACTGAACCATTACTTTCGAAATAAATTTGCACGATTTGCAAGCGTTGTTCTTTTGTCAACCTGTTCATGATGAAATGGCAAACCAAACTAAATATTAATCACTTGACAGCTGACAAAATGGCCGCCAGTTAAAAAAGTGATGCCAACTTAAAGTTCTATACCCAAATAAAAAACACCCTTTATAATTGGTAAGTTTTATTTAAGAGTGCTTTTTACATAAAATATAATATTAAAGAGTTATTATAGAAAATAATTAACTAATATTAATTTAAATTTCATATTATAAAACAAGTAAGAAAAGGCTAAAGTCGGGCGGGGCCGACTATATAATACCCTACGCCATTCCCTGTGTATATACCTCGCTTTGATTACTAAACCATGGGATCAATTTTATGTAGTTCATATAAATTATACATTATAAATAATATGGTAATTGCTCCAATTTTCCACCAGATATTCTGAGTAAAGTAAATAACATGATCTGGAAAATGTGATCAAGATCCAATGATAATTGCGGATTATACAACGGTAATAGGATGAATCGGGCGGACATTTGAAGGAGGCCTATAGCAACTCCTGTGGCCTGTGCCAAAATATGGACCTATATATTTTTCATTCACGGCAGGTATTCCTACTAGATCCGATGTAAGATGTAGTTTCTAGAGTTGTAACAGAGTAGAATAGTGCCCCATTTGGGTTATACCAAAGTATGGACACATATATTTGACTTTCTAGTATGTATTCTTATAAATATGAAATTTGAAAACTTCCAATGCAAAATGCGGGTCCTAGATGGATAATAATAAAATGGGGACTATTTGTAACGACGCGACATTAAACAAGTAAGGAAAGGCTAAAGTCGGGCTGGGCTGACTATATAATACCCTACACCACTCCCTGCGTATATACCTCGCTCTGATTACTAATCCCAGGTGTTTCATTGGTGCAATTGTATGTAGTTCGTATAAATTATACAGTAACGAATATGGTAAAATTGATGAAAATAATTTACATTATGTTACTCATTCATATGATGGACCCATTAAAAACTTCCAAAAAAGTCTATTATATGTTAATATCCCATAATATTTTACGAATACCAATTTCGCAAGTTAATGGGAACGCATTTTTAGTATGGGAAGGTTTTTTTGCTGGGAAGTTTTTTTTTGCTGGGAAGGTGTTATTGAAAATTGGCGGCAGGTCTTTCACAAAATATGGGGCCTGTGACAAAAACATGGGCCTATTTAGTTCTGATTCACGGTATGTATTGCTAGTTGAAATATATTATAATCTGCAACATTTGATCAAGAACCGATGTGAGGAGAAGGTTCTAGATCGGTAATAGAGTAAAACGGGGCCTCATTTGTATGGGGATATACCCATATATCTGACTTTCATAGTAGCTGTTTCCAATGCACGATATGGGTTCTAGATCTGTATTAGTGTAGAATGGGGCCCAATTATTATGGGGGTTATTCCAAAGTATGGGCACATATATTTGACATTCATAGTATGTATTCTTAGTTGAAATATAATATAATCTGCAAAATTTGAAAAACTTCCGATATAAAATGTGGGTCCTAGAGAGGTAATAATAAAAATGGGGCCCATTTGTAAGGGCGCTACATTTAAAATGGGGCCTTTATAGATCACTTTCAAAGTAAGTAACGTGTAATTTTACAAATTTCAAATCAAAAATGCCCCATCATTCAAATCCCGCCCATTTGTATATTGTCTACGCAGGTTACAACTAAATTAACTCCCACAACAATATAGGAATCTCGGTGTTGAATATACTCAAAAACAGGTTTTTCGTATGGGAGAGTCACGGCCACTTTACGCCCACCTCGGTGTCGAAATACTCTAAAACCGGGTTTAATTTCATATGGGAAGGGTCACGCCCACTTTCCGCCCATATTTGCACAACTATTTACACTGGATCAACTCACACAAAATTTCAGCACTCTAGGTCTATGACACCTACTGACCGTATTCAATAATATGTTTTAACTTCGTATGTGAGGTACCACGTCCACTTTCCCAATACCGTCCATTTTTGGCACAACTACGCAGGTTTATGCTAGATGCACTCACACAAAATATAAGTATTGTAGCTGTCATAGAACTGAATATATGCGATAATAGGTTTTAACTTCGTATGGGAGGTACCACACCCTTTTTTTCCAATATCACCCTTTTTGGGCACAGTTACGCACTTTGATGTTAGATGCACTTACACAAAATTTCAGTATTATATCTGCCATAGAACGGAATATATTCGAAAATGGGTTTTAACGTGCCACGCCCTCTTTTCCAATACCGCCCATTTTTGGCACAACTACGCATGTTTATGCTATATTCACTTACACAAAATTAAAGCACTCTAGGTGTCATAGAACTGACAATATTCTATAATAGGTTTTAATTTCGTGTGTGAGGAGCCACGCCCACTTTTCCAATACCGCCCATTTTTAGCACAACTACGCACATAGATGCTAGATGCACTTACACAAAATGTGAGCACTCTACGTGTCATAGAACTGATAATATTCGATAATAGGTGTTAACTTCGTTTGGGAGGTGCCACGCCCACTATTCCAATAATGCCCATTTTCGGCACAACTGCGCAGACTAACAGTTAATGAACTTTCATAAAAATTCAAGACTCTAGCAGCAACAGTATTCCGAATATGCTAATTTATAAAAAACGAATAAATCCCCAATTTGTGTGGGAGGTGCCACGCCCACTGAAATATCAAAAATTTATAAAGCCTGTGAAAATTTCAAAAAGATCGGTTCAGTAGTTTAGGCTGCTATAAAGAACAAACAAACATACAAACTTACAAACACAGATTCATTTTATATATATAGATAACATGATCTGCAAAATTTTATCAATATCCAAAGTAAGATGTGGGTTCTAGAGCGATAATAGTGTAAACTGGGGGCCCATTTGTATGGGGGCTATACAAAAACATTGACCTGGCTTGCAAAATACGTGTTTCTAGTATAAATGTAACATTGTGTGGAAAATTTGATCAAGATCCGATGTAAAATGTGAATTTTAGAGAAGTAATATTGTAAATCGGAGTTACATTTGTATGGGGGCTATATCAAAACATAGACCCATGTGGTCCACTTTCCCGTGAGCTGTTTCAAGTACAAATATAACACGATCCTGAAAATTTGGTTATGATCCCATGTAAAATGTGTATTATAGAGCAGTAATAGTGTAAATTATAGGGATCTTTGTATGGAGGCTATATCTAAATCTGAACCGATTTTCTCCAAATTCAATACCAATCGTCCCTGACTGAAAAAAGTAACCTCTGCCAAATTTCATGGCAATTGCGACCTGTCGAGTGCGAACAAGCTTAGATGGACAGCAGACGGAAGGACGCACAGTGTGGTAGATCGCAAATCTAGCTGGACAAAATTAATAAATCGCGTTGGGTTCACTTCTCACTTATGAATTATATAAAAAATGAGTTCAAATATATAAATTATTATCAAAAATTCATTTTTTTTTAAAGAAGATTTTTTTAAATAAAATTGAGGTCAAAAATTAATTTTTAGTATTAAAATAATTTTAATATTTTTAATAAATATTTGATAATAATTGTTTTCGTTACTTATTTTTCCTTTATTACATTAAAAATACAGATAATAACTCATAAATACACATAGAGATTTTAATTTATTCACTTTCATATTTATCGTTAAGATTCTTCCTCCTCAAAAGCATCAACAGATAATAATGAAAGAACTTCTTTTGTTATCAAACCTTGAACTCGAAAGGGACTGTGACGCAAACTTGCGATAAAGGGATCTGAAGAAATTAAGAGACGATTGAAAAGATCTGTATTTGTGTCTATTCTCGATGTTTTTCTCGTAAACAACTCTCTAAATTTCCTCGTGTCCTTATTTCTTGCTTCTTGAACTTCTTCTGACAGCTGTCCTGCAAGATTTTATTATGTCTTTTCCATGAAAAAGGATTTTATGGACGCTAACAGGCATAATGTACCATGGGTATTCCTTTAAGTATAAATTTCGTGTGACAACAATAAAACTTTCGAAAGCATCTTCATCAATAGGGTAACCACTACCTAAAGTTTCCAAAATAATACGAAACCGTTCAATTAATTCTTTATTGACACCAGTGATTTCTGCACTCTTTTCTGCTGCTCTAAAGAACCGTCTAGCAGTATTGCCGTCATTCGTATTACCTCCGTGTTGTGTTGGCATGTCTACAAGCAACCCCATCTCATTTCGAAATCTCTGTTGAATATTTTTTTACTTCAGCCACTTTTGCTTTATTTTCCGGTCCTCGAGCTTGCCAGGTCATTATAGGAAGCTTATATGCTATGTGTAATACACACTCCATAAAACGGATCCATGAATGTAGCGGAGACATTCCAAAGGTTAAAGATCGTTCATCGACAATTTTGTTTAAAATCACAGAAGGTTTATTTAGTTCACTCGGTTTCACTCCACATATGAAACAAGTTTGAGAAGAAGAAGTTAAAGATGATAGTGCAGTACAAATTTTACCGTCTATCATAGTAAGCATAAATGTAGACTCAACAAGAAAACTTTGTTCGCCATTTCTGATAAGAGTTGGAGACAAATCTCTAATTTCTTGCTGTACTAAAGAGTAATTAACTCAGTGGACTCTTTGGCAGAAACAAACCTGATAGGACGGCAGTATCTTGTAGATGAAGGAGCAGGATTTTGCCATACAATAATTTTTCTTTGTGTAGAACTTAAATTCATTTGAATAGGAACCATTGAAATACTAAATAAACTTTCATCTGTATGGCCCTCCTCCGAAGAAAACTTCTGTTTATACCGCTTTTGCTGAGCCCCATCGCATCCCCATTTTATCAAAATATTAAGACGATTTTCATCAGTTTTCAGTTCATCAATACCGAGTAAAACCTCTTTTTGAGCCAAACAAAGCCTTTCAACAGTATGATTCACTAATGACTGGAGTGAACTTTTTGCATACATCTCAGTGATTACTGTTTCAGCTGGATAACAATTTTTCTTAGCTTTTTGAACATTATTGTAGGAGGGAAAAAGATTTTTGCATTTTGCGTTGACTTTTTGCCGAATAACGTCGTATTGATGTTTCGACAAATTAGCATCAACCATTAAAGATAAGGCTTCATCGGGAGAAAGGCTCACTAAAGGTACAGGCTCAGAGCTAAATCTCTTACAATTTTTTTTCACTTCCGTACCTTTACTGGATGAAGCTTCCGACAGATCTTTCACAAGTGTGGCTGAATCTCGCTTTCCCATTTTGCGAAACACTATCTCGCTAGCTTTAATAATTTCTCGATGGTCAGTTGAATCTAAAAGACTTTGTATCTTTCTTTTTTTCGATTTTTCACTGCAGTCATCAAAGTTTTTCGGTTTTCTTCCAGCTTTTTCACATCTTTTCGGTTGTACACTTTCAGGCAATACATACGGTTCATCAAGCCAAACTGAATTTGATTTTAAAAAACGGCCATGATGTCTTCCACTTTTTATCCATTTTTCGCCTAGCTTAAAACAAATAATATTTATATTTGCCTTAAGATTTGTTTTCACTTCTTCTGGTATATCTTGAAGACCATATCTATCCATTATTAATGTCAATAAGGCATCTTTGCGCTGTATTTTGGGAGTTTTTAACCATTCTTCAAAAATTTCCTTTCGCGAAAGAGTGGAGGTCATACTGGAAAAGTGAAAAAAAATGTATGGCGGTCGCAAAAAATCGCAATGGGTTTTTGATTTACCTTAAAGTGAACACTTGAAAGATTCACCCAAATATAGTTTTACACCGGAACTATGCGTAATAAACAGCTTTAACTCTACTTGAAAAAAGAAAATGTTTTATTTTTTTCACTTTCTGAACTTCTCACAAAAATAAAATTGTTTTAATACTTACAATGGAAATAATTAAATGCAATTTATAATATATTTCCTTGAAATATCGCTTATTAATAATAAAAAAAATTATGACAATAAAATCACCGTAGCCTTTTCAATCACAAAACAAAGTCACACAACAAATACGCTTCTCTTTGAAATCTGAATGCACGTGTTGACAACAAGTGATTTTAAAGTTTAGTTTTTCTAATCAGAGCTAAAAACAAACAAAACAAAACATGAATTACAGTTATCTATTGTATTGACAAGCTCATTAAACGATCAGAAGGAATGTTGCCAGACTTTTTTTTTTATTTTGTCCAGCTAGATTTGTGATGTACCACAGTGTGGGACGGACGGACTGACTGACGGACAGACAGACATCGTTAAATCGATTCAGCTGGTGATTCTAAGCCGATCCGTATACTTTTGGCGCGAAACTAAATTATAATACCCTAGTCCACGAATTGGTGTAGGGTATAAAAATATTCCACTAAAGCCTTAATCGCTTTCTTTATCGATATAATTTTTTTGATCTGAAAATGTTAAACAAACATAATAATTGTTACTGGTGTAATTAGTTAGCACTTTTCTGCAACCACAACAATTTTTTGAAAATTCTAAAATCTTCAAATTTCATCTAGCAATATAAATCACTCAAAATATTTCTGATATGTAATGATACATACTAATGTGTCTGATAGATAAAGTATTACTTTGCCTTATAAGCAAGGGTAAGTTATTAAACACTGCCTGCGTTGTCAATATTTATAATATTGCTATATCATCTGCAAACACAACAACAGATCCAAACAAACCGAGATAAATTATGACATTTATACAGATCATAAACAGAAGCGGGCCAAGGATACTACCCTGGGGTACTCCACAGCTCACAAATCATTCCCATATCAAATTCAAATGGCCAGCAACGTGAACGCAGTAGTCTGGCCGATTGGTGCAACTCCAAATTCCGTTGGTCCCCAGATCGCCTGACCTTACTGCTCCAAACTTTTTCTTATGGGGTTATGGCAAACAGGAAGTCTACAAAGCAAAACCAACAAACCAACAAATTTTTGATAAGATTCCGCACATGCTTAATTATTTTTAAAACTAAGTATGCTATATTTAATAAAATTGAACGAGCTTGAATAAAAGAAAAATGAATTTCATACACTGAAAAAAGTTATTTGAGTTTTTTAAACGCAAATTCGGCAAGTGAGTTGTGATTCTCGTTCGTTTGTGAGAATCATCTCCTTATAGAGGCAGGGTTTGATGTTGAAAAGTCGCTGCGAAGCCACTTGAAAAGACTTTTGACATGGTCGAAATCATGATCGTGGTAGTCTGCAGCCAAGTAATAAATGTCACCATGCCATTTGTAAATAAATTTGCATTCTATTAAATATAGATGCAAAATGGTCTTGAGCCAGGACAATATCCCAGTTCAAATCAAATTATTTGAGTTTCTTAATGTGAAAGCTAGCTATATGGGTGAATGTTTTGGTATAGGCCCCATAAAAATGTTTAGTTTTGTTTAGTTTTCACTATTATCGCTCTAGAACCCACATCTTACATTGGATCTTGATAAATTTTTGCAGATCATGTTATATTTCAATAATGTAATCTATAAGAGCCCAGGTTTTAATGTAGCGCCCTTACAAATGGGCTCATTTTTACTATTACCCCTCTAGGACCCACATTTTACATCGGAAGTTTATCAAATTTTGCAGATTATATTATATTTAATCTAAGAATACATACTATGACATGGGGCACCCATTCTACTCTATTACAGCTCTAGAAGCTACATGTATGAGTAACATAATGCAAAAGATTTTCATCAATTTTACCATATTCTTTTAATTTGACTAAATATTTATTTATAGTATTTTGTATAATTTATATGAATTAGTAATCATAACGAGGAATATACGCTGGGAGTGGTGTAGGGTATCAAATACAGTGAAAGCTCTCATAAGCGGACACTCACCGTCGGCGAAGCTTTTGTCCGTAAAGTGGAGATGTCCGTTTAGTAGAGCGGAATGGGCCTTTGAAAACAAAATTTGTCCCCACAAGGGAGATGTCCGCTCGCGGGAGCTGTCCGCAAGGAGAGCCCTCACTGTAGTCGGTCCCGTCCTACTTTAGCCTTACCTTACTTGTTTTATATACCCATAATTATTGTAATTTACCATAATAATTACACTTGACCTTGGTAAATTAACTACGTAAATTGGCTACACCAGTCCATGTGGACCATATCAAATCTGCATAGACCCAGACATTGGCCCGACTTTAACCTTTCCTTACTAGTTGTGTATGAAATGCTGTAAAGATCGCTAGAAATCTTTGCGTATACTTATTATTGTACGAATAAAATAATAAGTATACGTGAAATGCTTAGCTCAACAAGGGTCTGTTTTTGCTCCAAAATTAATCACAAACGTCCACAGCCAAATGCATTAAATCTTGAAATAACTATAGAAAAAATGAAATTATTTATTAATTCTGCATGAATGTATTAAGATTTCAAAAGGTGGTTGGGTTGGAGCTATATTTTATATAAATAATTACAATTGTAGCATGCTGTGTTTTATAGTTAAATTTTCTCAATATTTATTTTTTCATTCTATAATCACTGCGGGCTTTTATCCAGTCTTCCCATTTTCAACATATTCCTTTGTTCCGCTATTTAAGTGCACAGTAGTGCAATCAGCACACAAAATGCAATACCATCGTGTTGCATGTTTAGTGGTTTATGGTGTTTGCAAATTTATTAAATGTGTTAAAAGTTTTATCGATTTTTTCGGGGGAATAGCATTCATAAATATCCACAGAAATGTTTAGGGTAGTTAAAAACTTTGTCATTCTTCACCTGCAAAGTGCAATCGTAAAAGCCTGAATATTCATGACGTGGCATTGCAAAAGATCTGAAACCGACATAAGAAGAAACTTTTCTTAATATAACCAAACAAAAATTGTGTGAGAACAAAAGCACCATAATGTACACATGCCACAAGACATGGCAACCAAAATCAACAACAATAAACTTAAGAAACCAAGTACTAAAAGGTGTAATATATGCAGTACACCACAAAAGAAGAAAATCGAAAACAAAACAAAAATTGGAGGCTGGCAGCCACAAGTGTGCTATGAATATTTCTGTCATATTTCTATACAAAAATTCTGCAAAACTATCTCCAAAAGGAAATTTACAGGAGTTTATTGTGATGTGTCTTTATGTGCCACTACCAGCAGATGAAGTGCATAATTATCTTTTCTAATACCTTGAAATATTCAAGGGAATACTTATAACGTCGCCTAGTGGAATATTTTCATACAAGCTGCGGTGAAAATTAGATGGAATAGAGCTAGGACCTTGAAATTGCGCACACATCCCTTATATCAAATTAGATCAAAAACAATATTTTGTTTATATCCGCCCACAACCACGCCTACCTTCCATGTAAGTTAAAATAAAAAACGTCATAAATTTCTTATTTTAATATATATGTGAATACAAATCATTACCAGTGATTTCATTTGAGTCCACAATTAAATGAAAATTGTCGCCCAACACCCACATACAATTTTTGGTAACGTAATTACACTTTTTTAAATGCATAAGAACACCTCAAGAGTCCCTTTTTCTACCAACTAAACGAAATTTCAATACGATGCATTGTTTCCGAGATACATCGCAATAAAATTAACTCTCTTATGATGAAATTTGCAACTATTTTAGCATTTATGAACTCTAAATACATCCACAGCTAAAATTACCGCGATATTGGCAAAATCTTTTAGAATATGCTTAATAGGAATGATCTTTGCAAAATTCAATCAGTAAAGTTGAGATTTGGACGCATGCAATTTAGGAGTCTTGCCGCTGATAATACACTGTGCGTCGTGGTAGAATTCAAGGACTCAAAAATTAAAAATAATTTTAATCCTTTAATACTTTGGAAAACATAATTTAAATTTTCTTAATTTTGCATGTATTTTATTCTCCACAAAATATCAAAAATTCAGAATGGGTGACCGAATCGACTCTAATCTCGCAGTTGAAAAGGAATCTAAATAGTCTCCACCTCAGAATGAGGAGAACTAGATATAATTGCAAGGTCGGACCTATATGAAGAATATCGTTAAGACTCTTCCCATTTGATGTTTTATTTGAGGCGTTAAAAACCACTCGAAGTTTGGTAGTCTTTTTATCCGGGTTAATTACAGGACGATGAGGCAAGTAACATACTGTGGGGGTTGCCGAAGAAGGGGCTGAAACTGGCCTCATATGGTTCAAGTCCAAATATTCCATTACCACCCCGTCATAAACTGTCTTGATATGTGGTTTTCTCAGGAGAGAGGCCTCGTTGCGCAGAAATTGTCGTAAACAATTTCCCCTTCAAGTCCAAATATTCCATTACCACCCCGTCATAAACTGTCTTGATATGTGGTTTTCTCAGGAGAGAGGCCTCGTTGCGCAGAAATTGTCGTAAACAATTTCCCCTTGATTGTCCTAAGTCCAGTTGTCCGCAGAATTCAGATTTAATGGGAAGTGTAACAATATATCTCCCCTCCGAATCTCTACGGGTCGTCAGTTTATAATTGTCTTCACAAAATTTGTCCGAAGGAGAAAACATAGACCTTCTCGGGGTCTCCTCAAGTTCCCAAAATCGAAGAAGATTCTTGTTAAGATTATCTTCTTCGGCGAACTCAATGGAGATAGAAAAAACTCGAATGTAAGAAGAGGAAACGGGACCAATAATGATCCAGCCAAAGACCGTGTTTTGCGCGATCAATGAGCCTAATACGTTTTGAAGAGTTCCTTCCAAGAGAATTCTCGGATAAAGATCTGCTCCCAGTAAAAGGTTCACAGGTCGACAATCAAAAAGATGCGAATCGGCCAAACGAATATTTGGCAAACGAGAAGTCACATCTGATTTCGTTGAAAAAGATGGCAAGTTGCCCGAAATATGCGAAAGAACTAAGGCATTAGTTTCCATCAACAACGCTGTATCCAAAATAGACCCTATACACAAAGTTATAGTTTTCACGGTATTCTCACCTGTGATTTTGGGGAAAGTAAACGTAGGAAAAGATTTTATAGGAAGAGATTTTATAGCCCTTTTTTACTTAACTCTTCAAAATATTTTTTAAAAAATCTCTAATCGATTTTTTCGTAGTGGACCAAGATATTCCACAGGGTAAGTCAAACAAATTTTATAGAAGCTGAGGGGCCAAGGATGAGATCACTGTCACTGTCCGGATATGCCTAGAAAAGTTTTAGTGACAGAGCATTCTATTATAACTTGTGCGCTTCCAAAAATACACCCTTCATACAGATTTAATTTCATTCCAATAAATGTAAGCCAGCTGCTACGTCATAGAGGAATTTAATGAAAATGTGTACACATTTGTTTGCACTTAACGCACGCTGTCATAATGCTGAAGCAATGCAAAAAGAAACCAAAAACTACCAAAAATTACACACACAGACCGTGTGATGGTGATGCAACATTCCTTTGGTGCTTCATTATCCACTAATGAACAAAAAGCTCAAGGGATCACATACCAGCCAAGCACCCGAACGAGCCAAGCAAGACATGAAGCACAAAAGTGGTATTCTTCTGATAAAAACAAATAATGCCAACGACCAGGCAAGAAAAACCAGCTCTTTAAGGACACGAAATGAACATGATCTGCCTTCTGTGCTATTACAAGAAACGTCCGTTATACATATATATGTACGTACCCTACAGCATGACACGGTGTCATGGTGACATTCTGCCTCTAGAGGCTCTGACGTACAGACGTAATATATAAACGCAGGTGAAATTGATTACAACTATGGGCATTTCGATTTTAACGATAAAACGTATTGTTGTACGTAAACATAAGCAATATTCCTAAGTAATTCAATTCAATTGTTTGCTAACAATAAAACGTTAGAAATAGTTTCAGATTTAAATTTCAGAAATTCTTGAAAAACAATCTACCTATATGTTCTTGGACTTTCGAAAAGATTTCATCATTCGTAAGCGCACAATATGGAACCACAATATATATTTTCTTGTCACTTAATATCCATTGAAACAATGCTAGATTCGTAAAAATTATTAGAATAGATTTCATAAGTGTGCGAAACCGTGTCATGAATACAATTAAGTATTTTTCGTTCCTTGCATTGACCGCACAACGTCAACTGCATGGCCCGGAGATATGCTCTGTGACATAACCACCAATGTAATCTGCATATCAAGTGATTAACATATTAGGGCTGTTTTTCTTTAAGACTGGATAACTAAGCTGTGATAATAAAAACCTAAAAAAGTTAAAATTTCACTCAAAATAAAAAAATAATTTTCAAAATAATCGCCAACAGCAATATAAATGTGTGTATTTTGAAAAAAAAAAAATATTTTGTGTTCAAAATATTTGACCTAACCTGTATAATTAATTATTCAGTGTAAGTCATATTTATGGTTATCGAGGCTAAGTCCAAAAAAGGCTACACAAAATATTGTTTAGGCAATTTTTTGGTATATAAATATATTTATATATTGTATGTGAAAAATAATTGTTTACTTTGAGTAAAAAATAAGTCTTTATTAACGGTTTCGTTATCGCAGCTTGTTATCCCGCAGCCCTTTTATGTGTTCAAACGAATTGAAATTGTCTCGATTGGAACCTCGGCTCAAATTGGAAACCTTTTGAAATTGTATGTAAGCTATATCGAACCACTTTCACCACAGATGTTTTTAGTAAAAATATAATGTGTTTTGCCAAATTTAAAAAACATTGACTAAGATGTACGGTTTATTGAGGAGAAAAGTGAAATCGAGAGCGAAATTTATGTAGGAGCTACATCTAAAGGGTGTTTTTTATTGAGGTATAGAACTTCGAATTGAAATAAAACACAAGAAAATCGTTTTAATGTCCATCAATTTGGCTTTATTGGAAGGATAATTTTATGCCATTAATGTTTAAATATGATTTCGGGCATGTGGCCGCCGCGGCTGGCTCGAATATAGCCAATTCTACAGGTCCAATTTTCAACCACTTTTTCGAGCATATGGGGCCGTATGTTGGCAATAACGCCACGAATGTTGGCTTCCAAGTCCCCTAACGTTTCTGGTTTGTTGGCGTAGACGAGCGACTTCACATATCCCCAAAGAAAATAATCCAATGGTGTCAAATCACACGATCTTGGTTAACCGAATTAATTGCTCTGATGGACGATTATGTCGACCATAAAATGGAAGGAGCTTGCGGTGAACTTCGCGAACTGAACCATTACTTTCGAAAAAAATTTCCACGATTTGCAAGCGTTGTTCTTTTGTCAACCTGTTCATGATGAAATGGCAAACCAAACTAAATATTAATCACTTGACAGCTGACAAAATGGCCGCCAGTTAAAAAAGTGATGCCAACTTAAAGTTCTATACCCCAATAAAAAACACCCTTTATGTGTAAATTTGAACCGATCTGACCCACTTTCACCACAAATGTTTCTGGTTGAATTACAAGGTACTGTGAAGAATATCGGTTAAAATATGTGGTCTATGAGCGGTTAAAGTCAAATCGGGAGTGACATTTGCATAGGCACTACATCTAAATCCGAACCGATTTGCTTCGAATTAATTAACGTTCGTCTTTGGTCAGCAAAACTACGTGTGCCGATTTTGGTTAGGATGGGACAATAATTGCGGCCAGCTCTCTTATTACAAGAATAGATGGACGGACATTGCTAAATCAACTCAGAAGCCAAATTGTATAATAAACGATGGGTCTATCTCGTTTTCTCTTACGTGTTATAAACAAATTCACAAAATCATAATACCCCACCCTATAAACATGGATCCATGCGGTACAGACAGAAGTTATTCCTATGAAATAATCCAGCAAAATTTGATCAAGAGCCGAAGTAATATGAGGGGTTCAAGGCGGTAATAATGAATATTGGAGGGGCAGTAGCAGTAGGGTTAGTAAATAGTAGATATTCCGAGTTTATATATTAGACATTTGTAGAGGACCTATAACTATATTTCCGGGCTGTACCAAAACGTGGACCCACGACAATCAGACAAGAATTATAACAAGTAATGTGCGAAGAAGCTTCAGGTGGACAGCAGGATTTTGGTTCATCATTAACCTAATAAATACTACTTTAAATAAATTTCAACCATTTAAGTAAGTTTCGGTCAACTTACTACATATATGTTACAAGCTACATTATTTCTTAATACACATGCAAAAATTCAGCCGGATCCGTTGGATTGATCGCAAGAAAATTACAAAGCAAAAATGTAATGCATCTTTGGTGACCCCCTGAACTTTTTTTATCCGTAAATGTCGTGCCCTTTCAGAATTATATGGTTGCTACTCTGTTCCAAAAATGCTGTTGGACAGTGTAATTAACAGACGCAACTCAATAATGTCAACTGATGATAAAAATGGTAACAACCGCAGCTAGAATCATGAAATTCGGTGTATACATACATCTGACTGCATAGACACGCAAAATAAATAGATTTTTCCAAATGCCTACTTTCTACTTTTACGGCAAAAATAGGTTGACTCATGAAGTTAGGTTATCTTACCCTGTGTACGTCAGATAATGGATTTTCAAAATTTGTACTTTAAGAATTAAAATAGGATGGAAATACAACCAACTGTAACATCCACTGTCTGCCTATATTTATGGTAGTTAAGCTTTTTTGAAGTTTTCTATATTTACTTAGTATTGAAGTATTATTTCGATATACACTGGCCGACAAAAGTCAACACATTTCGAATATCAGTTGCAATTTCTTTACGAGAAGCCATTTTCGCGGACTAATGATTCTTGAATTATATTTATTTAAAGAAGAGCAAGCACAAGACAAATGACAATACAAATTTCGTCAATTCTCCTATAAAGTACATTATAAAAAATGACGTAAGGCATGGGATGCTATGTCGTATGTAGACTTTTGTCAAGGTGTTTTTTGTTTATTTTGCCAATATCTTTTAAGTTTATATTGAAGTAAAGCATTTTGATATTGTTATATGAATAAAAAACGATTTCAAACAAAACCGCATCATTACCTTTTTCATATATTTTTTTGGAACTCGCTAAAACGCAAAAATGTGGGTCGTATGTTGACTTTTGTCGGCCACTGTATATAGTATAAACGTATTGGTAGCCTTGCCTTATAAGCGTGGCTTGAAATAATAAAAATATTTTATTTATTTATTTATGAAATTATTTTTTCAATATTTTTATTTGTTTTGGTTTTGCTATATTTAAAAAAAAAATTCTGTAATGTTACTGCACTTCTTCGAAAATCGACAGCCTCTATAGATTGCATTGAGGGTATATAAAATTCGGCCCGGCCGAACTTAACACCGTTTTTACTTGTTTTTTACTTAATCTTTCTTTTGCTCGCAGTCTATTCACCCTGACCTTATATGCATTATAACGATATATCACGAGACCCGGCAGAATAAATAGTGCAGATTCGCGAAGGACAATTTACACCTGTCCTATGAATGATGTCAAATTGACTTTAGAAAAAATCTCGTCTTATAAAATTACGTAGGATTATGCATGTATACTGTACTTGTAGGACGATGTAGGACATTGTTGCGCCATTATGGACCAACTAATTTGTTGTAACTTTTCTGGTGTTTCACTTCAGTGGCTACGGGAAGCACAATTATTTAAGATTACATTTGTTTCATTGTGAACACCCAACCGAACATACAGGCATCCACCGACTTGGGTGTATTTCTCATTACGGTCGCAACAAAAAACCCAACAAGGATTTTTGTGAAAAGTGCATTACGTGAACTCAGAAGTATTCGAGTTGTTTTTGTCCCTTTAAGTGGATATTATAAATGGTTGTCAAATCAAACTGGCTTCGCTGTTCAGTTCACATGTGACTTTGCTCGGTCCTTCGTTTCACGGAGTTGGTGCTGGTGCTGGTGCTGCTGCTTACATTAATAGCGTTTTTCCCTTTCGTCACATGACTTTGAAGGTACAAAAGCCTAAAAGGAACAAGAATAGAGTTTTTTATCGAAACCTTAAATTCATATTAAATAATTAAGCAACACAAATGACCGGCGCTGGAAAATCTGAGGCACTTGGGTTAAACTGTTTAGTATTTAGTTACGAGAAATACTTAGAGCATATCAAATTTTAATTTATATGTCGAGAAAATGTATAATTCAAATCACATGGACGATTGAATTTGAGAATATAATATATGGACAATTATGAATAAAATTTTTATATGGACAAAAACTATATACATAAAGATCATTCCATCCGAACGATTTTCGATAGAAACTAACTTTTATTATTCCGATATTGAATGATGGTTTACGTGTAGTACCCTCAGGAATAGTTCAAAGAAAAAACTAATTTTGTATACCTTCCACCTTACGATGGAGTGTACATTCCGTTTGCAACAACTTGCCACATTGATCATACACCTCATAAAGAATATATATTCTGTGTAAAATTCCAAGACGACCTAGACATCTCAGTTTGAATGTTGAAAATATGCTAGCTTCCCAACGAAATGAGCTGGTGTTAAAATGTGCTCTATATGTGATCAATGGCTGCAGATCGGTTTGAGTTGAAAATTGGCAAAATTGGTCCGGAGGAATAAGTTCCCCCACCCTCCCGGCGTAACGAGACTACCAGTAAATATTTCTGTCTTATATTCACTTGAGGTTGCAACGATAATTTCTCTCATTGCGGGTGGGGTAAAACGGTGTTAAAAATGGTGCAAGAAATAGCTACAGGCATAAAATTCTGCATGTACATTTTGAATAAATGGTTATTTCTAAATCCGTTTTTTTTAGGGAAAATGCGGTAAAGAGGGATAAAAATGGTACCCGCAAAACGGCTGAAAGTAACGGGCAATATAATGGAATTTTTCAAAATTTGTAGCAAACAATTTCTTGGAATTCGTGGTTGCATTGTCTAAAAAATTATATGTGTATGTCTGAAAACCATACAAAATATATGGAACTTTTTTCCATAAAATTGTTATTATGGTTGCAAGAGTTACAACTAGGCTTTGGGGTCCGTGAATTCCCGTCTAATTTTTTTAAGGAATTCCCGGGAAAAAAATTTTAATTTCCCGGGAATACGGGAAATATTAAAAAAATATGTTATTGATTGTTTTGAGCACCAATTGGAAATTTTAGATACATTTCAAATTCATGATACATTTCAAATTCATATATTTACATTACTGACAATAATAATGAGTATTTGTTTATTACTACAAACAAAACTCTTTATATTTGTTAAGTAGCATTTTTTTGCGAAACTCAGCAAGGGTAATATAAACTTTTTGTGAGGATATTTGCATGATCTTTATTGTGAAACCAAAGTATTATTACGACAATACTATGGGTAACATAATGCCAATACGTAACCCCTCGTGCTATCTAGTTACACTTTAAATTTCGTTTTCCTAGACAAAATCGACAAAATAAAAGGTGAAAATCTTCATAAATAACAATTTACTTTACATATGAAACCAGTAAGAAATTGTTAAAAATAGGGATACAAATAAAATTTTTACCTGGAAACTTTCAAGAGAAATATAACAGGAATAAAAATATATCCTACCGATATAACATCCATACCATGATTAGGACATTTGTAATATTCTAGGTAAAATTAAATCCTTCACAACTTCTATACTGGTGCACGGAATCCAATTATTTTAAAAATGTGGAACCTTCCACACAAATTATCCTACCCTATGTAAAATTTAATTTCTTGTAACTTCCGCATACATGTTCTCTCAGTGTGAGGGTATATATAAGTCGGTTAAGCCGACTGAAGCTTACTTACTTGTTAAATGACACCTTGTAGGAACTAATGACTGGACTATTTCAATTTTTTTATTTTTTATGAATTTGCTTCCGGTTTGACTTCAAATAAAAGGAGGTTTGCCAAATTTGAAGAAATTCCGCTAAAATAGATGGTTTCTGGAGCGAGTCAAAACGGGAACGAAATTTGTAGGTGAGCTATATACAAATCAAAACCGATCTGGCCCACTTTCACAGCAGACGTTTCTAGTTGAAAAATAATTTGAAGACAGTCTCTGTCAAAATATGCTAAATAGGTAGCGAAATTTGTATGGGGTCTATATCAAAATTTGAACTGATTTGTTACGGTCGGTTCAGAGTAGATTGGATGAGTAGATGGACAAACAGACGGACGGAAGGACGGACATTGCTAACTCGACTCAAAAAGTGATTCTAAGTCTATCGGTATGATAAACGATGGGTCTATCGCGTTTCCATTTGATCATTAAAAACGTAATATACCTTAGTGGGGGGTATAAACAATATATTGCTGCACAGCCCTCTTGTTGCAGTTGTGCACAGATTGCCTAAAAATGTTTCAAATAATTCAGTTATATTTCTCTCAAACGAGATTTCTTTGGTTCATAAGTTTAATTATGGCCAAATGACATTCGTTTGATGTCCTTTGTTCTTTGCCAATTTTGGCATTGGAAACGACTTTGTACACTTTTTATTTATTAATTAATTTTTCGAGTATTTGTGTGTGTGTAGACAGTGGGCAGTGGCACACCACCTGCTTGGCATTTCACAATTCTGTGAACAACACTACCACATACATATATAGATATGTACAGTTGCCATCGTTTTCATTCCATTCCATTGTGTTTGTGTGTGTGTGCCATACCATTTTTTTCAGTTTTCCAAAAGACAATTGCATTTTGCAAAATAAATTGCACAAGTGCACAATATTTGTTTTTGTTTATGGGGCAAGTTTCCTAAGTTCATAGCCATACATATGCGTGCACACACACATACATATGTTCGTTCGTATCCATCCACGAGTTTCTATCATTTGCCACATCTCTAGAAGGTAACAAACATCACTGCACGTACTCCGGACTCCGAACACTCACACACACGCATACAAAGCGCCATGCTAGACTGGTATTGTCGTTTTCTGCTTTTGTTTTTCTAAGCTGTAGCTATTTTTAGTTTATTACGTGTATTGTTGCTTTTAATTCCTTCTTGGGCCTCTCATTTCTTTGCCTTGCTTCTCTTTGTTCCGTATGTGCAACATCTTCAGCAGGCAGCACATAGGGGCAAAACAAAACAGAGCAAAAAAGTGCCAACAGCAGCAGTTGCTCCGAATGGTTTTTATTCAATTCGTGATATTTGCTTAAATTAAATGACATTTGTTATGACTTGAGATTTATGTGCAATTTGGTGTCTTTTGCTGCATAGACGACGGATGTCGCCAGTTTCATTATGGATAATGGTTTCTTCATGTGGTACACAATCGAAGGGTAACTGGGTAAAATCGTAGATAACCTCTACTAATGACTGCGTTATCAGATCCACTTGGTGAGAAAACCGTAGAGACGGTATAACTGGTATTAATAAATTGTCAATTGACTTATATTTTCTTATGTATTTTTAAATAAAAATATTCTATATTTTTACAAACGAAAAGACCATACTTAATAGAAACTAATGCAAATTTGAGAAATTATTGGTTAACCTCTTCAAATATCAAACATAATCGGTAAAACAATATCTGAGATATGAACATTATGACAGCCTCGATGCAATTAAACACAAAGCTCTCTATCAAATATTGGTACAGTAAAAGCTCTCATAAGCGGACACTCACCGTCGGCGAAATTTTTGTCCCTAAAGTGGATCTGTCCGTTTAGTAGAGCGGAATGGGCCTTTGAAAACAAAATTTGTCCGTACAAGGGAGATGTCGCTGACGGGAGCTGTCCGCATGCAGAGCTTTCACTGTATATACAAACTTTTGAAACAATTTAGTTCAAGTTATATCATTATTTGCAAACATAATTATTCTAGAGCTGAGCTGAGCAAACATCGGACATATATTTTAAGGTATTGTACAAGTCATGCTCTCGGAGACAGAGAGCGGACATGATCATGTCATGCCATAGGGGTCGAATTGGCCCTCCAACGACAAACCGAAGTAAAAGATCACCCTCATATATTTGGTTTAGAACCATTGCGATTTTTTAAGCCTATCTGTATAATCAATCTCGGGTTTATTTCGTGTCCTTTTCGATATTACAAACAAATGCACACGGACATAGTATCTTAGTGGAGGGTATACATGTTTGTGAGCGACATTGAATGTTTTGGCATCATTACTGCTTGAACTACTTCAGTTTTTTTACTGTGAGGTTATGTAGAATTGTCCAGTTGTTCGTATAAATAACATTAATTTGTCATAATAGTATCACTCATACGTAATATAAATAGTTTTGACTTCGTGAATCTTTGGCAAAGGTAATAAAACAAAGATCAATTTGAGATATTAAAATCGAACGGGATATATTTGAGAAATTAGTAAAAGTTGGATATTTCATTCTATTTAACATGTTTGCCCCCATCGTGCAGTGTTGTGTTATAAATCTACTGGAATTTTTAGTTTAGTTCGGTAATAAAACCTTGTAAATGTATTGAGAGTGGAGAGTATCATATAGTCGGTTCCGGCCGACTTTTTTCTTTTCTTACTTGTTGATATTACATACAGTGGTGGCCAAAACATATGCAATTAAGGGTGACTTATTTTAGTAAGCTCTGTAAGTTTGTAAATTTTAATTACAAAGAAAACAATGATGTTAAAATAAATGTTAATACAGCTTTACGATTTCAAATAATTAACAAATGAAAATATTCTGTGAACATTTCTTTGTTATCAGCATTGTTATCGATAATTATAAAAATCTGTATGGACAAAACATATGCAACTCGACAATTTTTTTTAAAATTATGACATTTTTTAAATTTCCTTTTGATCTGTCGTTGTTCGTATTAGTAATTAATAAGCCTGTGTAAAGAAAATTTTTAGGAATATTAAACTTTCTCTTGTTTTTTTCTTTTGGAGTTAGAATTTGTATGAAATGACATGCGATAAATTCGGATCTTAGCTCATACAACGAAATGTGACTGATTATTTTAGTGGAATATAATACAGAGACATTGTCCAGAAATTCAATATTTCGAATTATTTTTATTTTAAAGAAAAAAAAAACAAGTAAAAACTGCGTTAAGTTCGGCCGGGCCGAAATTTATATACCATCCACCATGGATTGCATTCCACAAAGGCTGTCGATTTTCGATTTTACTGTAATATTACAAGAATATATATTTTTTAATATAGCCAAATGAAGAAATAAAAATTATTTTATAATATAATATTTGAATTATTTCAAACCACGGTTATGAAGCAAGGCTACCAATACGTTACATATCGAAATAATACTTCAAGTCAATTCAAAAAATAAAAATTCTGATATTTATATTTTCAAAAAGCTTAAATACAATAAATATTGGTAGATATTTTAATTCCAAATTTTGAAAATCCACTATCTCAAGTACTTAATGCAAAATTAACTTAAATTCATGACTCAACCAATTTTTGCCGTAAAAGTAGAAAGTACGAATGTGGAAAAATCTTTTTAACATGTGTGTCTATGCAGTCAGAGGAAGGTAAACACCGAATTCCATGATTCCAGCTGCGGCCATATTGTTGGTACAATTTTTATTCCCTTTTTTCCCATTTTACCCCCTTAAAGGTACGACTTTCTAAAATCACTTTTTTTACTTGTCTACGCAATTAGAGGGATGTACAAACCGAATTTCATCATTCTAGCTGTAGTCGTTTAGTTGGTACTATTTTTATCCCTCTGTACCCATTGTATCCCTTGAAGGCACGAATTTGGAAAAACTTTTTATTTATGTGTCTACGCAGTAAGAGCAATGTATAGTTCGAATTTCAGTCATTTGGTTGGTACTATGTTATCCCCTTTTTCCATTTTAACCCCAAAAAGTACAAATTTCGAAAAATTCGTTTATTTTACGTGTCTACGCAATCAGAGGAATGTATACATTGAATTTCATTACTCTAAGTGCAGCCGTTTTGTTGGTACCATTTTTATCCCCCTATTCCCATTTTACCCCTTAAAAGTACGAATTTCGAAAAAATACTTTTATATTATGTATCTACTCAATTAGAGGAATGTACACACCGAATTTCGTGTTTCTAGCTGTTGTCATATGTGCCATTTTTATCCCTTTTTGCCCCATTTCACCCCTACCAATAAAAATCACGTTTTCGTTATAGGGGGAATGCGCATACCCAATATCAAGTAAGTACAAGCGGATATATTGAAAAAATATGCTGAAATAATCTAAAATATTAGGGTTATTATGGGTTTTTAGTCCTTGTGAGGGAAAAAATTTCCCTTGATTTCGCCCAGTTTCAATCCCAACCGATCTACGACTATAAGACGCATTTACGGAAAATTTGAGCGTCCTAGCTCCTTTCGTTTAGATGCTAGCGTACTTTTAACAGACGGACAGACGGACGGACTTGGTTAGATCATCTTAGAATTTTATGACGATCAAGAATATATATACTTTATAGGGTCTCAGATCGATATTTCAATGTGTTACACGCGGAATGACAAAGTTAGTATACCCCCATCCTGCAGGTGGAGGGTATATAAATTTTTGTACACCGAGGTGGTTGATCGCGTAAGATATGTGGTCAGACGGACTATTTTATGAACAGACTTGTGAAAAACGTCTCATTTTTCTCTTCCTATAAACGAACTGAACAATTGCAAGCACCAGTTTCTGCTTCGATCTGTTTCCAACTGTGGGTCTTACATAACACTTGTCATCACAGCCAATAATATTAAATTTTGATTTGTCACTGCACAAGACACATTTCCATTTACCAATGGTCAATTTAATTAAACTAAATCTTTTTCTGATTACGCTTCGATATAATCGGTTTTTTGCAGGGGTCGTGTACGGTCTCGTTCGCGTGGAGAGGCACGTACAGAACGTCTTCAAATTTTTCGAGCCAAAATTGGGACATGCATTTGTTCAGTTCGTTTATGGGAAGAGAAAATGAGTCGTTTTTCATAAGTTTGTAAAATTGTCCGTCCGACCACTTATCTTGTGCGGTTGACCACCTCGGTGTACAACAGAAATTTGTGATTTTTTTTAAATTAGAAATAATGCAAAATATTGAACTGTATTATATTCTACAAAATTAAGCAGTCACCATTCGGTGTATGAGTTAAGATTCGAATTTATCGCACGTCATTTCAATACAAACTCTATTTTAACTACAATAGAAAAAATAACAAAATAAAAATTAATATTCCTAAAGATTTCCTTGCACAAGCTTATTAACTGCTAATACGAACAACGACAGATCAAATGAAATTTCAAAAATGTCATTATTTTAAACAAAATTGTCGAGTTGCTTATGTTTTGTACACACAGATTTTTATATTTATCGATAAAAAAGAAATTTTCAGAGAATATATATTTGTTAATTATATGAATTTACAAATATATATTATATATTAACAAATATATAATTAACAAATATAAGTATATGAAATCTTAATGCTTTATTTATATTTATTTAAACAACATTTTTTTGTTTGGGATTCAAACTTACAGAGTCACCCTTAGTTGCATATGTTTTGGCAACCACTGCATGTTCCACCAATATACCAGAAATTAGTGGGTATATTTCCACATTTAAAAATACTTTGAATTTTACTCATATTACAAAATACAAACTTTAGCAACACAATATTTTTATTATTATATTATACAATATTTATTTTTTTAGTCTAATTAATGAAAAAAAAATATTTATATATTGATATAAATGTTGCTTCGGACATAGAAATTAATAATTATGCGGTGATACAAAAACGAGTGAAGTAGATACTCCAGGGAAGTGATACTATTTGATTGTAAGTATTGTCGAGTAAAACAAAAACGACTGAAAAAAGTCTTAAAATTCGTTGAAAAAATATGATTAAAAACGTTATTATTAATGAATGCGTTCCATTTTTTATGTATATACTACTTTTGGTCCACACTAGTGTATATGTATATGCTAGTTATATTCTGTGATTCCTTGCCATAAGTATTCATTCCAAAATTAATTTCAAAATTCTCCAACAGCTCTAAGGTTAAGCTGTGTTTTTCATTTCATTTTCCTAACTGATGTGTACCAGCAGCCAACCTCTGTGTTGGCTGCGTACAAATCGAGGAAATTATTTCATAAAAGTTGTGTTAAAAGCGCACTAAAGTCAAAAGCTGTGCGGCAAAGTGATTAACAAATTTCATGTGCATTTTTGCGCACGGCGAAATAACGCCACCAACAACAACGACAGCCACATAATAAATAAGCACACCACAAACTTATTTTGGAAGCTATGGAAATATGTGTCCTGGCATGAGATAGTCACCAGTTGGTCGGTGTCATGGGCAGATACTCGTACTGCTGCGTCTGCATCCAAACACACTCTGCACATTCACACAAAGCTGGTGTTGTCCCACAGAGCTATTGTTTCTAAATGCGAGTTAAACTGCGTTTGTCGCATTTAACAATGCATGCATTCTCACTAACACATACCCATGTGGAACCAGCTACAACGCATTGCCTAAGTAGCCATTTGCCTAGGGCGCAGAAACGAAGTGGCTCCTGGTTACATTAGAATTCTTTAAGTAGCTTGGTCAGGGAGGGGTTTATATTTATTGAAATTGACCTGACAGTGGAAACTAGATTTAAACAGCATTGGGTGTGACCAAATATATATATATTGAATGAAACTATTGCTGACATAGAAGTCTTTGTCCGTCCGTCTAGCCGGTGTACACGATAACTCTCGAAAGGAGTTAAGGATACAATTCACACTTTGCACATGGTAATATTTTCCCAAACGAATGCTTGGAATTTTGATTCTAAGAGTGAGTCGGTTTAACCGACTGAAACTTATTTACATGTTATTCGTTGTCATTGTTCGGCATAAGTTCATATAATAAAATGACGCTACGAAGAGTATCGACCCTATAATTCTGAAAGGGCATGTTGAGTAGTAGAGTAGAATAAACTTATAGTCCATCTGGTCTGAGTTTCTTTTTACAGTGGGTCAAAGTTTTTATTTTTTGTGCGAAGTGAACATCTACTAAATTAAAACAGTTAATGTCTGATATAATTCTTATTGTCATAACTATATTGTGGAATTGTATGAGGAAAATTTTTGGGGACGATCTTAATCTTTAAAACTATCACAACAGGCATACCGAAACACACTGGTCCCAAATCCATTTTTTATGGCATAAAGTCGAAAATAAACATACAGTCTTGTAATTTTGCACATTTGCTAGACATATCATACGCAAAAAATAAAAATAAAATTGGGCCGATCGGACCAAGCCCACTATCACCTCCCATATAAACTCAATATATAACTAACATAAATTATTTCAAGAAATAAAGTAAAATGTATACATATGTACAAAAAGGTGAATGATGTTGTATACCTTTTTAAAGGTACTTTCAATACCTTTTAAATAAAATATTGATGGGTCTCCTACACAAAACTAATTCAGAGATATAATTATATATATGTCTATGGCTAATCAAAAACTGTGCTAAAATAAAATGACAATTTTTTGAGTTTGCCGAAAAATGCTGACGAGATATTAATTCCACCATACGCTACAACCTCAGACGAACACTTTCACATTTACACTTTGAGTCAAGTTGAGTCATACATATAACTTTTGGTCCACGACATTTATAGATTATGTTTTCTACAAATCACAAAATTACAATACCTATGAATACTTATAATATGTAATATACCACAACTTATAACATACCACAATAATCATAAAATGTTAAATATAATTTTTCAACTACTAACTCTTGCCGTCAATTTTCATAATATAGTCACTTTATTATTTTCTTTTTCTTGATTTATATTAATTTGACAAACTGCTTTATACTAAATTAATCCCACTTTTTTTGAACCGCAAAGTTTAAGTACCATTCAGGCTTGTGGTGTTGCCACCTAATTTTCTCCAGTATATTTTCTTGATTGCTTGGAGTGTTGCCATAAAGAAAATATATACACATTTACCACTTTCCAATTTTAATTTTTTTTGAATTTCTGCAAAAAAATGGATTTGGGACCATAGTGCGATGGGTGGATTCGCTCGTTAATTTTACAGCAGCTAACTTCTGGGCAAGGGATGGTTCCAGGATATACTAGGTCATTATAAGAAAAAGAGGCGTGACACCGCCCACACAAACTATATTTTAATTCATTAAATCATTAAACACATTCCGAAGTGCGGATTCTCTTGAAAAATTTTATTGTGACTAACTTCTGAACAGAGGATGGTGACTACAATGTCTGAATGGTGACTACAATGGTCATGATACCAAAGGAGGTGAGACTGTCCACACCAACAATATATTTAAATTATCACAAAACACGTAACGAATGGCGGATTCTCTTGAAAATTTTACTGTATCTAGCCTGTGGAAAGGGTATGTTTTCTGGCTATTATAGGGGAAGACACGACAAATGGGCATTTTTATACCGTACATCCAAACAAAGCAGAATGTTTTAGTTAACGTGAGAAGACCCACTTCAGTTTCAAATTTAAGAGCAGTTGAGAGAGGCGTGACAGAAACTGGGAGACCACATTAATGTATGCTTCTGTCAGCTGTCATCCTCTCCAGATACGAACTTGGTTTGCGACAATATTAAGAACTTGCTCGCCATTCAACCCAAAAGACCTGTAGGAAAAATTCAAAGACGATATGATTGAGGACATTTTGCATCATTATCGCACCGTTACGATTCTATATCATTTGCGATTAACATTTTCAACGATACGCTGATAAAAATTTAAGACATATGCCTAGCCATCAGCAACGAAACTCTTAATCAACTTGGAATGGTGGTGTCTGAACGTTCTACCATTCACATTGCTGATCGAGATCAAAGTTGAAGGCTTGCGTTTGAACAAAAAACCTCTATTAATTGCAAAGCAACAAGTGGCCTTTGACCAAATTATAACTGCAGTAACAAATGACAGCGGCGGCCCTTTTTTCTCGATTCTCCAGGAGGCAAAGTTAAAACCTTTCTCATCAGTTTGTTATTAGCGCACATCCGCTCTCAAAATGGGAGAGCTTTAGCTATTGCTTCCCCCGGTATTGCTGCTACATTATTGGATGGAGGACGAACGGCACTTTCAGCGTTGAAATTACTATGGAATAAGCAATTTGTCGATTCTCCAACCTGTAATATTGGCAAAAGTTCAGGCATGGCGAAAATGCTCAAAACATGGAAGCTGATTGTGTGGGATGACTGCACCATGGCACATAAGAAATCCCTACAAGCGCTTAGTCGGACACTTCAAGATTTATGATCAAACACACAACCATTCGGTGGAATTCTTATTTTACTAGCTGGAGACTTCCGACAGACCCTTCCAGTAATTCCAAAAACAGCACCCGCATCTCTGGCGATATGTACAAAAAATTAATCTGACCACCAATATGCGTGTACATCTGCATCACAATGACTCAGCAGATTTATTTTCGAAATATCTACTGGATGTTGGTAATGGAAAAGTATCAGTTGATGCAGTGAAAAGGACTATTACATTTTCAAAAAATGTCATTCAGGTATCAAATCAGCAATTAATCGAGAAAGTCTTCCCATAAATTTCCACAAACTATAGAAACAAAGAGTGGTTTTACGTCAGTGCTATAATTTAATCAATAATTTAATTCTGGAACAAATTTCTAGGTGATTGTACACATTACAAATCGATAGACAGTATCATGAATGCGGATGTAGTTGTCAACTATCGAATTGAACTTCTAAATTCCTTGGACCTTCCGCCGCACATGTTATCTCTTAAAATTGGTTCACCTATAATTCTTCTAAGGAATGTTAGTCATCCTCGATTGTGCAATTGTACTAGAATTTCTGTCAAGAGACTAATGCCCAACTTCATTGAAACAACGATTTTAAATGGAAAATCAAAAGGAAAATATTTCCCTTTACCACGCATTCCGATGATTCCCACCGATATACCATCCGATTTCAAACGACTACAGTTTCTGATTCGCCTAGCATTTTCAATGACTATAAACAAAGCACAGAGACAATCATTTGAAGTTTGTGAATTGAATATGGAAAATCCATGTTTTTCACATGGTCAGTTATTTGTTTCTTGCTCTCGAGCACAAAAACTTTAATGTACTTGAACAAGGTGGAAAAATTGTAAATATCGTCTATCCCGAAGCACTCCAATGAAATACTGACTAATTTATCTAATAGACACAAAATACATTCATAGAATTGTTTCTTTTAAATGTTTTATTTTCTTATAAGAAACACTGAAAAAATTACTTAAATATTCATGAAGTTTTTATATTTTAAAAACTTAACTTATGAATTTAATTAATGAATTAAACTAATTTACAGAAGTAAAAATATACAAAACAAAAAAAATTTTGTCGGAGTCGGGTATGGGAGTCACCAGGTGATGACAATGTGTACCTCAATAAGTTTAAGAGATATTGTGGTTCCATGGAAAATACATATTTTTTGCTTTGTTTGTTTCGTGTTTTTAACCCAATAATGCCCAGACGGGTAGTTTTCTACTCCTGAACTAAAATGGGATTTCTGTAAAAGTAACAACTATTTGTTGATATTTATCAAATATTTAGAATGTTTGCTTTAATTCAATAACAACAACCCCCGAAGTACCTAATTTGAATTAAAGATTATAATTATGTTTTAACACATTAAATTGAAAAGTTTTCTTTACTGTAATGCTAAAGTTTTGTTATATTATTATATGTAAAGACATATTCAATTTGCTATTGACATGATTGTTTCATTATTATTAATAATTTAAACTTGCAGCGGCATAAGGGTTAGAAAACAACCCCTTCCATATCTTGAAGACCAATATAGATATCAAATTTTTGTGTATAAAATATTCATATTTGGGTCAAAACAAGTAAGGAAAGGCTAAAGTCGGGCGGGGCCGACTATATAATACCCTACACCACTCCCTGCGTCTGTACCTCGCTGTGATTACTAAACCCAGGTATTTCATGGGAGCAATTTTATGTAGTTCATATAAATTATACTATAAATTCATCTTTAGTCATATTTAACGAATATGGTTAATAATATGGTAATTGATCCAATCATCCGACAGACAAATACAAATTATACAGTAGTAATAGGATGAATCAGACCGACATTTCAAAAGGGGGCCTTTAACTACATTTTGGGCCTGGTCCAAAACGTGGGCCTATATATTTCTCATTCACGGTAGGTATTCCTGGTTGAAAAATACCATGATCTGCAAAATTTGGTGAAGATCCGATGTAAGATGTAGCTTCTAGAGATGTAATAGATCAGAATGAGACCCCATTTGCGTTATACCAAAGTATGGACATATGGGCATCTCCCAAACAAGTAAGGAAAGGCTAAATACGGACGGACTTTTTATGTCATTACAATTCAATTCGGTAAAAAGTGAAATCGGGAAGAATTTTTGCATCCTGTAAATGTATGTGTTTGACAAAAAATGTTAAATCGGAAAGGACATTTGTATATTGTATATATTGTATTGAAACCTGGAACGATGTGACCCGCTTTCAACATGTATGTTTATTGGTGAAATATAATATGTAAAGTTTGGCCAAAATCGGTTAAACATTCGGGAGCAACATATATATCTAAATCTGAACCGATCTTACCCATTTTCACCATAGGTTGGATTATAAAATGTTGTGCCAGTTTTAAAGAAAAACGGGTACAATATGTGGATTTTAGAGCGGAAAAAGTCAAATCGGGAGCGACATTTGTATGTGGGCTATATCTAAATCTGTACCGATCATACCCACTTTCAGCATAGGTGTTTCTTGTTAGATTATAAAATGTTGTACCAAATTTAAAGAAAATCGGGTGCAAGATGTGGTTTCTAGAGCGGAGGGAGTGATATTTGTATGGGGGCTAAATCTGAACCGATCTTACCCACTTTCAGCATAGGTGTTTCTAGTTCTATTATAAAATGTTGTGCCAAATTTAAAGAAAATCAGGTACAATATGTGGTTTCTAAAGCGGAAAAAGTGAAATCGGGAGCGACATTTGTATGGGGGCTATATCTAAATCTGAACCGATCTTACCCAATTTTTGCATACGTGTTTCTAGTTGGATTATAAGATGTTCTGCCAAATTTAAAGAAAATCGGGTATAATATGTCGTTTCTAGAGCGGAAAATGTCAAATCGGGAGCGACATTTGTATGGGGGCTATATCTAAATCTGAACCGATCTTACCCAATTTTTGCATAGGTGTTTCTACTTGGATAATAAGATGTTGTGTCAATTTTAAAGAAAATCGAGTACAATATGTGGTTTCTAAAGCGGAAAATGTCAAATCGGGAGCGACATTTGTATGGGGGCTATATCTAAATCTGAACCGATTTCCTCCAAATTCAATACCGATGGTCCTTTGCCAGAAAAAATAACTTCTGCCAGGTTTCATGACAATCGAACAACAATTGTGACCTGTAGAGTGCGAACAAGCATAGATGGACAGCAGACGGACAGACGGACAGACAGACATCGTTAAATCGACTCAGCTGGTGATTCTAAGCCGATCGGTATACTTAAAGGTGGGTCTAGCTCGATTATTTCTTGGTGTCTAAACTAAAACGTTTAGACTTATTTTAATTATTTATTATTTGAAATTATAAAAGAAACGGAAATTATTGTGAATTATTAATGTATAAAAAGAATAATGATTAATTTTAAAATTATTGTGAATTATCTGAAATGGATAAAAAAGATAAAATTAAGAGATAAAAAATGAGTTAACTCCGAATGTGAAGTGGCGACATGTGCCTACCCATGAAAATCCTGCCGATCTCGGTACTAGAGGTTGTAGACCTCAGGATCTTACATGCAATCCGCTATGGTGGAACGGACCTTCATGGTTAACAACACCCGAATCAAATTGGCCTAAACGAAACCCATTGATATCTGCAAAAGAAACTCTGCCTGTTCAAACCTTGCATGTAGCCGCTGAAGAATGTGATATTCTACTGAGGTTTTCTTCATTTTCAAGGGCTTTAAGAGTTCTCTGTTATGTGTTCCGCTTCTATTACCGGACACATAGTAATTATAAAAATAACCGCCGGTTCCCTTCTACAGACTTAACTCTCATGGAAATGAATTTCATAAAGAATCGTCTGATATCCCAAGCTCAACACCGCTATTACAAAGGCGAGTACGAGTCTCTTTTAAACTCGGAATCCATATCTCCGAAAAGTACTTTAGCCAACCTCAATCCGTTTTTGGACACCAACAGGATTCTACGGGTAAATGGCAGGTTATCGGACTCCTCTCTCCCGTATAGAGAACGATATCCCATTATTCTCCCTGGTAACTCGAGATTTTGTCAACTATACTTATCTCATTTGCACACGTTCCTCGCACATGGTGAATGCAATCAAATGTGTAGAATGGTGCAAACTGAATTCCACATTTTCCGCTTAAAACCGAGAATTAAAAGTATAATACACAAGTGCAAAACATGCATTATATACAAACAAAAGTCATGCTCTCAGATAATGGCGCCCTTGCCCCCTGATCGTTGCACATTCTCACCTCCATTTAACACAACAGGTGTTGATTTCGCCGGTCCATTTGAACTGAAAAGTTCAACTCTTCGCAAAGCTCCAATTATAAAGGGCTATGTGAGCGTTTTTGTCTGCTTCTCAACAAAAGCTGTGCATCTCGAAGCCTGCTCGGACTTATCGTCGGCAGCTTTTGAGGCCGCATTCGCCCGTTTTGTTGGGAGGCGGGGACTCCCCCAAAGGGTAGTATCCGATAATGGACGCAATTTTATTGGAGCCAGCAGAACATTGCTTAGAGATTTTTCGCAGTTTATAAAGGTAACAGCAAGTGACATTTCTCAGAAATACTCTACCCACGGCTTTGAATGGAGCTTTATCCCACCTCACGCACCTCACATGGGCGGCCTTTGGGAAGCGGCAGTGAAAAGCTTCAAACTGCACTTCAAAAAGATTGCTGGCGCCCATAGGTTTACATTTGAACAATTTGCAACTGTGTTGGCTCGAATCGAAGGAGTTTTAAACTCCCGCCCTATCTCCGCAATGTCGGATGATCCCACGGATTTGACTGCTTTAACCCCAGGACATTTCCTCAAAGGTTCACCCATAATGGCTTTGCCAGAACCAATCTCTCCTAGCATGTCTCTGATTAATAGATGGCTCAAATTGAAAGCGATTCATCACCAGTTTGCTCTAAGATGGAAAAATGAATATCTCAAAACGCTTCACAAGCGATATAAGTGGAAAACTCCCACTCCCAACATGCAAATAGGAGATTTGGTAGTAGTTATAGATGATTTATTGCCCCCTAATGAATGGCGTTTGGGAAGAATTGAGAAAACGTATATTGGCTCTGACAAAAACGTGCGAGTAGCAGATGTACGCACTGCAACAGGCATTATAAATCGTCCCATTGTGAAGTTATGTTACTTGCCTTTTCTCAACTCTAATCCATCAGCTCAAAATAATTAATTAATTCAAAATTTTCAAACCCTACACTGCAGCACATTCTCCATAATTGTGGAGGATGGTTCTTCAACTAATCTACTCTATCTTTTACATTTTCCAGAGATAACCACCGACGTGATTCGGATATATATAAATGTATGTTTTGCAAACAGTTCCATGCCATTCGATTTTGTAGGAAATTTCTGCAAATGAACCCTACTGAACGAAATAGGATAGTACGGCGACTTAATTACTGCGTAAATTGCCTCGCAAGAAGCCATCGGTTCCGAGATTGCCATTCCAACGATAGATGCAGGAAATGTGGAAATAAACATCACACCTTGTTGCATCCAAGAAACAACCCACCACTACAACACAGATTGGCAGTTAAAGCCAAGAAAACCGCCAAACCAACCTCCAATGAAAACCAACCGGCACCAGACTCTTACGTCTTATCTGACGCCATTCGGTCTCTAGCAACCGTATTATGCGCCAGTCATAGTGCAGCAAAACAACCGAGACGGCGGCATGTCTAAACTAAAACGTTTAGACTTATTTTAATTATTTATTATTTGAAATTATAAAAGAAACGGAAATTATTGTGAATTATTAATGTATAAAAAGAATAATGATTAATTTTAAAATTATTGTGAATTATCTGAAATGGATAAAAAAGATAAAATTAAGAGATAAAAAATGAATTAACATTGTACATTTGCAAAGTAAAAATGTCCTCTTTCGTCATCCTGAACCCAACTGGTGAGCATCGACATTCTCAATAAACTCTAATATAATCGAACTAACCTCTTGTTCTTTTATTATTTTACTTCCCATTTTTATTTATTCAACTATTTCACAATTGAAATTCATAATTTCTCACTCAATGAGAAATTATGTTTCAAAGTTGAATAATATTATAATTTTCTCTAAGTGCAGCGTTAAAGCTCTCTGAGGAAGTAAATCCCTCATCTATACAGTCCACAACAACAACAAATCCCAACTGGAGTGACGTAACTCATTAATCACCCAATCATAATCAATGCGTGCAATTCAGCTACCAACAACTCCAGAGCGTTCTAATTTCTCCACTTGGTGTTACAAACATTTGGCGCGAAACTAACTTATAATACCCTAGACCACGAAGTGGTGTAGGGTATAATTAGGGAGTACTCAAAAAATCAAGAAAAAATTCCAACAGGATCGGGTACCGGGCAATAATGGGTTAATATTGCGATCTCATCATTAGGTTGTTTTTCGAATTACTAATACAATTAGATGGCTTATAAATTCGACGCCTCCGAGCAATAGTATGTTAATTGTGAAAAGTTAGTTTTGCAAGAGAGGCGTTCAATAATTTAATATTTTTAACTAAGTTATATATAAAAGTTCGAACAGTGAGTATAACTTTTTATTGGATTGGCCGAATATCACCAAAATTTCAGAGACCGTAGAATCTAGTCGACTTAGCATATTATTGTTTGGAGTTGTCAAAGTGCTTGTCAAAGTAATGGATTGATTTGTGCAACTGTGTTACTTCAAAAGTTCTAAAATTCGAAACACAAATTTTCCAAAAAAGTCCAAATTTTATCTTTTTTTGCAGGTGAAAATTTCTGTTAATTTCATAAATAAGATATTATTCAGCCGCATTAAATTTATGATAGGCTATCTCATAAATTGCCAATTTTTCAAAATTGTCACATAGCAAAACACCGATTAGAAAATTTATATGTTGACTCTTTGTCGGAAAGAAAAAGCCTTTCCCTGCCCTAAATCACATAATTTGGGACATATTTTCCCACTTTAGAAATTGTGCATTTTGATGTACAAAAAAGCAAAAATTTTCATATATTTTGGATATATATTTTCCACATAATCCGAAAAAATCAGTTCTATATAAATCACTATTTTCATAAATATATTTTCTTATCGAATTTTTAGATTTCATTTGTAATGCAGCTCAATAAGTGTGTCAGTATCTTTGATATTATTAAAGCTCTTGTTCTGTTCTTTCCAAAATAGTGCTTCAAAATTGTAATAAGATTTACCAAACCCTGCGAAAATGCCACATAAAGAGAATGAAAGCTATATCTAAATCTAAGCCGATCTGACCAATTTTTGCACCAAATAGTAATGCCTGTCTAAAAATAGTTGATGATGATGGGTAATTATTTTTCTGTGCGTACATATATTGTGAAAAAGGCGCTTAATGTTTTCCTCTTTTATGCCACAAAGTTTCCTTAGACCGCACCTGTCCGACCACACACACATACATTTAACAATTTTGGCAATGCATTTGTTGTGTTGGCATCACCTGAAATCCTTTTGTGACCTCAACTAGTTTTGTACCAAAAGGGGGCAGCAACAACAACAACAGCAACGATAAAAACAGGAAGACTACAACTGGCAGTGACAAAAGCTGTGGCATCATAATCACCACCTCCGAATACTTCATCATCTAAAGCAGCCAAAATAGAAAAAAAAACTAAAATACATGCAACATAAAGGCGAACAATGGCCGGAGCTTGTGCCGAACTCGCCGTAGTGGTTGCCTACAACAAAGGCAACAAGAGCAGTGCGAGTTCTACTACATGAAAGAGCAATTTCGGCGAGTAAACGAATTCTAATCCGCATAAAAGATGACATGGTTGCACCTACGCCATGCGTAAATATCTATGCATGTATTTGTAACTACAGTAGGTGGACAAAAGTACTGAACCAGATAAGATACGGACTCGTGTTTTTTAATAATACCCAGTGCTATTTTGACTGCTGACATCTGACACTCGAAAGGAAGTAAGAGTCTCATTTTAAATCGAGTTAGTTCGTTTGTTGATCGATCCCATCTCATCCAGCGAACTGAGTTCGATATAATTTTTGTACTAACTGAAATGGTGCAATTGCTTAATGTCGGCTCCGGAGGCTTAATGCTATTTATTAGAGATCTTTTAAAATGATGTTTATTCATAAATTTCCACAGCCATAATACGATAATACCGCCGCTGAATAATGTATTCACGAAAGCGTACTATAAATTTGTGCCCTTCCATGGCAAAAGATAATATTTTAGGCAAAACCAATTAAAAAGTAGTAAAATTCAGCCTGGCCGAATTTAGTATACCGTCCACCATGAAGTACATTCCACAGTAGTACCAGCCTATTAGAGGCTGTCGGGTTTTCATAGATGAGTAGTAACAAATAAAAAAATGTTGATATATTTATGCAAATTGCAAAACTTATATTCAATTGAAAACAATCACCTCCTCTTATACGGACTTGATTTACGTGTAGTTGTAGATATGGTCATGGAAACAACATGCATTTATAATTTTGAAAATATAAGGATTCGGAAAGTTTTAGTTTTACTAAACTTCTTCACCAACTAAAAACAAGTGAGGGAAGGCTAAAGTCGGGCGGGCCGACTATATGATACACTCCACTTTCTATCTGAATACAATTCAATTCGGTAAAAAAGTGAAATCGGGAAGAATTTTTGTATGTTTTCTAATCACAGACTAATATGAACTGGTCCAATTTGTCAAATCGAGTAGAATATTTGTATCGTAGCTATATCCAAACATGGAATGAAGTGATTAACTTTCACAATCAATTTGAAGAAATTCAGTGGAAATATGAGGTTTCTGGGGCCAAAAAAGTCAATACGGGAGCGAAATTTTTATGGGAGCTATATGTAAATCTGAACCGATCTGACCAATTTTCACCATGGCTGTTTCTAGTAGCATTATAAGATATTTTGCAAAATTTGAAGAAGATCTGTTAAAATATGTGCTTTATAGAGTGAAAAAAGTGAAATCGAGTGTGAAATATGTGTGGGAGCTAATATAAATCTGAACCGATCTCACCCATTTGCAACATGGCTGCTTCTAGTACAAATATGAGATATTTTGCCTAATTTAAAGATAAACTGATACAATATGTGGTTTCTGGAACAGATAAAGTCAAATCGGGAGCGATATTTGTATGGGAGCTATATACAAATCTGAACCGATCTGACCTATTTTCACCATAGGTGTTCCTAGTTTAAATATAAGATGTTTCGGGAAACGATTTTCTTCAAATTAAATAGCGTTCGTCCTTGTCCCGAAAAACTTCGCTGTGCAAAGTTTCGTTTGGTTCTGGCTACAATTGCGACCTGTATCGTTATTACAAGAATAGATGGACAGACAGACGGACATTGCTAAATCGATTCAAAAAGTGATTCTAAGTCGATCGGTATAATTAACAATGGATCTATCACGCCTCCTTTTGGGTGTTACAAACAAATGCACAAAGACATAATACTCTCGTGGAGTGTATAAACACACCCATATAAAGGATGTTTTTTAAAGAGCATGGCACCTTAAAATGAAACAAAAGATAGAAATAATGTCAGAATGTATTTATTACAATCTGTTAGATAGGTTGTGGTGGCAATGAGAAAGTAAGCATCTGACACACTTATATCAGACGAGGTCTTGAGTGAAATAAGAGTACAAGAGGATGAACTGAAAGTCGGCCCCGCCCGTCCTATAATTGGACGTGGTATTTTAATTATTATTTTTTCCAATATTTCACTAATGAAACATCAATATATGTAAACCATTAAACATGAGGACATGGTAAAAGTACACAAACATCGCAAATTGCAAAACAACAAGTTAGTAAGTTTCAGTCGGTCGAACCGATTTATTTTAAGGGCCAATGTTGATTTTGAATAAAACACAAATCATTTAGGAAATTATTGTCATTTCTTTGTATTATGATAATATTGGTAAGGTTCAATTATGTATGGAACAAAATATCGGCAAAATGTCCGCCACGACCTCGGCGACACACCTCCATCGATGGTCCAAATTTTCGATGACGCTGAGGCATAATTTAAGTTCTATGCAGTTAATGTGCCGAATTATCTCATCCTTTAGCTGCCGAATTGTTCCCGGCTTATCTTTTCTTTCAAATAACCGCAAAGAAAGTAGTCCAAAGGTGTCAAATCACATGATTTTGGCGGCCAATTGACATCGCCACCACGTAAGAGCCATTTTTTTGCGTTAGCTGTGTGGCAAGTGGCACCGTCCACATCTATATCTTCCAATTCGGGCCATAAAAGGTTCGTTATCATCTCACGATAGCGAAGACCATTCACAGTAACTATCTGACCGGCCTGATTTTGGAATAAATGCCGCCAGCCCATAAACCGCACTCCATTCTGCATACTTTTCTGATTATTTCCCTTTTCCAAAATGTCGGTACTTTTTATATTTCCAAAATATGTCTATTGAAATATAAGACAACAAGTAAGGAAAGGCTAAAGTCGGGCGGGAAAGACTATATGGTACCCTCCACTTTATTTCCCATTACAATGGAATTCAAATTAAAAATTGATATCGGGAACCATTTTTGTATGGTCAAATCGAGAGCGAAATTTGAATGAGAAATCTGAATCGAGATGGCTCACTCTCACCATGGACGTTTCAAGTTGAAACAGAAGGTGCTGTGATAAATTTAAAGAAAATCGGTTAAATTATCTGGTTTCTATAGCGGAAAAACACAAATCCGGAGCGAAATTTATATTGGATTTGTATATAAATATAAACTGAAATAACTCACTTTCAACATAAATGTTTCTAGTTGTGGGTGTTGCCCACAAATATACCGGCGCTAAGCAAAATTTAAATCCTTCCATACACATGCTCTCTAAGAGTGACGGTTTAGCCGACTCGATTTACAACCACCATGCAACATTCAAGCATTTCTGAGTTTTTGACAAAGTTCTTTAAAAGAAAATTTAATTTGAAAGGGAATGTTTGTTTTTCTTTAAGGCTGAATAAGTAAGCTGCGATAACAAAACCCTAAATAAAAACATAAAATTTCAATCAAAATTATAATTGTTGATATATTTAAAAACTAAATATATCAACAATTGTTTTCTCATGTTGGGTCTAATGGTACTCTTACCACATTTGTAGAACAGTAGCAAATATACACATATTCCTACGTTCAATCTCGACTCCGGTTTTCGTACCTTTGCGAAAATATTTCCTTATAAATTCCCAAATTAAGCTGCCTTCATAGCACTTTTCGGTAATAAGATCCCAGAGTTAACACTTAGGTAAAGCCCTACACGCGAAGAAAAGTCGGACATGCCCGACTTTATTACAAAACCTGCTAAGCGGTTATGACTAGTGCATTTTGAGTCAATACTTGTGCCAATCAGTGTTCACTGCAGTTTGGATTTTGCAAGGACATATGGCAAAATGAAATTAAAAAAACAACTGCTCTGTGTTGGTTTCTAGAACAGCGTACAACGCATATGCTGTTAACGATAATAGTTTTCTGCGTAATTTGTTCGCAAAGTGTTTGAAAGGCTCCCTGGAGGAGTGGGATGTGGAGGAGTGGCCACACAAACACACACATATGAGAGTCAAAACTCTTGTGTACTCACACTAAAGCATGCAAGTTGTGAGCTTAGTCGCTCACTCTGCTACAAATACGAGTATAAAATATACGTTAATATGCACAAATATTTCGAACATGAACACTGCCCCAGGACACCCATAGTTTCCTTCCGTTGACATTCTAAACAAAGCTGCAATTACACATTTTTCACTTCCGAATTTTAATTTTAACCCCTCTTTGTTGTTGCTGTTTGGGGCTGGCGAGTGTGCGAGTGTTTCTTTCGGAGCGTGATTAAGTGCTGCATAGTCCTGTGTATGTGTGAGTGTGACATTAGTTTTGGCCATTCGTGGCATTATACACAAAAACCATTTCCAGCATTTGGTATCCTTTTATGGCGTTTTTACACTTTATTGAGTATTTACTTTATGGATTTTAGAAGGCTTTCTCTCGGTCCCATGATCTCGCTCGCTTTATAAACAATTTGGAATATTGCGGTTGTAAGAAAATTAATGGGATGCTCCCGTTTCTATGCGGTTTTTGGTAGTTATGGCCAGTGCTGTTCGCCGACCGAACAGTTCCGCTTAAAATATGCCATAACAGAGAATTAAGCAATTATGTAAGGATACTCTAGAAATTGAAATATTCGCAAATGAATGTAAGTTGTGGCGCACGTAGAGTTGGATTTAGGAATTTCTTTAATCTATTCCACAATTGTTGTCCTAAATTTTGAAAAGGTGTTAACAATGATACAAGTACATGAGATTCATCTATTAAGGAATTTTGTGGCAAACCAGCATACGAAGGTTTTCCAAATGTTAGATGAAACTTAGTCGGTGTGTTTGATCTTGCTAGATACCATGTTAGACGAAATTGTTTTGAAAACGTTGGCTACGCAAAACAGTAGTTCCAAATTGATTTTTTAATCAATTCATTCAAAATGGGTTAAATCTGAACCGGTTTTTACCACAGATATAAGGTGTAGTGCAAAATTTTATCAAATCGTTAAATTGTGCAAAATTTGAATAAATTCATCAATTTTTTTTCGACAGTTATCGTTAAAAATTTCTGCCCATCATTTTATGCCAATATGGGCATCTAAACAAAACTTGTAATCACATGTCGGAATAATTGTCCGATTCTATCGAAACTTGACACAAACGATTTTTGCACGGACCATATTTGAAGGAAATCGGTTCTGATTTAGATATAGCCTCCATACAAATGTCGCCCCCGATTTGACTTTTTCCGCTCTAGAAACCACATATTGTACCCGATTTTCTTTAAAATTGTCACAACATCTTATAATCCAACTAGAAACATCTATGGTGAAAGTGGGTTCAGATTTAGATATAGCCCCAATATATAGCCCAATGTTGCTCCCGAATCTTTAACCGATTTTGGCGGGTTACATAGTGTTTCCATGTTTCAATATACCCCCATACAGATGTCATTTCCGATTTAACATTTTTTGTCAAACACATACATTTATAGGATTCAAAAATCCTTCCCGATTTCGCTTTTTACCGAATTGAATTGTAGTGAGATAGCAAGTGGGCTGTATCATATAGTCGTCTCCGTCCGTCTTTAGCCTTTCCATACTTGTTGCCCATATGTCCATACTTTAGTATAACCCAGATGGGGCCCCATTCTGCTTTATTACAGCTCTAGAAACTACATCTTACTTCGGATCTGCATCAAAATTTGCTGATCATTATATGTTTCAACTAGGAATACCTACCGTGAATGAGAAATATATAGGTGCACGTTTTGGAACAGGCCTCACGTGTTGTTATAGGCCCCCTTCAAATGTCCGTCCGATTCATCCTATTACCGCTGTATAATCTGTATTTATCATTGGATCTTGATCAATTTTTCCATATCTTATTATATTTACTTTACTCGCAGGGAGTGGTGCAGGGTATTATATAGTCGGCCCCGACCGACTTTAGCCGTTCCTTACTTGTTTATAATCACATTAAACCTAAAAATACTTATGCTTTAGTCACAGCCCTTCTAGTACCTCCCACACAATTGTCTCTGTCCAAGGTAATTTTAAATGCTGTTATACCGCTGCCTTAAATCTCTTATGATTTCATATTTGATCATGTTCTTTTTACAATTATTTACAAATGTGTAGGTTGTGTTCAATTGCCATAAACTTCGAGTTCCTCCCAAACACATAATCCGGCGCTAAATAAAATTTAAGTCCTTCCATACACATGATCTCTGAGAGTGAGGGTATATAAGCTATATATAAGGTTTTATATAAGCTACATCCATTCACGTATATATCTTTCTATGGAGAATGCAGGAAATACAGAGATTTTATTAAAAAGGCGAATATTTTTGATCCACGTAGTTAAACTACAAAAAATATTTAGATTGCTCAAAGTGTCGTCTTTCATTTGGTACCAAGGTCTTCCTATGACTAGCAGAAAAACTTTAATAAATTGTTGAATTTTAAGCGAGAATTCGACCAGGAACTAAAAACTGAGTACACAGTTATGCTATATTTTGTCACTACTTTCAGAATATTATAGAATTTTATGTTATGTCGAACATAGAAAACTAGGGGATAGATAGAAGAAGTACGTGTAACGTTCGAAACATGTGGTATATAGTTTTTCATTGTCGGACTTTTTTCCGGGATACCAGGATTAATTCTTCAATAATATTTTTGCTTAAAAATTTATAAAAAATTTCACTAAAAACAACAAAAATAACAAATTATAATTTCGTGTTGTTGATTAGTGATCGATTGATTGATTTTCTATGAGTTTTGAATGTAATACGTTCGAATATCAGCTAACTCGATCAATTAATTTCTTCCTAAGAAGGAAATCTTTGCTTTTGGTAAAGGAAAGGAGGAAAAATTCTCGCAAAAAATGTACCTGGAAAAGTATACATTCAATTTTGTTAGATTCAGAATCGGTTGAAGAGTCTTCTTCTTTCCGCAATACGATTTCTTAATGCAAATTGGCCGTGGTGATTATGTTTATGTTTAAATACATCCGCACTCTCGCCAATTTTACATTAAATATAACTATTAACAACTTTACGGATACGCAACATAACATTTAAAATTTCTACTGACTTTCTTAACTTAAATGTTATAATTATTTGATATATGCAGATTAGATAGCTTCGATAACCAACTGGAAATTCCGAACCAATTCACAGTGCAACTCGAAACCACCACTACGTGATCAAAAAACAAAAAAGACCCGCGTCTCCCAGTTTTGCCCAAAGTCATGCACTTTTTTATGGGTTCTCAAAGATTTGGGTCCCCGTTGTCATATTTGCAAAAAGTGATCATTTTCTCAGGCTCAGATCTTGCAAACCGTTTGTAATTTTAATTTACTCTCTGAGGCAAAGTGGTAGCTCTTGTCATAAAGAACAAAAATTGTGATCATATAAAATTAAAAAACTTTATCTTCAATGTCAAAATCGCAATTTGATTTTTTTAATATTTTTCCCCTGTTCAGGTCGATAGGTAGCAAACCGTTAAAATTCTCAATGAACAACTTTCAGAACATATGAACTTCCTAGGAATGAGCCTTAATACCGATTAGGTAGGAAAAATATATCTTGCAGGACTGTTTCTGTTAATGATCAGTCCGACTACAGTGCGTATGAGTGATATTTTATTTAATCAACAGCAAGTATATGCTACCTACACACACTATAGCCTATAAGATTTGATCGACGACATTTGCGATGTTGACCTTGAAGATGAAGTTTTTTTTATTTTTATTTTATGTTGACAAAATCAAAATCAAATAAAACAAGTAAGAAGGCGTTAAGTTCGGCCGGGCCGAATCTTATATACCCTCCACCACGGAGTGCATTCCACAGTATTACCAGCAGATTAAAGGATGTCGATTTTACATAGAAGCACAGTACCATATTACGAAAATTGTGATATTTGTATGCACATTATTATATTTGTTTACTATTTCAAACTATAATGTATACTTATGCGCACTGTTTAAAATCGACAATCAGTCGCCATTAGAAAGAAGCAGTTTCAGATACAGACAAAGTGATAAGAAAAGTATAAATTTTAAAGATATCCCCATTCGCCCCATTCTCTGCCCAAATGTACAAATTTCGAAAAAAACCCTTTTTCGTGTATTCATAGACAGAATGTATACACCGAATTTCATGATTTCAACATCAGCGGTTTGGTAGGTCCCATTTTATCCCTCTTTTTAATTATATCCCTTAAGAGTACGAATTTCGAAAAATCCCTCTATTTTACGTGTCTATGCAATTAGAGGGATGTACACACCGAATTTAATGATTCTAGCTGTTGTCGTTTCATTGGTACCATATTTTATCCCTTTTTCCCATTTCGCCCGCTAAAACTTTTATTTTTTTGTGGTGCTTCCAAGCTACAAGAGGAATGTCCGCAACAAATTTTAACTGTATGAAAATAAGAAATTTAATTAATAAGCCAAGGCTACCAATAGTTGTATACTATATATAATGGATATAATACTTCAATTCATAAAGTAAATATAAGGGAGAAATCATAAATAGCTTAAATATTGGGGGATAGAGAGTGTATTTTCAGCTACAGTCATTTGGTTGGTTGTATTTCCATCCTATTTTAATTTCAAAAGTATAAATTTTGAAAATACCTTATCTCTCACGTACGCAGTACAAGACAACTTCATGATTCTACCATTTTTTGGCGTAAAAGCAACAAAATAAAGTACGAATTTGGAAAAAAATATTTTACGTGGCTATGCAGTCAGAGGAATGTATACACCGAATTCCATGATTCTATCAGCGGCCATTTTGTTGGTACCATTTTTATACCCTTTTTCCAATTTTGCCCCTAAGGAGTACGACCATCTAAAATCTCTTTATTTTACGTATCTACACAATTAGAGGGATGTACACACTGAATTTCATCATTCTAGCTGTATTCGTTTAGTTGGTACTATTTGTATCCCCTGTAGCCATTGTATCCCTTGAAAGTACGAATTTGGAAAAAACGTTTTATTTTTCGTGTCTACGCAGTCAGAGGAATGTCTACTCCGAATTTCATGATCCTAGCTGCTGTCATTTGGTAGGTACTATTTTTATCCCCTTTTTCCATTTGAACCCCAAAAAGTACGAATTTTGGAAATTTCTTTTATTTTACGTGTCTACGCAATCAGAGGAATGTATATATCATATTTCATTATTCTAGGTGCAGCCGTCAGGTTGGTACTATTTTTATCCATCTATCCCCATTTAACCCCCTAAAAGTACGAATTTAGAAAAAAATACTTTTATATTATGTATCTACCCTATTAGAGGAATGTACATGCCAAATTTCGTGTTTCTATCTGTTGTCGTTTGATAGGTACCATTTTTATCCCTTTTTGTCCCGTTTCGCCCCCTACAAATACAAATCACTCTATGGTGCCCTTTTATGACATTGACAGGGAATGCACATTGCAAATATCAAGTAAATTCAAGCTAATATGTTCAAAAACATGCTGAAATACTCTAAATATTAGGGGTATTTTCAGTCCTTGTGATGGAAAAATTTTTCCCTCTGGGCCGATTTCGTCCACTTTCAATACCAACCGATCTACAACCATAAGACACATTTAGGAAAAGTTTGAACCTCCTAGCTCATTTCGTTCGGCCGCTATCGTGCTTTCAACAGACAGACGGACAGATGGACATGGCTATATCGTCTTAGAATTTTACCACGACCCAGAATGTATATACTTTATGGGGTCTCCGATGAATATTTTAAGGTGGAGGGTGGAGGGTATAAAAAAATCATCAAACATCATTCCAAACTGTTTGCAAGATATGAGCCTGAAAATATTGTCACTGTTTTGCAAAAATGACACCGAGGCCCCACATCTATATGGCCCATAAAAAAGTGCATGACTTTGGGCAAAACTGGGAGACACGGGTCTTTTTTTGGTCTTTTATCACGTATTGGTGTCCTTATATGGCTATAGTTCCATGACTTAAAAACTTATCGGGATTCCCTGGAAATGCATCCCGGGATATCTCGAGAGAAAACCACGTGGTATCATCTGTACCTCAATTCGCCGCTCAGAGTTATATGCTGAAGATGATTTAATTTAGATAATTGATGCGAATAGTTTAAGCTTTCGATCTTCAGATCGAGAAAATAGAACTCACCTTTGATAACTAAGGACGGGTAAAAATTTAATAAATGATTAATTCCTTTCAAACAACATCACGAATTGTAAACTTTAAATGTACTTCTTGTTGGCTCCATCCTCAGGGGAATATCTTTTCGTTCATTAGTGAGAAATACAATTGATATTGGTAATCGCAATATGTATTTTTTAACAAAACCCAAATTTTCATCGTCTGCATACATTGCCATTGAAATTTCGCTGTATTATTAAATTAAAAAGAGAATTTTGAAAAAAAAATAAACATTTCGGACATATAAATTATGATTGTTTCAAAAGACTATATTTCGATTATCGTTTGGTAGCTGATAATCTTGTACAAAAATTTATTTGCAACATTTTTTACACTTAAACTCTTCCCTTAGCTCAACAATTACTCACAGCATTTTCCGCTAAAGACTTATCATATTATATTATCATATTATGTTGATAAAATAAGAGAAAGGAAAAAACTACAACCTTTAAATATTGAAGGAAAACACGATCACGATGCTGAAACAAAAAACTATTTAATAAAATCCTTCCGACTTGTATGCGAAACTGAATGACAAGTGGAGCATAAGTCTGTATGAGTACCTACTCGTGCAGTTGGTAAATTTTAGCGTATGTGTACACAACCCAGTTACAGTGGGGAGTAGTCAAGTAGCACAGTTAAATGTCACAATTCAAGGCCAGCCATTTTTACTTCATCACAAACTGCACTTTGTTATTCCTTTTCAGTTCAGCGTGAAATTCATATGTCAATTCAATTCCACACTTTTTATGACACTCGAAGGGATTTAAGCAATCTATTCAAAATGTGCACATAGGAATAGTACTCACAAACTTAGTTTATGTTCGAAGCTGGACGAAATCGACATTCCCTTTCTGGTACCACCCAAACAAATTTTCCATATTCCTATGTTAAATTAAAAGGAATATAATCAGTTAGATTTATATAATTGAAACAGTTTTTAAAATTTAATTAAATTAATTTTATCTGTAAAATCTTACTATATTCTTCTTATATTCCAACGGACAATAATTCGCTCAGGTTCAGCTGAAAATGTCCATTTTTCATAGAAATTACTTTAGTTATATAATTTGTATTCTCAAAACGCAAAGCACCGATTACAAAAGTAAATACTGAATTTTATCCACGGACATAACTGTTCATAATAGAATTATTTCTTCTGGTTCACGATTGAAACAAAAGAATTGCGGCCATTTAAAAAAAAAACATGTGAAAGTTATATGTTTCCGTTCAAAAATTATAGAACTAATTCCAAAAGATCGATTTGGAATCACTATACACCATTTTATTAAAATTTTCTCTCGAACTGCTTCCTCCATATTTGCTTAATCACTATTGCTATATCATTATTGGATTGTTGGCATAACATCAGCAATTTTTATACACTCCACGATAGTATGTATTATATCTTTGTGCATTTGTTTGTAACACCCAAAATGAAGCGAGATTGACGCATTGTTATTTATACTGATCGACATAGAATCACTTTTTGAATTGGTTTAGCTACGTCCGTCTGTCTGTCTGTCCCTCCGTCTGTCTGTCCATATATTCTTGTAATCAGAGTACAGGTCGCAATTGTACCCATGGGTAAACTGGGTCAGATCGATTCAGATTTCGCTCCAGATTTGACTTCTTCCACTCTACAAACCAAATATTTTAACAGATTTTCTTAAAATCTTGCAAAATACCTTATATTTCAACTATAAACAAATTTATATATAGCTCCCATACAAATTTCGCTCTCGGTTTGTCTTTTTCCTAACAAACATTGCCACAATTATTGCGGGCCAAGGAAGGACGCTTTTTAATTTGAAGCAAATCTGTTCAGATTTAGATATAGCCTCCATACAAATATCGCTCTCGGTTTAGATTTAGATTTGTATGGGAGCTATACAAATTTCGCTCTTGATTTAACTGTTTCCGCTCTACACACCACATATATTAACCGATTTTCAAATAAGGCACAACACCTTATATTTCAACTTAAAACATCTGTAGTGAAAGTAAGTTAGATCACATAGTCGACCCTAAATTTGATATTTTGTTATGAGTGCTTCCCACAGGTCAACTTTTTATCCAACGTAACTTTCAAGTACGCTGAGTCAGTAAAAATTGTGAACAAAGTGAGAGATAATACAGATCCTTGTGGTAGACCCATAGTTTTATTGTGTGAGTAGATTTTCTACTTTCGATGTATACTTCAAATATCATTTCAGTCAGAATTTTTTTTTAAGTTTCTGATTGGATAAAAATAATGATTCAGTTTATAAATTAGCACATCATGCCAAACAGAATAGAACTCAAACTCAAACGATTCATTTGCTTTGTCAATTTTTTGTTCTGCTCAATCATAGCAGAGTTACAAGCCGAACTACAATTATCGGCGGCGGCGGCGCTACCCAAAGTAGGCCGGCGGCTTTCGGCTGATTTGCCGACTCGATCTGTAATTCGATCACCCATATATATTTGACAATTTTGAGAAAAGGGAAGGAGGATTGGTTTTTAATACATTTTCTTTTATTTATTGTCAAAAGTCTTTTCAAGTGGCTTCGCAGCGTTCGTTTGTGAGAATCATCTCCTTATAGAGGCCGGATTTGATGTTGAAAAGTCGCTTCGAAGCCACTTGAAAAGTCTTTTGACATGGTCGAAATCATGATCGTGGTAGTCTGCAGCCAAGGCTTTGCTTTGCGGTGGGTGCCTTATTTCGGGCAAAACTTTGCAGTATTTAAAAAAGTTGTTCCAGCTTAGAGAAATTCCACGTTGTGATGCGAGCGGTAAAGATCAGTCACCACTATACGGTGGTCCACTTACAAAAGTGTTATTCAAGAAGCGACAACGATGTGGTGGTGTTCGGGCCCTACACATTTAGTCCAGATTCTTCTTTGTTGGGAGATAGTATTTTGTTTTGAATTTTATGAAACTGAAGTAAATATTTATGTATATTTGCGTAATCTATGCACATTCATTCTAATGAATGTAGGCCGCTCCAAATTTGCGAACATCCATTCTGCAGTCAGTAAGTATTTGCATTTGTAATGCTGCTGCTGCTAGTTCGAAGGTCACAACTGCTTGCGTCTCCGTATTTGGCAAACGTGTGATGCATTTTTTGCCCCTCTATTTGCATATCATTTTGCAAGTTAACGGTGAATGCGTTTACCGCAGCCAACACATGGAAGCGACTGGGCAATGCGGAAATGCACACATTCACTGGTACTCGCACATCTAACTCTGTACACGGCATGCTGTACGGAATGCCCATACGACCACCGAGATGCCATACATGCATGTGTATTTACAACAGTATATCTCAGAAATATGTAGCCACTTGAAAACGCAGATAGGTTTTACGAAACTCAATACGCATGAAAAATAATGGATAACGTTACAAGGGCATACTAGACTGGTAGGTCTATGCTTAAATAAGCTAGAATGGCATGGAATTGTATTCATAATTTGTTATTGTTTTTAATGTTTGTTTTCGATTTTTGATTTGTGGAACATACGTTAACATACTTCGAGTGTGATTAATCCGACTTTATCCTTAACGGGTAAGAAATAAAGGATAAAGCTTTCCACAGTATTCACGAAGAGCACACGTAACAATTCACTGCAAATAACGAAATCATGGGGACGCACATCCGTATTCCAGACTTTCACAACTTTCTTCCCGTTTTAAATAGAATTCGGGGAAAAAGTGATATCGGGAACAATTTTTGTATGGGTACTATATAAGTTGTCTCTAGCGTGGAAAAAGTCCAATCGAGAGCGCAATTTGCATGGAAGCTAAAGGGTGATTTTTTAAGAGCTTGATAACTTTTTTTTTTAAAAAAACCCATAAAATTTGCAAAATCTCATCGGTTCTTTATTTGAAACGTTAGATTGGTCCATGACATTTACTTTTTGAAGATAATTTCATTTAAATGTTGACCGCGGCTGCGTCTTAGGTGGTCCATTCGGAAAGTCCAATTTTGGGCAACTTTTTCGAGCATTTCGGCCGGAATAGCCCGAATTTCTTCGGAAATGTTGTCTTCCAAAGCTGGAATAGTTGCTGGCTTATTTCTGTAGACTTTAGACTTGACGTAGCCCCACAAAAAATAGTCTAAAGGCGTCAAATCGCATGATCTTGGTGGCCAACTTACCGGTCCATTTCTTGAGATGAATTGTTCTCCGAAGTTTTCCCTCAAAATGGCCATGGCGCCATCTTGTTGAAACCACATGTCAACCAAGTTCAGTTCTTCCATTTTGGGCAAAAAAAAAGTTGGATATCATCTCACGGTAGCGCTCACCATTCACAGTTACGTTACGATTCGCATCATCTTTGAAGAAGTACGGTCCAATGATGCCACCAGCCCATAAACCGCACCAAACTGTGACTTTTTCTGGATGCATTGGTAGCTCTTGCAATGCTTCTGGCTGATATTCACTCCAAAATCGACAATTCTGCCTATTTACGTACCCATTGAGCCAAAAATGAGCTTCGTCGCTGAACACAATTTCTTTCTTTCTGAACTTTCTTAACAGAGCACGCATTTTGATAATAAAATTCAATGATTTGCAAGCGTTGCTCGTTAGTAAGTCTATTCATGATGAAATGTCAAAGCATACTGAGCATCTTTCTCTTTGACACCATGTCTGAAATCCCACGTGATCTGTCAAATACTAATGCATGAAAATCCTAACCTCAAAAAAATCACTCTTTATATATAATTGTGAACCAACATAAAGGTGGATAAAATATGTATACTTCTTCATATGTGTATACTTCTCATACAAATGATACTTCGATCTTTATCGACGAATTAACTCGGATCTTTTTCAAAATTGTCAGGTGACGATATATTCTATGTGGAACTACCTACAGTAGAAGTGGTACAGTCTCCACTAATGTGACCCTACGATGTATCGTATTGCCTCATAAATGTATGATGAAATTTCAACTCATACTATACTGAACAATACAAGTCCAAGTTTTGATAAAGGACACATAAAGTCGTGATTAAAACATGTGGGTTTAATAATGAGAACCCAAAACGTTTTAGCCCCACCCAGAGTAAATTTTTTTTTAAATTTATCAATGTCATCGTTAGGGGTGTTTACACATAAAAACTTATTGTAAATCACGGAATCTAGCTATACTTCTGTGAGTACGTTTGATAGATGAAAGTGCATACCTTAAAGGAACATGACCAACCTAAACACAACGTGGAATGTTTTCAAACAGAGCAAATTGTAAAGCTGAAAAGAAGATCATTTATCAATTACTATACTACTATTACTATGCGATTTGCCATAATTTTTAATGTAGTAGAAGTAGGTCTGTATGTACTGTAATTCTATACATAAACTTTTTTGTTATTTTTCCCCAAATAAGATAGAAACAAGTAAGTAAGTTGGCTAAACCGACTTATACATATCCTCCCTCCCAGAGTACATATATACGGAAGTTATAAGGAATTAAATTGTTCGTAGGGCAGGATCATTTGTTTGGAAGGTACTACTTCCGCATTTACAAAACAACCGTATAAACATAATGAAATATCAAGTTATAGTGGATTCCATGCACCGGTATAGAAGTTATGAAGGATTTAATATTATCTAGGATAGAGAAAATTGTGTGGGAGATACAAGAATAGGCTTTAGCCACATAAATATTTATACACTCCACGAGAGTATTATGTCTTTGTGCAAATAAGGAAATGTCAAAGTCGGGCGGGACCGACTATATGATATCATCCACTTTCTACCCCATTACAACTAAATTCCGTAAAAATGTGAAATTGTGAACGATGTTTGTGCGGGTACTACATCATGAACCGGATGTGACTTACGTTCACAAATTTTTGTTTTCAGCTAACATATAACGTTCTCTGCAAAAATTAGATCAAAATCTTTAATGCCTTGAGAGAAAAAATTCAAATAGGGAAGGTCATTTCTATGAGGGTTGTATTAAAGCCTGAAAAGATTTCGCCCACATTCACTATAGGTTTTTCTAGTTGAAATATAATAAGTTTTGCCAAATTCGAAGAACATCGGTTAAAATATATGGTTTCTAGAGAGGAAGAAGTCAAATCGGGAGCGACATTTTTATGAACCCTATATCGACCCACTTTCAACATAATGTTTCCAGTTGCATATAAGTTGCTATGACAAATTTGATTAAAATATATTATAATATGTGGTTTCTAAAGCGCAAACATATTAAATGTAGACCGAAATTTGTATGGGAGCTATATCTAAATCTGATACAATCTCACTACTAAATTTGTACTAAATTTGAAACAAAATCGGTTTTTTTCAAATGGTTTCTAGATGGGAGAATTTCAATTCGGAAATTTGTATGGGAACCATATATAAATCACAACCAATATGACTCACTTTTACCACAGATGTTTCTAGTTTCTAGTTTAAGGTTTTGTGCCAAATTTGAAGAAAATTGAATAAAATATGTGATCTCTAGAGCGCAAAAAATAAATGGAGATCAAAATTTGTATGTGAGCTATATCTAAATTTCTACCGATTTCGATTCGTTCTTGGGCGGCAATTCTCACTTGTGCCAATTTCTGATAGGATCGGACAATAATTGCGACTTGTAGTTTGATTACAAGAATAGACGGACGGATAGACAGAGGGACGGACGGACATTGCTAAATCGATTCAATTGTGATTATAAGTCGGGTCTATCTCGCTTCCTTTTCAATGGTATAAACAAATGCACAAAGACTTATGTCTTTGGAGGGTATAAACATTATCATATACCAAAATATAGCTGATTCCGAATATCAGAGTGGAAGTTAAATTAGTTTTAATTTAACATAGGGTCATTTGTGTGGGAGGTACCTAGAGGGTCGTGACAATTTCGGCAATCTTCGAACTTTAACTAAGTTTGGGAAAAATATTACCAAGTGCATTGTTTGAATTGATTCCTGAGATCCATTCGAGAATTATGAATTAAGGTTGATACAAATATTTATGTAAATTATAATAATTCTTCCAAACTAAGCTTGTTTTGAAAAAAGTTTTTCAGCGATACGATGGTTAAAACGTGACTAAGATCTACCATGAAACATGATCGATTTTCAATTTTGGCGATCTTAGATGTAAAATATCTTAGAAATAAAATATATTTTTTTTCTTAAATGCAATAACTGTGGAAGCTATTGCCCTCCCCAGCAGAAATCGATTGCTACGCCAATGGTAAGTAATGATGTAATGTTATTTTATGGTCGGGCCAGCATGACTGCTTCTTCCTTTCGACTTGCTATTGAATAGTTTAAACAATTTATAAATCTGTGGTAAACAAATATTTTTTCAGACAAAATTTAAAGAAAAATATAATAAAATTTTAATATATTAAAAAATTGTGATGAATAGAAAACAAAAAATGTTCGCTGTAGCAACTTGATTGTGATGTCAGAAAAGTTCAATTTTTTTAGAATCTTTTGACACAAGAACTAAAAAAGTTTTCAAAGTTTTATTTAAATCAAAGCGATAGTTTCGTTTCACATGGAATTAATCTTGTGTAAAAAAAAACCAGTAAGGAAAGGCTAAAGTCGGGCGGGGCCGACTCTATGATACACTCCACTTTCAATCCGAATACAATTCAATTCGGTGAAAAAGTGAAAACGGGAAGGATTTTTGTATCCTGTATGTGTATGTATGTATATGTATGTGTTTGACAAAAAATGTTATATCGGAAAGGACATTTGTATGAGGATATATTGAAACCTGGAACGAAATAGGTGAAATATAAAATGTATAGTTTGGCCAAAATCGGTTAAACTTATGGGAGCAACATTTGAATTTGGGCTATATTTAAATCTGAACCGATCTTACCCACTTTCACCATAGTTTTGTTTAGTCAGATTATAAGATGCTGTGCGATATTTAAAGAAAATGTGGCTTTTAAAGCGGCAAAAGTCAAATCGGGAGCGACATTTGTGTGGGGGCTATATATAAATCTGAACCGATCTTACCCAATTTCTGCATAGTGTTTCTAGTTGGATTATAAGACGTTGTCCCAAATTTAAAGAAAATCGGGTACAATATATGGTTTTTAGAGCGCAAAATTCAAATCGGAAGCGACATTTGTATGGGGCCTATATATAAATCTGAACCGATCTAGCCCGCTTTAGCCACAGGTGTTTCTAGTTAGATTATAAGATGTTGTGCCAAATTTAAAGAAAATCGATTAGAATATGTGGCATTTAAAGCGGAAAAAGTCAAATCGGGAGCGCCATTTATATGGGAGATATATCTAAATCTGAACCGATCTAACCCAATTTCTGCATAGGTGTTTCTAGTAAGATTATAAGATGTTGTGCCAAATTTAAAGAAAATCGAGTACAATATGTGGTTTCTACAGAGGAAAATGTCAAATCGGGAACGACATCTGTATGGGGGCTATATCTAAATCTGAACCGATTTGACCTATTTTCACCATAGATGTTCTTAGTTTAAATATAAGATGTTTTGCCAAATCTGAAGACAATCTGATACAATATGTGGTTTCTAGAGCGGAAAAAGTCAAATCGGGAGCGAAATTTGTATGGGAGCTATGTATAAATCTGAACCGATCTGACCGATATTCACCATGGGTGTTTCTAGTGGAAATATAAGATGTTTTACCAAATCTGAAGACAATCTGATACAATATGTGGTTTCTAGAGCGGAAAAAGTCAAATCGGGAGCGAAATTTGTATGGGAGCTATATATAAATCTGAACCGATCTGACCGATATCCACCATGAGTGTTTCTAGTGGAAATATAAGATGTTTTACCAAATCTGAAGACAATCTGATACATTATGTGGTCTCTAGAGCGGAAAAAGTCAAATCGGGAGAGAAATTTGTATGGGAGCTATATATAAATCTGAACCGATCTAACACATTTTTACCACAGGTGTTTCTAGTTACAATATAAGATGTTTTTCCAATTTTAAAGAAAATCTGTTGTAATATGTGGTATCTAGAGTGAAAAGAGTCAAATCGGGAGTGAAATTCGTATGGGGGCTATATCTAAATCTGAACCGATTTTCTTCAAATTAAATAGCGTTCGTCCTTATCCCGAAAAACATCGTTGTGCAAAGTTTCATTTGGTTCTGTCTACAATTGCGACCTGTATCGTGATTACAAGAATAGATGGACGGACGGACGGACGGACGGACGGACGGACGGACGGACAGACAGACGGACATTGCTAAATCGACTCAGAAAGTGATTCTAAGACGATCGGTATAATTAACAATGGGTCTATCTCGTTTCCTTTTGGGTGTTACAAACAAATGCACAAAGACATAATACTCTCGTGGAGTGTATAAAAACAAAATACCTACATCTATATATATAAAAGAGTTGCGTTACTGACTGACTGACTGACTGACTTATCATTGACCAGCCTCCAGACCAAACGGCTGAAGCCAGGGTCATGAAATTTTCAGGGTAGTTCCCAAATATGACGTAGACGTCGACTAAGAAAGGGTTTTACGAAATTCGTACTTTTAGGGGATAAAATGGCCCAAAAAGGGATAAACATCGAACCTTCGTCCTGACTAAACGGCAGTAGCTATAAACATGAAATTCGGTGAGTTCCTTGTAATGACCATGCAGACGAGCTACAAATAGGGATTTTTCGAAATTTGTACTTTTAAGGACCGAGCGGGACAAAAAGGGATAAAAATGGTACCAACTAAAGTATTACAGCTAGAATCGTGAAATTTGGTATGTAAATTCCTCTGACCATATAGAAACGAAGTAATATTGGATTTTTCGAAATTTGTACTTTTAAGGGGCGAGCGGGAGAAAAAGGGATAAAAATGGTACCAACTAAAGTATTACAGCTAGAATCGTGAAATTTGGTATGTAAATTCCTCTGACGATATAGAAACGAAGTAAAATTGGATTTTTCGAAATTTGTACTCTTAAGGGAAGAGCGGGACAAAAAGGGATAAAAATGGTACCAACTAAAGTATTACAGCTAGAATCGTGAAATTTGGTATGTAAATTCCTCTGACCATATAGAAACGAAGTAAAATTTGATTTTTCGAAATTTGTACTTTTAGAGGACGGTCGGGACAAAAAGGGATAAAAATGGTACCAACTAAAGTATTAGAGGTAGAATCGTGAAATTTGGTATGTAAATTCCTCTGACCATATAGAACGAAGTAAAATTTGATTTTTTCGAAATTTGTACTTTTAAGGACCGAGCGGGACAAAAAGGGATAAAAATGGTACCAACTAAAGTATTACAGCTAGAATCGTGAAATTTGGTATGTAAATTCCTCTGACCATATAGAAACGAAGTAATATTGGATTTTTCGAAATTTGTACTTTTAAGGGGCGAGCGGGAGAAAAAGGGATAAAAATGGTACCAACTAAAGTATTACAGCTAGAATCGTGAAATTTGGTATGTAAATTCCTCTGACGATATAGAAACGAAGTAAAATTGGATTTTTCGAAATTTGTACTCTTAAGGGAAGAGCGGGACAAAAAGGGATAAAAATGGTACCAACTAAAGTATTACAGCTAGAATCGTGAAATTTGGTATGTAAATTCCTCTGACCATATAGAAACGAAGTAAAATTTGATTTTTCGAAATTTGTACTTTTAGAGGACGGTCGGGACAAAAAGGGATAAAAATGGTACCAACTAAAGTATTAGAGGTAGAATCGTGAAATTTGGTATGTAAATTCCTCTGACCATATAGAACGAAGTAAAATTTGATTTTTTCGAAATTTGTACTTTTAAGGGAAGAGCGGGACAAAAAGGGATAAAAATGGTACCAACTAAAGTATTAGAGCTAGAATCGTGAAATTTGGTATGTAAATTCCTCTAACCATATAGAAACGAAGTAAAATTTGATTTTTTCGAAATTTGTACTTTTAAGGGAAGAGCGGGACAAAAAGGGATACAAATGGTACCAACTAAAGTATTAGAGCTAGAATCGTGAAATTTGGTATGTAAATTCCTCTGACCATATAGAAACGAAGTAAAATTTGATTTTTTCGAAATTTGTACTTTTAAGGGAAGAGCGGGACAAAAAGGGATAAAAATGGTACCAACTAAAGTATTACAGCTAGAATCGTGAAATTTGGTATGTAAATTCCTCTAACCATATAGAAACGAAGTAAAATTTGATTTTTTCGAAATTTGTACTTTTAAGGGGAGAGCGGGACAAAAAGGGTACCAACTAAAGTATTACAGCTAGAATCGTGAAATTTGGTATGTAAATTCCTCTGACCATATAGAAACGAAGTAAAATTGGGTTTTTCGAAATTTGTACTTTAAAGGGGCGAGCGGGACAAAAAGGGATAAAAATGGTACCAACTAAAGTATTACAGCTAGAATCGTAAAATTTGGTATGTAAATTCCTCTAACCATATAGAAACGAAGTAAAATTTGATTTTTTCGAAATTTGTACTTTTAAGGGAAGAGCGGGACAAAAAGGGATACAAATGGTACCAACTAAAGTATTAGAGCTAGAATCGTGAAATTTGGTATGTAAATTCCTCTGACCATATAGAAACGAAGTAAAATTTGATTTTTTCGAAATTTGTACTTTTAAGGGAAGAGCGGGACAAAAAGGGATAAAAATGGTACCAACTAAAGTATTACAGCTAGAATCGTGAAATTTGGTATGTAAATTCCTCTAACCATATAGAAACGAAGTAAAATTTGATTTTTTCGAAATTTGTACTTTTAAGGGGAGAGCGGGACAAAAAGGGTACCAACTAAAGTATTACAGCTAGAATCGTGAAATTTGGTATGTAAATTCCTCTGACCATATAGAAACGAAGTAAAATTGGGTTTTTCGAAATTTGTACTTTAAAGGGGCGAGCGGGACAAAAAGGGATAAAAATGGTACCAACTAAAGTATTACAGCTAGGATCGTGTAATTTGATATGTACATTCATCTGACCATATAAAAACGAAGTAAAATTGGATTTTTCGAAATCTGTACTTTTAAGGGGCGAGCGGGACAAAAAGGGTACCGACTACAGTATTACAGCTAGAATCGTGAAATTCGGTATGTAAATTCCTCTGACCATATAGAAACGAAGTAAAATTGGATTTCTCTAAATTTGTACTTTTAAGTGGCGAGCGGGACAAAAAGGGATAAAACTGGTACCAATTTTAGTATTACAGCTAGAATCGTGAAATTTAGTGTGTAAATTCCTCTGATCATATAGCAGCGCAGTAGTTTGATTTTTCGAAATTTGTACTTCTAAGATAAAAATGCTGTACAATCCTGTGCCACCAAATAAAGTACATATTTTTAGGGGAGCAAAAACACATGTTACCTATAGTGATTTTTCAAAATGTGTACTTTTTGGGAAAGTGGTGCAAAAAGTTATAAACTGACTGGCTGAATCTAGAAACATGAGATCGAGGATATAAATGGTTGTAATTTTTTGTTCAAAACTTGGTAGAAAACTATACATACGAAGTAGTTCAGCTAAAATAGTGCATATCGACAAGCACATTCCTTTGACTGTTTGTGAGTGGTAGCTAATAGGAGGTTTCCAAATTACTATTTTAGATTTATCTATATCCACCAAAAGAAAATTAAATAAATACTATCCAAAAACAGAGACGGATAAAACTAACGAATAACTTGCTTTTTCGCGTGCGAAGCAGCGGGTACTGCTAGTAAGTATATATATGGTTTTGTTGCTCTGATCAACTTAAATTTATTCACTAAAGAGTTATAACTTTGAAATGAGGAGCAGTTTGAAAAATCATCTTGCAATAATATTGCAAAAAACTGTCGATTATTATTGAAATAATGTTTCTAGCGATGCCAATATTGAACAAGTAAGGAAAGGCTAAAGACGGGCGGAGCCCACTTTATGATACACTCCACTTTCTATCCGAATACAATTCAATTCGGCGAAAAAGTGAAAACGGGAAGGTTTTTTGTATCCTGTAAATGTATGTGTTTGACAAAAAATGTTAAATCAGAAAGGAAAGAAGCCTGGAACGAAATAGGTGAAATATAAAATGTGTAGTTTGGCCAAATCAGTTAAACTTTTGGGAGCAACATTTGTGTTTGGGCTATATTTAAATCTGAACCGCTCTTACCCACTTTCGCCATAGTTTTGTTTAGTTGGATAAGATGTTGTGCCAATTTTAAAGAAAATCGAGTACAATATGTGGTTGCTATAGCGCAAAAGTCAAATCGGGAGCGACATTTATATTGGGGCTATATCTAAATCTGAATCTGATCTTACCCAATATAAGCATAGGTGTTTCTAGTAAGATTATAAGATGTTGTGCCAAATTTAAAGAAAAACGAGTACAATATGTGGTTTCTAGAGCGGGAAATGTCAAATTGGGTGCGTCGTTTGTTTTGGGGGCTATATCTAAATCTGAACCGATCTTACAAATCGGGAGCGAAATTTGTATGGGAGCTATATATAAATCTGAACCGATCTAACACATTTTTACCACAGGTGTTTCTAGTTGAAATATAACATGTTTTGCTAATTTTAAAGCAAATCTGTTGTAATATGTAGTATCTAGAGTTATCGGGAGTGAAACTCGTATGGGGACTATATCTAAATATTTGAATGCTTGAAGAGAATTACTTCTATATTTTTATGAACAGAAATTGGTTGTTCTGGAATTGCATTAAAATCTATCGAATAATCCCCAAAAAATCAAAATGTCTACTAAAAAAAATTAATACTTTTCGGTGAAATTAATGAAATTTATTATTATGTTGTGTATTTTCCGTAGAAGTAATCTGCAGTCTTTTTGCTATGGATGTACCAGTAATTCTGAGACACACTGTAGGTATACGTATGTATGCACGTAGGTTGGTAGTTACTCGTATGTAACATATCCCCGCGTACACATACATTCGTCCTCAAAGAGATGTATATGGACCCAACTGTGTAAATATGTAACTTTCAGCTAATGTGAATTTATTGTTAAAAGTGTGTCCCCCTCCGAAATTACACACTCAGAACAGAACAGAGCAAAAAACGAAAACTCCACATCAAACGAAAAAAAGAGCTGGTTTGTGTAACACCAACAACAAAAACCCGTACATGGTAAATGTATTCCACAAAAGCCTACATACATACATAGACACTGGTCAACGGATGCTTGACAGCCGGATGCAAACAGGAAAAAAACGAAAATGGCACAAAAAATATGTAAAATTATGCCGTATACCGCGTTGTTGACTTCACTCGCTCGTATGCAAAATTTTGCTTTCGGTTAAACAGCAAAAAACTCAGATGGCAGATGGGGAGACAAAGAACAATGCCTCGCCGCTACTCTTGGCCAACGTATTTCAAAATGCTAACAGAGTCAACAATGCAGTTACTTTTCCCAAATAGGGCTACACTATAATTTGCCATTTGCATAGAATTATTATGGAAAAGTTTCACCTTTTCCAACACTTGGAGCACAAGACTGGATGCTCTTGCTGAATGAGGGTATAGCTTTTATACGTAGGCCGTGTAGAAAGTACCAAGTACAAAGCTTTATACGTGATCATTTGGTTGGACGAAATTACAGATTATGTGAATCCTCTGGAAATGCATAACTTTATGATGAATGTTCTCTTCATTTTCGTCACTCAGTTGTAAATTTGTTTAAGAACAAATGTATTACGAAAATTCTGGTTTCGTTAATAGAGTAAAGCTCTTCTAAGCTTTGTGAAAATAAATGACAAAAGAAATGGTAAGGAGGAAATCCATTAAAATTTTCTGGGAAATTTATTCCAGTCTGTTTTAGAAAAAAAATATTTTTAATGAGTAAAAATACATTAAGTTCGGACGAACCGAATAGTATATGCCCTCAATGCCACAAGAATACCCGCAGATTAGAGACAGCCATTACGTAGAAGTTCAGTAGCTGTACACAATTTTCTTCCTAAGAACGGGACTATATAGAAATGAAGCTATAAGTCACCAGTAGCAAAATTGTATACCCAGTTTTTTATTTCGTTTGTCGTTTTTATTGAACTTTTAATTGCCAAAGAATAAAGACGTTTTAATAATTTATGTTCGTCCTTAAAACGTAAAACTTTAAATGGTTGTTAACAACCTAAACTAATACGGTTAGTAGCGCGAAATTTGAAGTATTTTAACATATATTATTGTTTTTATTTTGATACCCATGCCGCCATTCTATGATATATGTATCTTTTGGAAATAAAAAGCCCTGAAAAAAGGATAAACGATCATGATATAAAAAATTGAGTATGTAGTTTCGCTACTGGTGACCTATAGTTTCAGATCTATATAGTCTCGTTCTTAGGAGGGGAAAAAGTTGTTATTTGCCGCACGGTGTATTTTTATACCCTCCACCACAGGATGGATGTAACTACCAAGGAAAATATTTTAGAACCGGTTCCAAACATTATGTGTTCTAGAACAGGTCCCATGGTAACAACTACCCGTTCTACTAATGGTTCCAAAGAACCGATAAAGTGAAACCTGTTATAGAACTTGTTCTTCGGAATACCTTACTGTTTATATATTGATTCCGTGGAATACAAACATATCATAATGTGTACATAAACAAATTTAGCAAAATCTTTGTGAAAAATTGAGAAATTTGACCTTTTTATTTCATCTAAAGAAAATCACAATACTCCCCAAATATCTCACCTATCGGCACCTAAAATGAAAGTTTGGATTGTCTTATGACTACCCACAAAATATTTCGGCTGTAACTCTTACCTTCGCGTAGCGAAATTGATTTTACATAACCTCTAAAAATCACGTTTTCGCCACTAACAGAAAACCTTTTACAAAAAGGGGTATTTCCACGTTAACCGCTTCTTCTCACTCCTTATTTCGTCAGACTTGGATTCTCCGTGCCAGCAATTGACTGAAACCCACACTCTTGTTTCAGGTAACGTATGTATAATAATATCGACTGTACGCGTATTTTTCATATCACTCGAAAAAGCTGAGTCGCCACTTCCAATCTAAGCCAACATTAGTTTAAAATATAGTTATATATAGTTTTAAAAAAATCCATATAAAAATCACCCATGAACCAACAGAATCCACAACTGATTCCACGTATGTGCTCTAGTTTTGAGCAAAAGAACCTGCTTGTTTTGGGACAAACTCGAACAAAAATAATCAATGCTAGAACTAGAAGTAGAACCAGTTCAGTGGCTCTTTGCAATCGAAAATTTTGCTGGGTAACTTTGTCATTCCGTTTGTAACACCTTGAAATATCGACCTGAACCCATATAAAGTATATATATTCTTGATCGTCATAAAAGAAGATCTAGCCATGTCCGTCTGTTAAAAGCACGCTGCCATCTAAACGGAAGGAGCTAGGATGTCCAAATTTTCAGTAAATGCGTCTTTTAGTCGTAGATCGGTTGCAAAGGGAAAATGTTTTCCCTCACAAGGGCTGAAAATATCCCTAATATTTAGAGTATTTCAGCATGTTCTTCAACCATAAATTGCACCATAAAGTGATTCCTCTTCGTAGGGTGTGAAATGGGACAAAAAGCGATAAAAATCAGACCTATCAAACTACAACAGCTAGAAACACGAAATTCGGTGTGAGTATTCCTCTAATTGAGTAGATACATAACACTACGTAACAAAAAAAATCTTTTTGTTTGTTTAAGTGAATTTTTTGCTTTTATCTAATGAATTAGGTCATAAATATAATATAATGAGTGTTCTTTCCTCTACCTAAACGTTTTTTTAGTATATAAACCGCTATTTTAAAAATGATGGAGGTTTCACCACACATTTTAGCATAACTCAAGAACAGTTTGTCCGATTTGATTAAGTAAAAACTCCGAGAATCCGCAGCTACATTACCTCCAAGTTACTCTTACACTGTTTTTTGATAAAGTGAATAGTTTTGGAAATATTCAGAAACTTTTTCCAATTTTTTTTTTTTCATGCAAAATTGGAAAAAAAATTTTGTCTTAAAATTCATAAAAAACCAAACAGTATTATTAAGAGCATCCTGAATTTAAGGATTCAAGTGTATTTTTCGTTTTATTATCATATAAAATCATACCTTCATTAAAATTAAGCTGTTTAACAATCTTTTATGCACACTCTTATCTATCTGTACCATGAAAAATGAATGCACTATTTAAAAATTTTAAAATTCGATGTCATTTCTTAAAAAACGATTAGCCAGACATCAGTTAAAGTTTTTCTTCAGTTTAGAGACATAACCAATGAGAAACAGCAAAAAAATTCACTTAAACAAAATTTTGTTACATAGTGTAATTTAGAAGATTTTTTTCCCGATTCGTACTTTTAAGGGCAAAATGTGAATAGATGGATAAAAATGATACCAATCAAACGGCTGCACCTAGAATAATTAAATTCGGTGTATACTTTCCTCCGATTGTGTAGACACGTAAAATAAACGGATTTCTCAAAATTCGTACTTTTAAGGGAGTAAAATGGGAAAGGGGATAAAAATGGTACCAACTAAGTGGCCACAGCTAGAATCATGGAACTCGGTGTTTATATTCCTCTGACTGTATAGATGCGCAAAGTGAACAGATTTTTCCAAATTCGTACTTTTTTACTTTTACGGCAAAAATGGGTAGAATGGTAAAGTTAGGGTATCATACTCTATGTACGTGAGAGATAATGAATTTTCAAAATTTTTACTTTTGGGATTTTAGATGGAATGGAAATACAACCAACCAAATAACTGCAGCTTAGGGTATTTAAGCTTTTTTAAGATATATTTAGTTATTGAATTATTGCCATAGATATATATATATATATATATATATATATATATAGTATAAAGTATTTTGGTACTATTGCCTTATATGCGTGGTTTAAAATAACTAAAATTTTATATTTATTTATAAAATTATTTTTTCAATGTTTTTATTTGTCTGAGTGTGGCTATAGTATTATTTCGATATATATATATATATATATATATATATATATATATATATATATTGTATAAACATATAGGCATTCTTGCCTTAAATGCGTTGTTAAAATTAACTAATTTTTTTTTTTTTGATTTGAACTGGGATATTGTCCTGGCTCAAGACCATTTTGCTTCTATATTTAATAGAATGCAAATTTATTTACAAATGGCATGGTGACATTTATTACTTGGCTGCAGACTACCACGATCATGATTTCGACCATGTCAAAAGTCTTTTCAAGTGGCTTCGCAGCGACTTTTCAACATCAAACCCGGCCTCTATAAGGAGATGATTCTCACAAACGAACGAGAATCACAACTCACTTGCCGAATTTGCGTTTAAAAAATCGCACCAAGTAATAAAGCACACATGCCATCTTACAAGCATCTAAAAAAATTTTATGTTTATTTATGAAATTATTTTTTCAATATTTTTGTGCGGCTGTATTAAAAAAGATGTAACATTTTTCTGCAATGTTATTTCACTTCTATCGAATATCGACAGCCTCTGCAGAATGCAATCATGATGGAGGGTAAATAAAGTTCGAACTTTATGCTGTTTTTACTTTCTATTATCATTATTTACTTTCTATTACCATCCATTACGGCCACTCACTCCACTTACTTCTTTAAATAATATTTGAATAATGAAAAAAATATTGCTTGTTTCGGTACCGGTTTTATCCCTGTTTATCATGTTATCCCTAAAGGTTTGTATTTGTAAAAATCAGATTATTTAAATTATAACATTTTGTCTCCGCAGTCAAATGAAGGCAAACTCCAAATTTCACATTTATAGCTGCTGCCATTTGGTTGGTCCCATTTTTATAATATTTCAATCCGTTATTCCCTAAAAGAATAATTTTCAAAAATTCCTTTATGTTGAGCGTCTACACATTAAATGAAGTTACACGATGATAGGAAAAAGTCCCCCCCCCCATTATGGATCTCTTGTCAGAGTGAAATATAACCGAATTTCATTATGTTTTTGTATGTTTCCTAATCACAGGTTAATATGACCTGGTCCAATTTGCCAAATCGAGAATAATAACATGGAATGAAGTGATTAACTTTCACAATAAGTTCTTCCAGTTGAAAAATAACGTGTTATGTTCAATTTTAAGAAATTCTCTGAAAATACGCAGTTTCTGGGGGAACAAAAATTTGTTAGATCGTTTCAGATTTAGATATAGCCCCCATACAAATTTCTCTCGTGATTTGACTTTTTCCGCTCTAGATTTTATCAGATTTGGCAAAACTTTTTATATTTCCACTTGAAACAACCATGGTGAATATAGGTCAGATCGGTTCAGATTTATATTTAGCTCCCACACAAATTTCACTCCCGATTTCACTTTTTCCACTCTATAAACCACATATTTTAACAGATCTTCTTCAAATCTTTCAAAATATTTCATATTTCAAGGAAACACCCATGGTGGAAATGGGTCATCGGTTCAGATTTACATATAGCTCCCATACAAATTTCGTCCCAAAAATTTCCCATACAAATTTCGGATATACTTTTTCCGCACCAGAAAGCACGAATTTTCACAAAATTAGCTTAACACGTTATATTTGAACTGGATGAACTTATTATGAAAGTTAGTCACTATATACCATGTTTGGATATAGCACCGATATAAATATTTCCGATTTGACCAGGTAGTATTAGCCTATGATTAGGAAACGTACAAAAAAATTTCCCGTTTTCACTTTTTTACCGAGTTGAATTGTATTCGGATAGAAAGTAGAGTGTATCACATAGTCGGCCCCGTCCGACTTTAGGCTTTCCTTACTTGTTTAATATGAAACATACATATATATATAATAAGTTCTTAAGATTTTTTCCAATACATGGGTGGAAGTTTGTTTGGAGGTGGAAGTGGAGTTTTGTTTGTCCGGTTTTATATGGATTGATAATCAACTCAATAAAATATTTGTAATATGAAAGGCATTCTTTACGACTGTTTTTGACTGATATTCAAAACTGTGTTGCGGTCTTCATTGGTTTGACTGAAACGGTTAAAGTGTTTTGATGAAATATCGCTGCAAATCCAACTAAAAACAGTCGTTACGGATCAGATATGATTATAAAGACAGTTATAAGAGTTACCATGGCATTTGTAAACAAATTTGTAATGAAGATAAAATAGATTCAACTGGAGAATATCCCAGTTCAAACGAAAACAATTGGAATATTTTTCCTACCAACGGTGTATGGTTTAGAAAATTTCGTGAAATGTATTTCTGAAAGGAATATTTTACACATGTATTAGGAAAATATTGAGTCAGAGTTATAGTCATGTGAATTTCTTCCAAAATGGAAAATCCTTGTATTTTGCAATTGGTTTAACGGTATTTGAAGTTATATACCTTGCCGTAAATGTGTTAAGATTTATCTTAATCCTATTAAACAATGTATGACCACTTCGTTTACGTTTACAAACATTTAATTATTTTTAATTTTGATCTAAATTAAAAAATATTTTCCTCGAAAATCATTCTAAAGTTGTAAGCTGAATATTCAATGACTTCAACTTTTTATAAAAAAAGTCAAAACTAGCATTCCGAAAAACTGGCAGACACACGAAAGGCCAACGATAAAGCCGAGATATTTTGAGAAAACGCACAAAACAAACCAAAAATTAAATTTTAGTCGGAATATCCACTTTATTTGAAGCCTCCTGTTTATTTCTTTACTTTTTAAGTTTATTTTGGAAAACATTTTGATGAAATTATTTTAGAAAACTCGACCAAAACAAAATATTTAAATTTGTGTAAAAAGTTAGCGGGTTGGTCAAAAACTATTTAAAGCTGTCCTGATGACTTTGCAAACTCGATTTTCTTAAAACACGTGCCAAGTATTTTTTAAAGAGTAATATTTTAGGAGATTTTCAGAAAAATCGGTGTATATGATTGTATACAAAATATATAAAATTGGATATTATATAAGATTCATCTCAGGTGATCTTAGTACTCTGTTTTGCTTATTGATTTTAATTTTTTGAAATTTCGACTTCCTATAGAATCTTTTTTTTTGGTTTTTGGTTTCAGAGCATAGCCGCTCAGTTATGCATACGTTTTTCACATTCCATGTGCTAATGCAAAAGGGTTGAGATATTTTAAAATAGTCACCTTCATTTAGTCGTCGTCATCATTTTTACTTTTTAAACAACCCCCGTTGGTATATAAGCTCGAGTTCATTACAACACTGCGGAGAATAGTAAATCTAATTTGCGTCTCATTTAATGACTTTGTCCAGCAAGAAATTATGCGAGTTAAACAAAGTTGACAGTGCTTTAACACAGCACAGCAACTGGAGGAGCAGCAGCTCAGCGGAAAGAGCGGAGCTACGTACGCAAATACCAACGTACGTAGCATACTTATGTAGGACGGACCGTGCATATTTGCCCATCTAATTGTACACATCATTATCATTTCACCATTAAATTGTTGCCAGTGACTAACCGTTGCCGTGTGTTCGTCTTTGCTTTTTTATCCTGGTTATCAGTGTCAACTATAATTAAATGCAATAGTTAAATAAAACTAATGGTTGGAAAAAGGGGCAATGATGAATAAGGTATTCGCCGAGATATTTGTGTACGAATGTAAATCGATATTCAAAGATGCCGTGGAATCGACTCCCTACATTTCAGGATTTGAACAAACTGCACTGAAACTGTGGAATAGTTTGTTAGTTCCACACAACACAAACATCGCACGATGAAAGGGTCCGCTGACCCGTTTCGGAACATCAATCAATCGACCGAACAAAAGATATTTAAAAAATCGGTGTCATTTTTTGGTAAATTTCATAAAATAATCTTCTGTAAAAAATATTTTACAGTATCTTAGGGAAAAAATCTTAATTTACTTGTATTACCATTCTAACATTACTGGAAAATTCAGCTGATAAGTGTATAATGAAATTATTTCGTTCGAAATTATCAAGTTTTAAATGTATTTAGGAATACCTTGACCCTATTGACCATTCCATTACTTAGTGGAGTATTATAATAATTACGATTTTAATATTAATTTTAAAATATGCTTTTGTTTTGCGACGCAGTTAGAGTAATTTACACACGGAATTTCATAGGTAAGGATTCCTTCTGGTAATTTGTTTACAATAATTTCTGAAGAACATTCTCACTAAAAATGAATTTTTAGTTTTTACTTTAAAACCAAAAATAATGCAATAAAAATCCGAATTACTTGATTTTTATTGCATTATTTTTGGAATAGCAATTTGTATTTGATGTCCTCCCAAGAGTCTGTTTTTGCAGAAAAACTTGCAGAAAAACTGCCAAGAGTCTGTTTTTGCAGAAAAACTTGCAGAAAAACTGCTATCAGAAAAGTGTCTGCTGATAGGCAGCAGACACTTTTCTATGCTATCACAAAAATCGATCAAATTCCTCGGCACTTGGCCCTTCAGGCCCCGATTTTTTCTATGATAAATGCAGAAAATTGGATATTCTTGTTGACAAAGTATGGGTCTAAATATGATGTCTAATGAGTTTTGGGCTTTTTAATTTATACAGGACTTGAGTAACAGGATGTTTACTCAAAATCTTTATGCGCATATTCCTATTAAATAAAATATATTTGGAAATGTTTCTTCATTTTTATAATCATAAATATGTATAAATTCGAATAACACAGTTTTTTGTACTCGATGAAATGAAAGAAAAAAAATCAACTAAAATTTTTAATTCCAAAAAACCAAATAAATGATATATTAGAGTTTCGTCTTCCTAAGTAGATCCAAGTTACGGAATATGTTGTTTCTCTTTTGAGTAATTCTTGTTACACGAAAATAAAAAATATTAGATCTGTAAAATATTTGACACAAATGAGAAATATGACAAAAAATTTCAGTAAGTTAAAGCTCATTTCGCTATACTCAGAGAGGGGTATATGTTTCGGTTGAATTGAAAGAAATTTACAAATGCAAATTGTATTTTATTTAAAAATTAAAGTACTGTACATAATTTCTTTTGTATAAGTTAAAAAATGTCTACATAAAAAATTCTTCTCCAATACTTTTTCGCAGAAACGAAGAATTCCATCTCGCCAATAGATGTTTACGTTATTATTAATTTAGAGTTAAATTACTTTTCAATGATTTTATTCCAATTAAATATACTACGAATTTGTCCAATGTTTGGCACTCATAGCTAAGCTACGGGTTAGCATCAACCAAATTATTTGCTTTTATTAAGAATGTTTTTAGATTTCATTATGATATCATAGTGATTCTTATCTACACTTTCCACTTTCCAAACTTTTACTGTAGTACACAATTAAAAGTACATAAGATATTGTTCTAGTCAAATGTCAAGGAGTCAAGTGGTATCGGTTAATTAATATGAAACTTTTCCGAACAATTTGGTGTCCATAACCGAAATTAGCATTACACAATCTTAAAATTGCCACAATTCGTTTAGTTTGTTTGTATTTTTTATAACCTTTATCCGAAATTCAAGAAAGTGTCCACGATTTTTTATGTAGTTTTCGCGTTTTCATGATTTTACTGCAAAATTACCATTTCAAATTTCAGAGTTATTTTAAAAAGAACTTAAAAATTCTATATTTTATTGCTACAGAAAGTCTAGAAGGTTTTAAAAAAGTATATGTTCGAAACCTCTGGGGGATTGAACTCACAAAACCCCTCCCCTGCGCACGGCCCTGGGCTTAGAATCACTTTCTGAGTAGATTTAGCAATGTCCGTCTGTGTGTCCATCTATGGTTGAAATCATATTACAGGTCAAAATTATAGTCCAATCTTAACAAAAATTGGCACAAGCAAGTTTTGTGGTTCAAAGACGAACGTTATTTAATTTCAGGCAAATCGGTTCAGATTTAGATATAGCCCCCATATAAATATCGCTCCCGATTTGACTTTTACCGCTCTATAAAGCACATGTACTACCCGATTTTCTTCAAAGTTGGCTAAACACCTTATAATCTAACTAGAAACACCAATAGCGAAAGCGGGTTAGATCGATTCAGATTTAGATATAGCCCCCACACAAATGTCGCTCCCGATTTGACTTTTTCCCCTCTACAAATTTCGAGTAGAGATCGGCCTTCAGTTCAGTTTGTGCTTCAATTTATGAAAAGTTTCATGAATATGGATCGTTATTGGACAAACCAAAGTCCAGTGCGTTCAATCGACATAGCAGTTAATAGGGAATATTTGCGACAGAATTGTTGCAGAAACGCAGATAGTGAAAGATTAAATAAATGCAATCGCAATTTTGGAGTTTTGCAACAATTGCAGCTATTTCCGCGATTGACTACAGACATGTTACAAACGACATTGGTTCTTAATACTCAAGCAAAAAATCAGCCGAATCCGTTTTATAGATCGCAAGAAAATAGCAAAACAAAAATGCCATCTATACTAAATTATTTTACCAATATTTCATGCGAAAATTTAAATTTTGCAAAATTATTCATTTGTATTTTTTGATTACCGTGCCCTATCGAAATATCAAATTTTTTCTCTCGAAAATGACCGAACTTCCAAAAAACGTGGACGGTATTTAACCTTAGTAATTTTGTTGTAGAATTTGGCGTGTAATTTTGCTATTTAAGAGTGAATAGCTTTATTCACAACTTTGGTGTCTTTGACTTCTACTGAAAGTTTCCGCCAAACTTTTTTTGTAAAACATTTGACTCCTTAAATGTCCTTTTTGAAAGGATTTTTATTGATTTTCTCGGAAAAAGGGCCTAGTTTAACCATACAGAGAGAAGCTAAATCGTAAAGATCTTTCTCATAAATAAACCTCATAAAATTTCACAATATAGTTCTGACATTAACTTACAACACCTTTGGCGCGTAGTATACTGCTCCATTCGATCAAAAAATTAAAATTTTGATCATCTGTAAAAAGAAACTCATGCCAGCTGTACTATAAGTTTATTCTACAAATTCTTTCAGAATTGTAGGGTCGCTACTCTGTTCCAAAAATGCTGTTGGATAGTGCCGATTTAAAGCCGATTCTAATTTAAAATGTTTAATGGCACATCCTATATATATGTAATTCAAGAGATTTTTAAACCCATTTTCCATTTTACCCTCCCTATAAAAATATGACTTGCGAAAAATCGTTTCGTTTTATGTGTCTGCGCAATCAGAGGAAGCTATACAACCAATTTCATTATTCTATGTGTAGCCATTTGGTTGCCACCGTTTTTATTCCTCTATTCCCATGTTACCTCTTAAAAGTACGAATTTTAAAAATAAAAAATAATAATAGTAATAGTGTAAATCGTAAATCGGAGACACATTTTTTCGGAGGCTATATATAAATCTGAACCGATTTTCTTAATATCGTACGTCTCTGACCTAAAAAAATTATACTGCCAAATTGCTTGCCTATCGGATTATTAGCGGTAATGGTGTACATTGACACTTTATCGTCTCTGACGATATCAATAGCTTCAGATGGACAGACAGATATAGTTAAATTGAATCAGCAGCTGATTCTAAGCCGATCGTTTTACCTAAAGTTGCTTGTAGGTCGATTATTTCGTGGTGTTATTCCCTATGCCACGAATAATAATAGCTCCATGTACGTAAAAAACAAAGTTTTTGTTGCGCAGTGTAACCTTAAATACGTTGAAAATTTCTCATTGTGCAGCCGAAAGCATATTATGTCACCTGCCGTATCTCAAAAGTGCCACAATATACTATGTAATGCATATTCCACATGTGAAACTACATATTAAGCATAAAATATTAATTATTATGTTATAAATCTCTTTGACTGGTGGAAGTGGAAAGCCAACGAGTAATAAATAAAGTCACTCCGAAAAAGGTCCTTGTCAGGATAAGTCACATAAATTCATCGTTGTTAAATTTATTTATTGTTTAACAATCGGAATCCAATAATCCAATGACACTGTATAAAAGCTCAATAATTTTAACGTTTATTTCCCTTTTTGCCGCTTTCCTTTGTCCAACAAATCATTCGATTATAACACAAAAAGGACTTGATTTTCTCCAACATTAGCTGTAAATCAAAAATTCCAAGGAAGCACAAGCACGCACACCCGCACCCTCACCCACACACACTCCCATATATACGTTGTGAGCATACCAATCACTTTGTATGTATTTGTTAGCAAATATGCAAATTACCAAATCATTTTAGCCTTTTTCAATAACAAAGACCAACTTTAACATTTTCTCAATTGGGGACAAGTAGTAGTTCTTCTGGATCCGTTGGCCAGTGGTGAGTGTGTGTGATTGGGGATCATATACAAAAACGGAATAATTTATTTATAAGTTTCACAATGGTCTCCATTCATGTGTGATACTGGAAAAAGGGACTCCAAGTGGTTGGTGGGGCGAATTTTCAAAGAGCACAATCAGCATGCAACAAATGATGAGGTGTTCTTTTCATTTTTATTTTTCTTCTCGATATGAAAAATGATAAAAGTTTGAGAAGATGTTGATGAATGGCCGTACATAATTGAGGCTAATGGCTAAATGGCATATAATACGGATAAAATGGAAAGCTTCCGGTCTACGAAAAATATTCTCGTATGAAAGGGATTATATTTCATACGAAATAATATCCCTAGTACAAATTGCTCTCTGTTCAATTTATCGAAGGCACATATTATCCTGATTTGCATATGAAATTGTTGGAGGAGTCAATTCACAAACAATGTGTGTATTACTTCAATGTGCACAAATATGGTAAAAAAACACCGAAAATCTGACTTTATTCACCATTTACAATTTTTCAATTTCAATACAATTTGTTTCCAATACGATATGATGAATTTGGAAATTAAAATAAATAACACTAACCAACAAATTTACGACTTTTTGAATGGAACATAATAGCATGTTGAGTAGATCATTTTAGCAGAATAAACTTATAGTCCAGCTGCTCTGAGTTTCTTTTTACAGTGGATCGAAGTTCTCATTTTTTGGTCGAAGGGACCATTATACTAATTTAGAAAAGTTCTGGAAGTTTATGTCTGAGAGAATTCTTATTATCAGAACTATATTGTGGAATCTTATGAGGATTATTTTTGTGAAACATCTTAACCCTCTATATACTCTCCCTATGGGTCAATTTGACCCTTTTTGTGAAAATCAAAACAGTCCTTTCAAAAAGAACATTTAAGGATTAAAATGTTCTACGAAAAAAATTGTCGGGAAATTTTAATGGGGGGACACCAAAGTTGTAAATAATGCACATCCTGCTTAAATAGTAAAATTATGTGCTTGTTTATACAATAAAATTACTAGGGATAAAATTGGTCCATTTTTTGGAAGGTCGATCTTTTTGGACCAAAAATGCGGGTATTTGGATTTTTTCAAAATTTTCATTTTCGCGAGAGAATGACTGAAATGATTTCCATGAATGACATTTTTGTTTTGTAATTTCCTACCAATCTATCCAACGGATTTGGCTGATGTTTTGCAAGTGTATTAATAACGAATGTAAAATATATAAAAAATACTTTCCTATGAATCATTTTTAAGTCACATCGGAAAATGTTAATATTGATCGCTATGGAGGAGGTACTTTTAAACAACTTCCAAAAAAATAAAATGTCGTAAGATTTTACGAGTAAAATTATACACTCCACGAGAGTATTATGCCTTTGTGCATTTGTTTGTAACACCAAAAAGGAAACGAGATAGACCCATTGTTAATTATACCGATCGACTTAGAATCACTTTTTGAGTCGATTTAGCAATGTCCGTCCGTCCGTCTGTCCATCTATTCTTGTAATCACGATACAGGTCGCAATTGTAGACAGAACCAAATGAAACTTTGCACAACGAAGTTTATCGGTACAACGACGAACGCTATTTAATTTGAAAAAAATCGGTTCAGATTAAGATATAGCCCCCATACGAATTTTACTCCCGATTTGACTATTTTCAATCTAGATACCACATATTGCAACAGATTTTCTTTAAAATTGGCAAAACATCTTATATTTCAACTAGAAACACCTGTGGTAAAAATGTGTTAGCTCGGTTCAGATTTATATATAGCTCCCAAACAAATTTCGCTCCCGATTTGACTTTTTCCGCTCTAGAGACCACATAATGTATCAGATTGTCTTCAGATTTGGTAAAACATCTTATATTTCCAATAGAAACACCCATGGTGAATATCGGTCAGATCGGTTCAGATTTATATATAGCTCCCATACAAATTTCGCTCCCGATTTGACTTTTTCCGCTCTAGAGACCACATAATGTATCAGATTGTCTTCAGATTTGGTAAAACATCTTATATTTCCACTAGAAACACCCATGGTGAATATCGGTCAGATCGGTTCAGATTTATATATAGCTCCCATACAAATTCCGCTCCCGATTTGACTTTTTCCGCTCTAGAGACCACATAATGTAACAGATTGTCTTCAGATTTGGTAAAACATCTTTTATTCCAACTAGAAACACCCATGGTGAAAATAGGTCAAATCGGTTCAGATTTAGATATAGCCGCCATACAAATGTCGTTCCCGATTTGACATTTTCCTCTGTAGAAACTACATATGGTACTCGATTTTCTTGAAATTTGGCACGACATCTTACAATCTTACTAGAAACACCTATGCAGAAATTGGGTAAGATCGGTTCAGATTTAGATATAGCCCCCATATAGATGTCGCTCCCGATTTGACTTTTTCCGCTTTAAATGCCACATATTCTAATCGATTTTATTTAAATTTCGCACAACATCTTATAATTTAACTAAACAAAACTATGGTGAAAGTGGGTAAGATCGGTTCAGATTTAAATATAGCCCAAATACAAATGTTGCTCCCAAAAGTTTAACCGATTTTGGCCAAACTATACATTTTATTTTTCGCCTATTTCGTTCCAGGTTTCAATATATCCTCATACAAATGTCCTTTCCGATATAACATTTTTTGTCAAACACATTCATTTACAGGATACAAAAAACCTTCCCGTTTTCACTTTTTCACCGAATTGAATTGTATTCGGATTGAAAGTGGAGTGTATCATAGAGTCGGCCCCGCCTGACTTTAGCCTTTCCTTACTTGTTTTTCTTGAATTAATAGACCCATGGAAGCACTTTAAATAAACATTTTTATTATTGTCTTAGAATAAGTAATTGGTCATATTATTAGACGTTTATGTTGATTTTTTGTGGTTTTTCAAGGTGACAGCTAAAACTCTTATTTATGAAAAATAAATAGAAGGAATCAATATATTTCGAATGATGATCGGACGAAAAATGACGTCAATTACAACACGTTTGTAAAATAATTTAATACAGGAGATGGATTTTCAGAGCTTTTCTTTTTACAAAAATGATGTTCATCATATATGCATCATTTGAAAGGTATTGACTGCGGCTATTTATTTTTATAAAATACTAACACCAAATACGAAAAGGTTTACAATTGCCACTATACAAAAACGAAAAAATGCAATACACGTCTAATAATTCGACCAATTAGTTACTCTAAGATAAGAATCAAAATTTATATTTCAAGTGCTTTTAAGGTTCTATTATTTCAGAAAAAATGTTGAAAAAAAGCAGCACTAAAAAATTGCACCTGAAAAACATGATTTTTAGGGGTATTTTCTGGAGCGTTTAGCTCACAGATGGCTTGATCTACGGACGAAGTATTTTGCAAATCATCATTAAACAATCCAAACATTATTTTCGTGGGGTGGCTGGAAATAGTTTTTCCATTTGTATGGACCGCGAGCCTACTATATATATGGAAATAATACTTCAAGTCAATTCAAAAAGTAAATAAAAGGCAGAAATATTCAAAAAATCTACAGTTGGTTGTATTTCCACCCTATTGTAATACCAAAATTCCAAATTTTGAAAGTCCATTATCTCTCACGTCTACATTGCAAGATAACCTAACATCATGATTCAACCAATTTTTGCTCTAAAAAGTACTAATTTGCAAAAATCTTTTTATTTTGGGAGTCTGTGCAGTCAAATGAATGTACTCACCGAATTCCATGATTCCAGCTGCGGACATTTGGTTGGTACAATTTTTATCTCCTTTTCCCCATTTTACATCCTTAAAAGTACAAAGTTCAAATATTTCTTTATTTTTTGAAAAACCTTTTTTTATTTTTCGTGTCTACGCAGTCATTGGAATGTTTACTTCAAATTTGATGACTCCAACTGCGGCCATTTGATTCGTACTATTTTTTATCCCTCTATTGCCATTTTACGAATTTGGAAAAATACTTTTATTTAATACCTATTTCACATCCTACACATAAGAATCGCTTTATGGTGCACGTTTATGATATAAGGGGATATACCCACTTCACCCATTTTCAATCCCAACAGATATCAAACTATTAGACGTATTCTGGGATGACTTGAACGTCTTGGCTCCATTCGTTTAGACGCTGGCGTGCTTTCAACAGACGGACGGACATGGGTAGATCGCCTTAGAATTTTATAACGATCAAAACGATATATAACGATATATTCAAAAGTGGCTATGAACAAAAACACAACTTTTCAGGAGAGTGAAAAAAATGATTTAGACCTTAATTTTAATTTAAAGAAGATTACTAATTGCCACGATTAAAAAGTTTTCAAAAGATCCTATTGTTCACGGTTTTATGGTTCATAGCCAATTTTGCATGCTTAAATATTGAGCCCTATGAATGTTGAAATAAGCACATATCCATTAATACCCAAATATATAAATAAGATTTATTGTAAACTCGATAACGTTCTTTATGAAATGTTGGCAATGTTGTGTAGAAAATGCATTTGCTGGGATGTACACATCAAAAAGCTGCAATTGTTGCAAAAATATAAAATTTCCGGTTACAATTGCTCATATTTTATCATTCTCTATCCAGGATTCTGAAGCATTTCTGATTCAAACATTCCCCATGATGTCAGCTATCCTCTTTTGTGACTGAATACTAAAGCATAACATAAAATTTTAGGTAGAATTGACAATAGGACACTCAGTGATGAGGTACATTTTCACCTGAGTCGATTCGACAATAAACAGAATTGCAGCATTTGGGCGAATGATAATCCAAGAGTGATTGTCGAAAAACCAATGCACCCACAAAGAGTGACTGTTTGGTGCGGTTTATGGGCTGGCGGCATCATCGGGCCGTATTTTTCCAAAATGAGGCCGGTCAGGCAGTTACTGTGAATGGTCTTCGCTATCGTGAGATGAAAAATAACTTTTTATGGCCCGAATTGGAAGATATAGATATGGGCGATATGTTGTTTCAAGACGACGGTGCCACTTGTCACACATCTAACGAAACAATGGCTCTTTTGCGCGACAAATTCAATGGCCGTGTTATCTCACGTGGTGGGGATCTCAATTGGACTCCAAGATAATGTGATTTGACACCGTTGGACTTCTTTCTTTGAGGTTATTTGAAAGAAAAGGTGTACGTCGATAAGCCGGCAACAATTCAAGAGCTAAAGGATAAGATAATTCGGCACACTAACGACATAGAACCTCAATTATGCCTCAGCGTGATCGAAGATTTGGACCATCGGATAGAGGTGTGCCGCCGAGGTCGCGGCGGCCATTTGTCCGATATTTTGTTCCATACATAATAAATTTATGAAATTGTTACACAAAGTTTTTTTTTAACTTACTAAAATTATAAAATTAATCAGTGTTTGTTTATTTAAAAAATAATAATAAAAACAGACATGATTCGAACCCCAGAGCTTATATGTGCTAAATGGGCACCTTAACTCTGTGACCCAACTTGTGAAAATGGTACTCTTAAAATGTTGGGGGTGCAAATTTTAATTTTGAGATGCGATATTTGTTTGCTGCCTCACAAAGCGTATTGTCGACTTTCGCCTTTCCTTACTTGTTCAACTTGTAATCCTGGAGTGACCACTATGAATTTTTATTTAAAGTTATTTCACTTTTGAATTAATATCATTGACATCATAATGACTAAATTTGATTTAAATCCGGCGAGGGACACTCAAAACTCATATAATGGTAAATAGGCAAAGAATGTTATATTAAAGTCAAGTCAAAAGTATAAAATATTTATTAAAACTTTAGATGCTGTATGGAGGGAAATTATTTAGCCAATTGTGGAAAATGCTAAATATCTCTTATTGTAACAATGACAATTTAAATAAGTTGATACTTTCATGACAGCAGTTTTCACTATTTGTGTAAGGGATTTTTATAAACTACCTTAAATTAAACGGACACAATTGGTTTGTCAACGATGTTGTAACATCACAGACCGGTACCCAGCCTGTATACTTGCTTATATATTATCTTACATATTATATACGTGAAAGTTTATTCGTATGGAAGAGAGCAGAATTTGAATATATATTTACATTTGATATTTGAATATATATATTTGCAACTGCAGCATAACTAGCTGTCGACCCAGTCCAATTTAGTACTTGTACTTTTTCCCCATTTCGCAGCAGCTATTGTGATTTTCCCGAACAGAGCTGAATTTCTGCTCGTTTAGGATTTTTTATTGGTTCGTCGAAAGGGATAAAATATCAAAAATTTTAATAATAGAGAATTGTAGTATTGCTTTACTTGCAGAGTGGCAATGACAAAAATAACGATGACAACAACAGCAGCACTAACAACAACAACGACAATAACTGTGTGTAATAAAATTTAATTTGTATTGTAAATTATTCAAGCGTTACAGAAGTTAGAACTTTATCCAAGCATGAAATATTCAATGCAACGCCAAGAACCAAAAATAATAAACACTCGACAAAAGCATGTTCGCACAGAAAGGACAGTAGTAGCAAACTAAAGGCCAAATTATGTAGCACTAACAAATCTGAATCAGAAATCAGAATGTGACTTATAAAACAGTTAGAAGTAAAATTGGGACTGTCAGCATCTAGCAAGATGTTAAATACGAAATGTTTATAATGGTTATCACAATAGATGGCGCTATATTTTGGCTATTACGAGCACTGTGTGTAATAAAAATTTCGAGCAAATTTTTTGCATAGCACCCCCTGAATTGAAATAACTGTTTATATACTCCACGAGAGTATTATGTCTTTGTGCATTTGTTTGTAACACCCAAAAGGAATGGAGATAGACCCATTGTTAATTATACCGACCAACTTAGAATAACTTTTTGAATCAATTTAGCAATGTCCGTCTGTCTGTCTGTCTGTCCATCTATTCTTGTAATCATGATACAGGTCGCAATTGTAGCCAGAAGCAAATGAAACTCTGCACAACGAAGTTTTTCGGCATAAGGACGAACGCTATATAATTTGAAGAAAATCGGTTGAGATTTAACAGATATTCTTCAAAATTTGGCATAATATATTATATTACAACTAGAAACACCTGTGGTGAAAATATGTTAGATCGGTTCAGATTTATATATAGCTCCCACATAAATTTCACTCCCAATTTGACTTTTTCCACTCTATAAACGACATATTTTAACAGATATTCTTCAGATCTTGCAAAATATATTATATTTCAACTAGAAACACCCACGATGAAAATGGGTCAGATCAGTTCAGATTTATATATAGCTCCCATACAAATTTCGCTCCTAATTTGAATTTTCCGCTCTAAAAACCACATATTTAATCAGATTGTCTTCAAATTTTGAAAAACATCTTGTATTTAAACTAGGAACGCCTATGATGACGAAAATAGGTCAGATCGGTTCAGTTGTATATATTGCCCCCACATATTTTAGCAGATCTTCTTCAAATTTGGCATAATATCTTATATTTCCACAAGAAATTATCATGGTGAAAATTGTCAGATCGGTTCAGATATATATAAAGCTCCCATACAAATTTCGCTCTCGACTTGACTTTTTCTGCCCCAAAAACCACGAATTTTCACCGAATTTCCTAAAATTGAACATGACACGTTAGACTTGAACTTGGAAGCACCTATTGTGAAAGTGGGTCACTTCATTCCATGTTTGAATATAGCCCGATACAAATATACTTCTCGATTTGACAAATAGGTCAAGGTCAGGCCAGGTCAAATTATTCTATGAATAGGAAACATTCAAAAATCCTTCCCGTTTTCACTTTTCTACCGAATTGAATTGTATTCGGATAGAATGTGGAGTGTATCATATAGTCGGCCCCGCCAGACTTTAGCCTTTCCTTACTTGTTTTTTTTTTTTTGGAAACCATACAGGGTTTGTTATGGAGTTAAGTCAATTTTAATTACATCTGACATTATTTCAGTTCATGACAAAGGCCATTGGTAAAAATACATAAATGTTCTGAATTTTCAAAATAGAAGCAAAAAAGTTGATCCGGGTAAAAATTCTTTGCCGACACTACAATTTGGTATTGGCAATATTACCCTACGGGAAATTGATGAAAATTACTATAATCGTACCTATCCTGAGATTTGTCGCTAGGGAGATACCACAGAACTGGTCGCAAAATGTAAAGTAAATGTTAAATCATTTCTCAGTTCGAATGTATGTCACCGCGCGTCAGCAATTTTATATACCCTCCACCTCCAGGATGGGGGTATACTAAGTTAGCCATTCCGTTTGCAATACCTTGAAATATCGACCTGGGTTTCTATAAAGTATGTATATTCTTGATCGTCATAAAATTCTAAGACGATCTCGCCATATCTGTCTGTCCGTCCGTCTGTTCAAAGCACACTAGCATCTAAATGAAAGGAGCCAGAATTCCAAATTTTCCAAGAATAGTTCGGTTGAAATTGAAAGTGGGCGAAATCGGCCCAGAGGGAAAATTGTTTCCCTAACAAGGGCAAAAAAATACCCCTAATTTTTCGAGTATTTCAATATGTTTTTCGAATATGTCTGCTTATATCTACTTGACATTTGGTAGGCTCATTCTCCTTATTTGTAGTGGGTGAAATGGGGCAAAAAGCGATAAAAATTTTGATAGGTATAATAGGTATGATAGGTATAAGACACAACAGCTAGAAACACAAAATTCGATGTGTACATTCCTCTAATTAAGTAGACAAGTAAACTAAAGGGTTTTTAAAATTTATACTTTTAAGTGTGTAAAATGGGAATTCAGGTACAAAAATGATGTCAACAAAACGAATGCAGCTAGAATAATGAAATTCGTTGTGTTCAACTCCCTATTAGCGTGTACACTTAAAATAAAGTGATTTTCAAAGTGCAAAAAGGGATAAAATTGGTACCGACCAAGTGGATGCAGGTACAATAACGAAATTCTGTATGTACATTCTTAAGACTGTTGTACATTCTTATGAATTATATGTAGACACGCCCCCTAAGTGGCGTGGTCTTTAAATTATTTAATTAATTTTATCACAAAATTCTTATAACGAAAAAACAATTTATTAACAAGTAACGCTATCAACAAAAAATCTTAATTTTCCTAACTTGATATTGCACTGATACGTGAAGTCGACAGCCAGTCGACAGGAATGCAGTACATGGTGAAGGGTATAAAAGATTCGGCCCGGCCGAATTTAAAGCCTCTTTACTGGTTATATCTGAACAAGGCCTAATATACATGAAACTAGAGATCGTATGTAGAGTAGAGCAAAGTATGTAGAGATGGTTTACTCAGTATTTTTCTTCTTTTCTCCTTCCAAAGGAAAGACGAAAGAGAAGAATTTCTATTAAAAATTGGACCCATTGTTAAGTAAACCGATTGACTTAGAATCATTTTTTGAATCGAATTAGTAATGTCCGTCTGTCCGTCCTTCTGTCCGACCGTCCGTCCATCTATTGTTGTAATCAAAGTACAGGTCGCAAATATAGTCCGATCGTAACCAAAATTGGCACGAGTTAGTTTTGCGGTCGAAGGACGAACCATATTTAATTTAAAGGAAATCGGTTCAGATTTAGATATAGGCTCCATACAGATGTCGCTCCTAATTTTACTTTTTCCGTTCTAGAAACCATATGTTTTACTCAATTTTCTTTGAATTTAGCACATTACCTTATAATTAAAATGGAAATACCTGTGGTGAATTTTGGTCAGATCGGTTCAGATTTAGATATAGCTCCCATAGAGATCACATATTTTAACCAATATTCTTCAAATTTGGCACAGTACCTTATAATTCAACAACAAAACATCTGTAGTAAAAGTTAGTCAGATCGGTTCAGATTTAGATATAGCTGCCATACAAATTTTGTCTCCAATTTGACTTTTTCCGCTCTAGAAATCACATATTTTATTAGATTGTTTTCAAATTTGGCAAATCATCTTATATTTAAGCTAGGAACACATGTGGTGAAAATAGGTTAAATCGGTTCAGATTTATATATAGCTCCCATTCAAATTTCGCTCCCGATTTGACAATTTCTGCTCTAGAAACTGCATATTTTAACAGATCTTCTTCAAATTTGGCAAAATATCTTATGTTTCCACTAGAAACACCCATGGTGAAAATGAGTCAGATCGGTTCTGATTTATATATAGCTCCCATACAAATTTCGCTCCCTGATTGACTTTTTCCGTCCCAGAAACCACGTATTTTTAGAGAATTTCTTCAAATTGAGCATAACACGTTATACTTGAACTGGAATAACCTATTGTGTAAATGGGTCACATCATTCCATATTTGGATATAGCCCCGATACAAATATTCTTCTCGATTTGACAAATTGGGTCAGGTCATATTAGCATATGATTAGGAAGCATATCAAAAGCCTTCCCGTTTTCTATTTATTACAGAATTGAATTGTATTCAGATAGAAAGTGGAGTTAGTCATATAGTCGGCCCCGCCCAACTTTAACATTTCCTTACTTGTTTTTTTTTTTTGAAAATATTTCGGTTGAGGACGTTAAACAAAAAATGCAAATTGAATATTTTTCAAAATTTCCATTTTCGTGGGAGACATGTTTGTTTTGTGATGTAGCTACTTAACGGATTTGACTGATTTTTTGCATGTATATTAAGAACGAATGTCGCTTGTAACATATGTGTATTTGGTCAGTCGCGAAAAATCTTCAATTTTTGTAAAAATTCACAATTCGCGGTTGCAATTGCATTTATTTCTAATTTCTCTATCTGGGTTTCTGAAATTATCTGTCACAAATATTTTCAATTTAGTCATCAATCATATGTCAGAATATATTTTTGTAACGGAAGCGTCTCTAAACCCCCCTTCACAATTTTTGATTTTACTGCCAACATTTATCTTATTTCACTTTTATTTTAGCCTGATAATTTCATAACACTATATGCCCTAAATGTAGAAAACTTTTTTATATTCATAGAAATGCTAAGTTTCACAAAAAACCTAACTGAATATGAAGTAGGGGGCATATAAAAGAACGAACCCTTGCAATACCGGACACCGAAAGCTAGTGTATATTCGAATATATAAAAAGATATTTGATGGACTTGTTCGGACTAATATTCCAAATATTATAGTTTAATTTCGATATGAAAGATTGCGATAAAGTGGCAAACATGTTTAAAATTGCAATACTAGAAAAATGGGCAGTGAATAAAATGAAACCAAAACATGTTGAACTGATATTTTCACTGACTGACTTACTTGTTATATGTATTCGGAAAAAATGCACAAGATTGTGCTCAAAATCTAAACTGTTCATGATAGTCCGATTGAGTTGTGAAACGAAATTATTTCCTGTTTTTTTTTGTTATAAATGCAATTAAAAAGAAAAATAAGAAAATTCAGACAAACTGCAAAAATCATAACATTGCACTTTTTATCTTAACTGGCAATAGGAACGAGATATTTTGTTTTTCGTTTTATTTTCGCATTTCCATCCCACTGCATATGGCAAATAGTAGCAGAGGACGCATCACAGCGGGTAACGCATTACGACACTCTGATCGGCCATCGCCTACAACGTTGACGAGTTTCCTTAATGATATAATGACATAATGACCACTTCGCCGGAACGCTGCGGGGTAGCCATAATGCTATTGGCAGGATATTATACTTGGAATCAATAAACAGGGAAATCCAGTTCCAGGAATTTCATCTATTTTCATGTATTGGTAATTTTGTACAGTATAAAACAATATTTGCGAGGCCGACCGATGCCTCGGCATTTACAAATATTGTTAAACTATTGTCTTATTTATTCATTTTAAAAAGAATATTCTGCTTATAGCTGCCAACATCGATTTAATTACTGAAATGGTAATAATAAAACATGTAGGGTTTTATGGCATACGAGCGCATGTAAGTATTGGTCGATATTAATCTTAAGTTGAGAAAACAGCTATAATAGCCGTGTGTCATCGATTAAAAAATAAAATAATGATTTGAACTGGGATATTGTCCTGGCTCAAGACCATTTTGCATCTATATTTAATAGAATGCAAATTTATTTACAAATGGCATGGTGACATTTATTACTTGGCTGCAGACTACCACTATCATGATTTCCACCCTGTCTAAAGGTTTCATTCAGGTGGCTTCGCAGCGACTTTTCAACATTAAACCCGGCCTCTATAAGGAGATGATTTTCACAAACGAACGAGAATCACAACTCACTTGCCGAATTTGCGTTTAAAAAATCGCACCAAGTAATAAAGTAATACAAACGAAAAAACTAAAACAAATGAGCGTTGGCACGGCAGAAGTATTGCTGGGTAACTATACCTGCACATACACATACTTACATATGCAACTCAATGAGATGCTTGTAAGATGGCATGCGTACTTTATTACTTGGTGCGATTTTTTAAACGCAAATTCGGCAAGTGAGTTGTGATTCTCGTTCGTTTGTGAAAATCATCTCCTTATAGAGGCCGGGTTTGATGTTGAAAAGTCGCTGCGAAGCCACCTGAATGAAACCTTTAGACAGGGTGGAAATCATGATAGTGGTAGTCTGCAGCCAAGTAATAAATGTCACCATGCCATTTGTAAATAAATTTGCATTCTATTAAATATAGATGCAAAATGGTCTTGAGTCAGGACAATATCCCAGTTCAAATCAAATATTGATTACAGACCAAAAAAATACAAACGAAAAAACTAAAACAAATGAGCGTTGGCACGGCAGAAGTATTGCTGGGTAACTATACCTGCACATACACATACTTACATATGCAACTCAATGAGATGCTTGTAAGATGGCATGCGTACTTTATTACTTGGTGCGATTTTTTAAACGCAAATTCGGCAAGTGAGTTGTGATTCTCGTTCGTTTGTGAAAATCATCTCCTTATAGAGGCCGGGTGGGTTTAAACAAAAAATTGTTATTGACCTAATTTGACGATATAAGGAATGTGTGCGAAACGTCAAGTTCCCAGCTCTATTCCTTCTAATTTTTGCCGCAGCTTGTATGAAAATATTCCACTGTGCGATGCACGCTCATTGGGACGATGCAAGATCTACGAAATAATGGAAACCGGATTGGTGATACTGATTTCCTCCAGCAATGCCACAGCATCCACAAGACGACGAACTTTATTCATGCTTAGTGTGAAACACGTCGAGTAACAGAACGTTCAATCTGAACAATTATTTTCAAAACAGTAGGTGGACATTTATAATGAAAAGGATATCGCATTGACCGGTTCAAAAATCGAACTCGTCTGAAATGTTTGCCCAAGAACAGCTGAAAATCAAGTTTTGTTCGCAATTTTTGTACAATTTACAACCTGAAAATCTTAAACTGAAAATCTTGGCAATTAACAATCTGATGAACAACACATTCGCAGAGACACCCTTTGATGTTTTTGGCCTGTCCATGCTCCTCCCCTGTCTCCAAGTCGGTCATATTCTGCCACATTATGGTATTTCTGTCATTCCTTCAACATTTCAAATTGATTTTCATAAATTCGCAAAACTATAATAGGAAAAAATATACACTGGTTGGTGATCAACAATAAATTTAATACTGTGCTATTTTAGGAATATGTGAGAAGACTTCATTATATATAATATGTAAAATAAGTTAAACTAATTTCGGAAATTTTCTACCGTACGGCTCACAGAGGGATTTGTTCATACAAAGTTTGGCAAAAAATATAAGGAGTGCTCGTAGAATGTTGAAATTTTGCTCTGAGCCTTTGGTTAGCTCAATTAAGAAAAATATAAAGTTTCATCAAAATTGGCCACACCCAGTACCCTCCGCCCATAGAACCCAAAATTTATTTTTGCCCCAAACTTTCTGAAATTTGGCACAGAGCCTTTTATTACCTCAATTAAGAATTAAATAAAGTTTCATCAAAATTGGACACACCCACCACCCAACGCCCATAGAACCCAAATTTATTTTTTGCACAAACTTTTTGAAATTTGGCACAGAACCTTTTATTACCTCAATTAACGCCCACCGCTCACCGCCCACATATCCCACATATATTAAATTTTTTTCCAAAACTTTTTGTTTCTTTAGCAAAACTAATTATTTTATAAATAAATTTCAGTACATGCATTTAAATATTGATTTTTATTCATCAGCTATCATTTGTGTAACTATACCATCAAGTTCTAGAACCTGTTTACGGAGTTGACATATAATGCTACTTATAAAAGGATCTGACGATACTAGAAGTCAATGAAAAACATCTGTATTTGTTGCAACTCTATCACACTTTCTGGATAACTTAATTCTATAATTTCTATAATCTTTTATCCTTTTCTATATCTTTTTGTAATTTTTTTTAACTAAAAATTTCATGAATTTGGAGACAGATTTTACGATTTTGTAAAAGATTATTAATTATTTAAACTTTTTTAATTTTAATTGATAGTATGGAGTCTTACCTTTCATTTTATTATAGCGGGAGCACCTAGTACGACCGAGCAACCTTTTTATTCTTCCAAGGAAGTTTGCAATCACGGCACATTATGGAACAAATTATTCTATCATATCTTTTAAACCATATGAGCAAACTTTATATATATTTTTGTAAAATAAACAGAAAAGGCTATATTTGAAAAAATCACTATTTAAATTAGAGCAATAAAATTATCTTACGAGCAAACACTATAGAAGGGCGTAAACAGTTTTCAATATTTTGAACCAAAATTTACATGTGACTTTACTTCATTATTTCAAAGACAATAATGTTTTGTGGGATACAATATGGATTCTTCGTACTGAATCAGTTTTCTACAAAACTTACACTTTTAATTTTTATGTGTCGAAAAAATTGCCACTGTGCTCCTTAAAGGGTAATGAAGAGTTTAAATAAAATGTCTCGTTGTAGACTTTGTTACCCTTCCCGAAACCACAAAAATTAATTGGGTTGCACAAAGTATGATGATGAATGATATTCTTAAAATGATGATGATGAATGATATACTAATTACATAGTTTTGTTATGATTCATGTTAGCTTTTAGTATTATGTAATACTATTCCTGCTGATTGCATAGTTTCATATATTATTTTCATGCAAGTTAACTTTATAGTAGCTCTTTCTGTAATCCTCATTTTTGAGTAGATTTATGATTTTATTTAAATCGGGTGCGTCTTCTCGAACAACCCCATTATTGTTGGCATAAGAGCCTGCAGAGTCAAGCTGAATTTCAGTTTTCATCGAATTTAATTCTCTATTTGTGTTTCCTAAATAAAAATGGAACAACTAGGCATAAATAATGTAGATATTATAAATGAAAACGTAAGTTTTTAATAGAGCTTTTTTCGATTACATATTACATAGCTACAGAGTGCAACAATCACCGTTAAGACTTGATAACTTAAAGACAACAATATAAAAAGTGTGTGCATCAACAATTTTTGCAGACAAAAAAAATATTTTAAATTTGTTGACTTGGCCTGGATAATTATCCACAAATTTATGACTACCGAGGCTAAGTTTAAAAAAGTCAACATAAAATTATTTTCTAGGCTTTATCTTACGAAGAATTTTTTTGGTAAGGAAAATAAGAAGAGCCACACCCAACCATACACACAATAAAACAACAAAAAACTAAGGATAAAACTGTTTCTTTGCAAATTTGCTTTAATACGAGCATTTGTATTGTAATTGACGACTTGAGCTACAAGGACATTCCACTTTCCTATTAGATTCACAAAGAGGAGCCTTTCTTTATTGGTTGTAATAAGAATAGCGATCATGTTATATATGATGGTTTTTAGTCTCCAAAAAGCTCTAATGATCTCACCAGATCAGTTCTGAATTATGTATAGCTCCTATACAAATGTCGCTGCCGATTTGATTTTTTCCACTCTAGAAACTGCATATTTTAACCGATTTTATTCAAATTAGACACAACGCCTTATATTTACGCTGTAAACAACTGTGGTAAAAGTATGTTCGATTGGCTCCTATTTATAGATTGTCCACATATAAATTTCGCTCCGGATTTGACATTTGCCGCTAATTCAACTAGAAACGTTGGTGCACAGTGGTTCAGAATCAAAATCCATCGGACAAAATTCAATAACTTTTGATCTAGTAGACATTTTTGAGTTCTGTAAAAAATCGAAATTAGACAAGGACAAGGACCAAGAATTATTTTGAGATATTACCATTAGTTATTTAATTTTGGCCGATGGAATTTGATTCTGAACCACTGTGCCGTGGTGAAAATGGATCGGATCGGTTTAGATTTGGATAAATTTCGCTCTCGATTTGACTTTTTCCGCTCTACAGATCACATAAATTAAACAATTTTCTTCAAATTTAGCACAATAGATTCCGTTTAAAGCGACTAATTGCAAACTTGAAATTGTATGAATTGTCTCAATCAATAACAATGTAAATAATTTTTGTGGTTTTAAGACGTCCAACGAAAAAAGTCGAAAAAAAGTAAACAAGTAAAACCTGCGCTAAGTTCGTCCAGGCCGAACTTTTTATACCCTCCACTATGGATTGCATTTTACGATTTTCGTAGAAGTGCAGTAATGTTACAGGAAAATATATTTTTTTTAATATAGCCAAACCAAAACAAATACGAATATTGAAAACAAAATTTTATACATAAATATAGTATTTTTATTATTTCAAACAAACATATCGAAATAATTCTTCAATCCAAAAAAAATATTCTTATAATGGGTGTTTTTTATTGGGGTATAGAACTTTAAGTTGGCATCACTTTTTTAACTGGCGGCCATTTTGTCAGCTGTCAAGTGATTAGTATTTAGTTTGGTTTGCCATTTCATCATGAACAGGTTGACAAAAGAACAACGCTTGCAAATCGTGCAAATTTATTTCGAAAGTAATGGTTCAGTTCGCGAAGTTCACCGCCAGCTCCGTCCATTTTATGGTCGACATAATCGTCCATCAGAGCAATTAATTCGGTTAACCATGGATCGTTTTCGCACTACGTTTACTCTATGTGATAATACGCATCCGCAGAGACGTCGAACAGTGCGCACCGAAGAAACAATTGCCGCTGTAGAGCAAAGTGTTGAAGAGGACCCGAATGAATCGATTCGCCACCGTGCACAGCAATTGGAGCTTTGTCCATCAACTTTATGGAAGATTTTGCGCAAAGATCTTGGCTTGCGACCTTACAAGATCCAGCTTGTGCAAGAATTAAAGCCGCGAGACCATGCAATGCGTCGTGATTTTGGTGTATGGGCCGAAAATGAGATTCATCTCGATGCTGATTTTCATCACAAAATTTTGTTCAGTGATGAGGCTCATTTTTGGTTGAATGGCTACGTCAACAAGCAAAATTGCCGCATTTGGAGTGAAGAGAATCCACATGAGACCCTTGAGACGCCATTACATCCACAAAAACTGACTGTTTGGTGTGCTCTATGGGCTGGTGGAGTCATTGGGCCATACTTCTTCCGAAATAATGCTGGAGAGTCAGTTACCGTTAATGGAGACCGGTATAGAGCCATGATAACCGACTATTTTGTACTCGAATTGGATGGCATGAATGTGGATGAGTTGTGCTTCCAACAAGACGGCGCTACATGCCACACAGCGCACGTCACAATCGAATTATTGAAGGAAACATTCGATGAGCGCATAATTTCGCGGAATGGACCTGTCAATTGGCCACCAAGATCGTGTGATTTGACACCATTGGATTATTTTCTTTGGGGATATGTGAAGTCGCTCGTCTACGCCAACAAACCAGAAATGTTAGGGGACTTGGAAGCCAACATTCGTGGCGTTATTGCCAACATACGGCCCCATATGCTCGAAAAAGTGGTTGAAAATTGGACCTGTAGAATTGGCTATATTCGAGCCAGCCGCGGCGGCCACATGCCCGAAATCATATTTAAACATTAATGGCATAAAATTATCCTTCCAATAAAGCCAAATTGATGGGCATTAAAACGATTTTCTTGTGTTTTATTTCAATTCGAAGTTCTATACCTCAATAAAAAACACCCTTTATTTATATTTTCAAAAAGCTTAAATACCATAAATATTGGTAGATAGAGGGCGTTACAGTTGGTTGTATTTTCATTCTATTTGAATTGCAAAAGTACAATTTTCGAAAATCCATTATCTCATTTACAAAGTGCAAAATAACCTAACTTAATGATTCAACCAATTTTTGCCGTAAAAGTAAAAAGTACGAATTTGGAAAAAATCTTTTTATTTTGCGTGTCATTCAGTCAGAGGAATTTATACACCAAATTCCATGACTCTGGCTGCGGTCATTTGGTTGGTACTATTTTTATCCCCTTTTTCCCATTTCCCCCCTTAAAATCTCTTTATTTTACGTGTCTACGAAATTAGAGTGATGTACAGCGAATTTCATCGTCCTAGCTGTATTCGTTTAGTTTGTACTATTTTTATCCCTCTGTACCTATTGTATCGCTTGAAAGTACGAATTAAAAAAAACCCTATAATTTTTTTGTGTCTACGCAGTCAGAGGAATGTATACTCCGAATTTCATGATTCTATCAGCGGTCATTTGGTTGGTACCATTTCCATTTTAATCCCAAAAATTAGGAATTTCGAAAAATCCGTTTATTTTA